>JAPFFH010000004.1:13182230-13688093 GCA_029030765.1 Salix suchowensis
ATCAATAGTTTTATTATACTACGATTGCTTGAATTACAATTGCATGTACACCTATTCTATATATAGCGAGATACAAGTGTAACGTCTATTAAATCAAATTACAAAAATCAATTCACAATTAATCACGGCATTCCTCTCTGCTGCAATCACGGGATATCATGATGCTGCTTTGTGATCTCGGGATCACTCTCACGGTCTTCATCCCTCGGATCGGTGGCCGTGACTTGGTCTTCTACACGCCCCCCTCAATGCGGAGGGGAGTTCACGTACATGCAGATTGATCAAGACTTGTTTGAATTGTCAGTGGTAATGGCTTGGTAAGGGGAATACGCTAGGGCGATCACAGTTTGGAGATGAATTTTACCGTGAGCTCCTTGTTGCTTACCTTGTCACGGACAAAATGAAAGTCAAGCTCAATGTGCTTGGTCCTTGCATGAAACTTGGGGTTTGATGTGAGATAAGTAGCCCCAATGTTGTCACACCACAAGGTGGGGCTCTGCTGCGGGGGCAAACCAAGTTCCTGAATGATGGATTGGAACCAAGTAATTTCTGCGGCAGTGTTGGCAAGGGCTTTGTATTCAGCTTCAGTACTGCTGCGAGCCACTGTGGGTTGTTGTTTGCAGCTCCAGGAGATGAGATTGGACCCCATGAAGATGCAATAAGCTCCAACCGATCGGCGATCATCCAAGTCTGCTGCCCAATCGGAATCTGAATAAGCTTGTAAAGTGAAATCAGTGCATCTGGTGATGTATAAGCCAGTCGAAATTGAATGCTTTAGATATCGGAGTATGCGTTTCACAGCCATCCAATGGATATCCAGTGGTTTGTGCATATATTTGCTGACTTTGTGCACCGAGAATGCCAAGTCAGGCCTTGTGAAGGACAAGTATTGAAGGCTCCCTACCACGCTGCGATAGAGTTGAATGTCATCAAATGTTGTCCCACCTGTGGAAGTTAGACGGCAGGTTGATGCCATGGGGCTTGTGCAAGGCTTAGCATTGTCCATCTTTGTTCTTTGCAGCAACTCAGCTATGTACTTACGTTGAGTAAGATAAAGTCCATCTTCACACCACGGTGCTTCCACCCCTAGGAAGAAGTGAAGGTGGCAGAGATCCTTGACTGACAAATGAGGTGCGAAGTTGCGTGACAATAGGCTGTATGATGGTTGTCTTTGGAACACTGTGATTAAAATGTCATCTACATAGATAAGAATGTAGACAATATAGTTGTTGTCCTTAAGGATAAACAAAGATGTGTCGACCTTGCTCTCAATGAACCCCATAGATAATAGTTGTGTGGGACGGTTTGAAGAACCATGCGCGAGGTGCTTGGCGTAAGCCATAGAGTGACTTGTGGAGCTTACACACATGTTTAGGATATTGAGGATGAACATACCCTTGCGGTTGAACCATAAACACTTGTCTCATTGAGATCACCATGCAAGAAAGCATTTTGCACATCCAATTGTTGAATACGCCACTTATATGAAAGCTGCAATTGAAATCACTAACCGAATTGTGGCATGCTTGATGGCTGGGCTGAATGTCTACGAAAAAATCGATGCCCTCTTGCTGATGAAACCCTTTCGCAACAAGGCGTGCCTTATACCTTTCAATGGTGCCGTCGGCATTTTTCTTGATCTTGTAGATCCATCGGCATCCCACAATGTTGGCACCTTCGGGGGAGCAACCGGTGACCATGTGCTATTACGAGTAGGGCTGTAAATTCTTTATCCATAGCCTCACGCCACTTTGTGGTGATTTGGAGGCTTGGGTAAAGGAAGTGGAGTTCTGCATCTTGGGAAATCACCACTTTGCTTTGTCAAGGCTTTTGGCATGGGATATCTTACAAAATCATCACTCGGTTTGGCGTGGGCGGTGGATATTGTTCTTGGACCGTGTGGTCATTGAGTGACAATTTGTGGGGAGTCTGGAGGTGGATCAGCGGCGTCATATCCATTGTGGCCGAGTGCTCAACCTGATCGGTGTCTTCATCTGATGCCGCTGTTGAAGGTGGATCGGGAGCTGTACCTGCAGAAACCACAACAAGAGGAGCAGATTGTGTACTAGTTGAGTTATGATTAGGTTGCAAATCTGAAGACACGGGTGTGATGAGCTGCTGTGGGAGTAAAACAGAGGGACTAGGACAAGGTTCTTTGGTGGCCGAGATGGAAGGTTTAGAAAAGGGAAATAGAGATTCGTCAAAAACAACATTGCGTGAGACATAAATTTTACCAGTAGAAAGATCAAGACATTTGTACCCTTGATGACAAAGACTATAGCCAATGAATATGCATGTTTTTGATCTGAAATTTAATTTGTTTTTGTTGTATGGCCGTAAATTGGGCCAACAGGCGCACCCAAATACGCGCATGAAATTATAATTGGGGATTTTACCATACAACATTTCAAAGGGAGTTTTATGACGCAAAATTGGGGTTGGAAGTCTATTAATGATATAGGTAGCGCATTGAAACGCATCTTCCCAATATATCATCGGCAAATTGGAATGTGCCAATAGACTTAGGCCAACTTCGACAATGTGTCGATGTTTGCGTTCGATGGATCCATTTTGCTGGTGAGTGTGAGGACATGCAAGGCGATGGTTGATTCCATGGTTATGAAAGTAGGTGTTTAGGCGACGGTATTCCCCACCCCAATCGGATTGAACGGCTTTTATTTTCCTCTCAAATTGTTTTTCGACGTAAGTTTGAAATGTTAAGAAAACATTTTCAACATCGGATTTTAACTTAATGGGAAATAACCAAAGAAACTTGGAAAAATCATCTAGAAAGCTAACGTAGTATCGTGCACCGGTGGTGGAAGTGACGGATGCAGGCCCCCATACATCAGTATAAATTAGATCCAATGGGTGTGATGAAATAGATGTGGAGGTTTTAAATGGCAAGGTGTGGCTTTTTGCCATTTGACATTCAGGGCACAAATGACTTGATTTATTTTTCTCGACAGGAATGGATAAAATAGATAACACTTTATTGACTACTTGGAGTGGATGCATGGCCAAGTCTGCGATGCCATTCAAATGAACGAACACATGAAAATGCTTGTGGAATTCTGGCTTTGTGAGTGAATTGATAAAGTCCATCATGAAGGTAGCCGCGATAAAGGACTTTCCCCGAGTAATCCTTCACAACAAAATGAAAAGAGTGAAATTCAAAATATACGTTATTATCAACGCAAAATTGATGCACAGATAGTAAATTTTGACAAATTTATGGAACAAGGAGAATTTGATTTAGGACAAAAGTGGACGAGGAGTTGAAAGAAGGGAGAACCCAGTTTTGGAAATTTGCAAACCTTGACCATTACCAACATGTACAGTATCCGCACCATTGTAATTTGATTTCTGCATAGTAATATTGTTGGCATCATTTGTGATATGATGAGTGGCTCCAGTATCTGTTGTCCACACCGAATCATAGGATTCATCATGTCTCACGGCTGCTAGTCCCTGTTTAGAAGAAGGTTCCTGATAAGTTAGATCAAATCTGAAATAACATTTTTTTGCAAGGTGCCCACTTTTGTTACAGATTTGGCAGACAACAGATGGTTGATTGAATGACTTGTTGATGGAATTGAATCCACCACGCTGATTTCTTCCCTTGTCACGATAGCCACCACGTCTGGGATAGGTGGTCTGTCGTTGAGTGAAATGAGCAGCTGGTTGAGGAATGGCAGAGGCGAGATGATGCACGGACAGCAGTGCTTCGAGATGTTAATAAAAGAGAGTAGATTTCTTCCAAGGAGATGGCATCAATTCGTGCTGAAATGGAGGTTACGAGGCTGTCATATTCATGATTGAGTCCTGCAAGGAGATAGGTAATAATATCATCATTATTAAGGGGGTGACCAGCCACTTTGCCAACTCATCTGTGAGTCTTTTGACGAGTTGAAATACTCGGTGGGTCGTTTGATTTCCTTTGGTTGCGGTTGCAAGTTGAGTTACGATTTGCGGTGTTCTTGCTCGAGAACGAGAAGAGAATGTGTCCTCTAGAGCATTCCAAACATCTTTGGATGTTGTGTAATTGACAACTTGTGCAAGAACACTTTCGACAAGGATGTCATTAGTGTCTTGAGTATCAAATTGTCTGACGAACCCGGTGGGTGTAGGCGGAAGTGAGACATTGTGATGCAGGTGATGTCTCGGGATGTGTGACGAGAGATGAATTTGGGGGGGGTTTGGGAATGCTTCCATCAAGATAACCCGAAGAGATCCTGACCTTTGAAGTATGGAACTAGCTGAGCTTTCCACATGAGAAAATTGTCAAGATTAAGCTTGACGGTGGTGACGAGAGGGCATAGAGAGAATGGAAGATGGTTGGGCGGAAGAAGAAGAGCTTGAAGAGGCCATTTAGGCGTTAGTCTTTTGTGGGCTACGATACCATGAAAAGTTTCAGAATCAATAGTTTTATTATACTACGATTGCTTGAAATTACAATTGCATGTACACCTATTCTATATATAGCGAGATACAAGTGTAACGTCTATTAAATCAAATTACAAAATCAATTCACAATTAATCACGGCATTCCTCTCTGCTGCAATCACGGGATATCATGATCTGCTGTGATCTCGGGATCACTCTCCTGGTCTTCATCCCTCAGATCAGTGGCCGTGACTTGGTCTTCTACAATACTGCAGGTTCAAATTATTGATCATGCGGTACTACGAGCTTTTTTCCTCGTTTTTTTTTCTGATTTGGTAAACTAGCTTTTACTTTATTTGTCTGATCGATGACGGAGACATCTATGATTGAATATTGTATTTAATAAACTACTTCTACAAGGTTTATGATGGTTTGTCCGTGTAATTGTTATTATTTTTAAAAGTATTTTTTATTTAAAAATACATTAAAATAATATTTTTTATTTTTTAAAAATATCAGCACATAAAAAATTATCTACAAGCACTAAAAAAATTTAATTTAAAAATACAAAATAAAATTATTATTTTTTTGTATTTTTTGTAAAAAACACTTTTAAAAGCTGTAAATGCAATTAAGGCATAAGCCGACCTTGTATTATTAATGCACGCAATCTAAATGTTAGGCTACCAGACCTCTTGAAAAGAATGAATGAGATCGATAAACATTATTATCAAGGATAGATGGAGAGATAACCCAATGCCCAATAAAAGAATGAATTCTTTATTTTAGTTATTTTATTCAGAATTATTAACCTGTAAATTTTGATTTATTTCCTTTCATTATGTTTGTAGAAAACATTATGGGAGAAATTGTAAGACTTTTCACAAAACAAGGCCTTTAAAATATCGGCTCGATGATTAGCTAACAAATCACTACTAGAAAATATGAGAATAGATACAGAAAAACCAACAAAATATTTTCATCGGTATTTTGCTCTGAACACTACCGATGGTTTTTTCCCATCTCATTATCCATCGGTAAACACTGAAAAATATATTTTATCGATATATACCAATGAAATTTCAATGGAAAAAAGGATAAAATATATACACGTAAAAAGACATGTGACTTTTACAAATACTATTATTGACGAAAATTGTCTGTCGATTGTAGATATAGCGAGAGAACTATAGTTGGAGTAAGAAACTCAAAAAATATGATGACATGACATTGTTAACGATACGACAACATTGAGTTGAGACTTTTTATCCCGTAAGTATATTATTGAGCATGCTATTTTCAAATAATTTATCTTTTACAAATAACATAAATTTATACATTGTTGAATTTTGTATAGAGAACATCGTTAATTTTTATTCTTCCAAAACTCACAACCGACTAAATCCCAAATAATCTCATTACAAGATGAAATCTATTATATTGTAAAATTATTATTCAACGATAAGGAAATATATTGTGCAACATTATTATTGATGTTATTGTGTTGTGTGCTCAACTGTGTTCAGTACTTACAACATGCATAGATAGAGAATATAGATAAAAATCTTACCTTAAAAATTGTTTCACACTAACACAAATACCAATGGGTTAACATCACATACGATATTATCGACAGATTATTTCTATCACTATTTTCCAGTACCCCTGGGAACTGTTCAACTTCTCTTGTGATGCTTCGTTGGAGACATCACACATGGTATTACCAACGGATTAATTCTTTCGGTATTTTACAGTAAGCCAAAGGATAATTACTATGCTCATTTACTATTTATTTTTTTACAGATAGTATTACCAACATAATGAAAAAATTTGGAGGGGTTTCTGAAATTTCTTGTACAAGTTCAAAATTTTCAAATGAATTCACCAATAAAATTATCGATGAAATAATTAAAAATATTAATTTTTTATTATCCATCAGTGATTCTATAAAAGACCAAAATCAGCACACACAAATATTTCATCTTCATCTAATGCCTTCACCTTCTCTCTCTCTCTCCCAAACCACTAGTTCTCTCTCTTCTCTCCTTGTTCAATCTTTCTCTTATCTTTTCTTCTTGTCCACCTAAACTAGAGATGTCTTTCTCTTCTCATCTTATTTTTTCTTGTTATTTTTTCACTTTTTGTTAATTAACATCGCTCTTCTAATTTCTCTTATGTTATTTGTTTTTTCTCCTCTGACCTTCAATTACAACGAATTTAAGATAAGATTTAGCTTTTTTATTCTCTTTTGTTGTTTGTATTTTGCATTAGTTTTTTGAATTATTATTTTTGGTTCTTAATGGTATTTGTGTGGGATTATTATATTATTTTTAATTAATGTTTTGGTTAGTAAAGGTTTTGGTGTGATATTATTGCATTAATTATTATTTTTTAGTTTTTCTTAAGTTAATGGATTATTAATTGATAATTTTTATGTTATGAATTTTTTTTTTGTTGTTAATGCATTATTTACTGAAACTTTTTGTCTAATTAAATTATTATTTTAATTATTTTTATTAATTTTTCTTGTGTTAATGGATTATTAATTGATAATTGTTTGTCTAGTTAAATTATTGTTGTCATTACTTTTGTAGTTGTTGTTTTTTTTTTGTAAATTTAGAACAATTTTTTCAAAGTTTACGATTATTTTAAAAAATATTATAACTTAGAAATAAAAATACTCTATGAAATTCAATAATGCAAAATTATTAGAAGGAAATGAATAAAATCAACTAGTTTATGCCATATATGATGTGTTTTTGCAGTTTTTTTTTTTTTTTTGTTGGTCTCGTGTAAAGGGGAGATGATCCCATTTTTAAAAAAGTAATTTTAGCTACCTTTGTAATTTCAAGTATGAGGTGTGAAAAAAAGACAAAAAAAAAGTGCACGAGTTAGAGAGCTTCCAAACTAGAATGGCGTCACAGTCTCGAAGGAATTTAGGTTGTCATACATCTTAGGCTATATGGGAAAATTACATTGAGCATGTGATGTCCGAGCATTTCACGTGATACTTACATTTCAATGTGCAAAACCAGAGTCAATGCTTTCTAAGTTCTATTACCATGCACACCAACATCTTTGTGTCATCCATTTTGCATGAGAAATGGATGGTAATTTTTTAAAAAAATTACATCAAATTTTCTTGTAATATCTTTTATTAATATTTTTAATTGCCAATATTTTTTCTTGCAGGCTACAGGTTTTGGACGCGATCCATTACTGATGGAGCTTTTGTTGAGACGCATGTGCAAAGTAATGATCGCTAAAATAAGATGCAACAACAATTCATGGATAGTCGTGCTCAGCAATGTGGTATGTTGGTTTTCAACGATGGAGCTTATTATTTCATTGAGTTTTTTCTAACTTTTTTTTTCTTTTTAAGAAACTTATAATAGCTGGTTAAAGGAGAAATATGTGGATGATCCTTCGATAGATCTGAATTTCAATATGAATTTATGGTTAGAGGCAAGATCATTTAGTGGACCGATAGAAATCAGCTTTAAGAACTCCATAGCACTATGATCAAGAATTTATGAATGACCCGTAGTGTTTTAGCTATTGTGAACCTCAAACATTGTGAACCTCATCCAAATCAGTTTTGTTCATGCAAACTATGGAGCTCCAAATGACTTTAACCAAGAAAGTGTGTAATGAGACAATTGGACTTTGTGATGAGACAAATGGACTTTGTGATGAGATAGTCGGACTTCGTTTTAAGATGATCGAATTGTGCCGAAAGCATATGCAACTGCAATTTGGGTGATCCATGTTCCATGTGGTCTTAACTAGCCTCCTTCTCTTCCTCTTTTTCTAGCGTCGCTATTGCTTTAAATTTATTGTATTTGAATGTAAGAAATTTAATTTAATTTGAAATATATTTTGATTTTTATATTATTTTATGTTTTATTTTAGATATATTTCAATAAAATCTTTTCAAAAATATTTTTAAAGTATTAGTGATTGTATTACAAAAAGAATTTTTCATTGGTATTTTCCAAAGAGTTGGAAAATTATTATTTGAAATGCCACTACTAACAACAAAATGTTGTCAATGGAGTTTTTGTTGGTGTTACATTTAGTATCTTGGTGGATATACTGATAAAATTGAGTATGTGATATTTTTTTGGTGTGCTTTGTTTGTCGGTAAAGCCATTAATATATTCAATATTGATGGAATCACCAACATAACTGGAATCACCGACGAGGTTTTACAAACACAAGATTTTTGTTTGTAAGAACGTTCATAAGAAGATTATCGATGAATAGTGAGTTTAAATACTGACGGATATTTCTATCAATAAAGCTATTAATTCTAGTACTAGATGTAATCTAATATAATATTTTAACTGTGAACTCAAAACTTCAATCTCCATATTTATTATAACTCTTGTTAACCACTCATTTCAACTTTAACTGAATAAATATTATGATAATTTTGAAGTGAGACTATTAAAAAATCATAAGAACAATCCAACGCTCATGATTTGCCATAAGAAACTATTTGCTAATGTCACCAAACTAGCCAACGAGTCAACCTGGAAACCTCTAGCCAACGAGTCAACTTGAAAACCTCTAACTTGACTTTATATCTCATTAAATATAAAACTCATCATTAATGAGGTTGAGTTGGTTGATCTATACTTTGTCTTTCCAAACTGCAATTGATCTTACATTTCACTCCCACATAGAAACATAGTTTTAGAATCATTTGGTAAAGTTTCAGTGTAATCCAACGATTAGATATGGAGATATATTCAATAGTGTAACTGGCAATATGAAACTTAACGTCCAAGTCTGAATTTGACCATGTCTGGATCATATCATTCCTCCCCACTTCAAGAAGATTCTCTCTCGAATCTTGAATAGGATCATTAGTGACTTCATTAGCCTCTTGTTTAAGCCTTTAGAGTTCTCTTATTGCTGACACCTTTTCTCCAACAACACTATATGAAAGTAGTGACTGATAAAATTTTCAAATAAGCACGTTGTAATAACCACTTGTGTTTATGCTTTTGAATGATAAGCACAACGGCTCTCCCTCGTCTTTCATTCTTTTGGCATTGTAATTCCTTTTCCCATAAATCTTGAAGTTCATAGAATATTCTTTTACACTTGTCAAATTCTCGTTTTAAAACCCTCAAACCATGACTTAGTTTTTCCATTCTTAAGCTTGAATCCTCTTGCATTCTTTATCCCTTGTTGAATACATAACTCAAATAGGAAGAAAAAAAAGACGAAGAGACAAGAATAAAGTTTATGATAGGAAGAACACTGATTTAGACTTGAAATTGCAAATCTGACTTTTGTTAGGACCAGAACTGATCGAAAACAAACAGATATGAAAGTGATGAAAATAACTCAAACAACATCCAAATATCTCAAATATGATGATAATATATTGACAAGAACAAAATCAACATAAACAAAACAAGTTTTGAAAACTAATGCAAAACAACCCCACTACGGCAAGACAAAACTCGATTCTAAAACCTAAAGAATAGAAAATTCAAATGACATCAAATTAATAAATATTTTTATTGGAACCCCAATAAACAAGTAACAAATTCTAAGTGGATTCCGAGATGATTTGATATATGGATGGAAAACTAACACAAACAACCCCTTTTAAACCCAAAGTCAGAATCTACATCAAACAATGTCAAAGTGACATGAAACTTTATATTTAGTGCGATCTCATACTAAATAACCAAAATATCAATTTGGAGTTCATTGTGATAAGTTTTGATATGCTAACATGAAATGATGTGTTACAAACTTGTCTTCATCCAAAAAAACATTTTTTGATGCTACCTTCTTCTTATTTTTTACTCTATTAAAACACAATAAACACAAGAACAAAAATAAAACTGACAAAAAAAAAGACTGATGAAGAGAAACTAGCGTGAAATAAATAAGATAATGAAAACAAGAAGGATATAACCTAATTCTAGACCCTACCTTTCATACCAACTATGCAAACCTCTTAATCATGTGATCAAGCAACCCCCAATGAAGACGGTATTTTCTTAAGAAAGCCAACAATCTGGTTTGAGAAGTATGACACAATAGAAACTTGTCTCAAGGCACCAACATTATTGGAATTGAATCGAATGATGTCATAAGGTCAGTTATACCTCATAAGTCAGATTGATCTTTGTCCCAACAAAGAAAACATGTTGCATCACGCCAAACACAAGTTTACTTTTTTAATCCATGACTGCTAGCTTTGCAACATACAATTCTTTATATATTGTTTCAAATAACCCTAATGGATCCCTATATGTGGGCTAATTTGCGTTCACTTACAAAATTGACCCAAAAACTAATAATAATAAAAAGAATAAAAATCCAAAATTAATATCCTAGATAAGCTAGTAATAGATTTGTCATCTTTAAGAAGTCCTAAATAAATTGAGAAATCTAATTTGATTCCAATATCTTAAATATCTCAAGCCAACTTTGAACCTTATATAGCCCAAACTCATATTCATTAAAATGAACCAAATAAAACCTAACATAGACTCCAAATAAGCTTTATTAACCAAAAGGAAATGAACAACAAAATTCATAGAGCATGCTATGACCTATATTGTAAGGCCTTCCTGAACTTTAATTAATCTGAAATTTCACCCTACATAGAAGCATAGCTCTAGAATCTATTGGTAAACTTTCAAAGTAATCCAATAGTTTGATATGGAGATATATTCAATAACGTATAACTGGACAATATAAAACTTTATGTCAAAGCCCAAAACTAACCATATCTACATTGTATCACTCTATGATTTATAAAAAAATCTCTCTATAATAGAAGTTGGGTGATTGTGCATCAAAAGTATCATTAAGTCTCTTATTTTAAATATGTATTTATTGTTTTTATTTGGGTTTTTCATAATAATTGATGTGTTTTTTAGTAATGAAGTTTCTTTTAATGTTTCGACAGGTTTTTGGAGCTTAAATGAATTATTTCAGGAAATTTAATGTTGGAATTAGGAACAAAGAATTGAAGAGAAAATTTAGTTGAAGATTTGGGCAAATTTTGGAGCACTTATTTTCCCCAAATCAGCCCAAGAGCAATCCATGATCTTGCATGTCCACACAACAAATAACATATGATTTATTTTAGGTAATTCATTGACCTAAGAGAGAAAGCACATGGATGGAAAGCTGGAGGGGAGATTGTTACATTATTTTGGGTAAAAAAGAAGAAAGAGTCAGATCAAAAAGAGAAAGAAAATCAGGCACCAAAGTCTTCTCCAAGCTGCCGAAATTGACTTTCCAGAACACCTTTCGGTGTTGCAGAGATAACTTTTGACTCCGAGCTCCAAATTAGATTTTATTTAATTTTCTGGAAATATAAAAGAATGGACTATAAATATGTATCTAATACCCTTCTCCAAAGGAGTCTTCTATGAGGGTCAAATTGCAGTCCAAAGTTAGCATCAGATTTGTGTTACAATATTTACCGAAATTGTGTTGTGTTCTTCTTTGTAGATTTCAGTTTTTTTAGTTGGTAAAACTTATAATTTCAGTTTGATTGAAGTTATTTCATGTTTATTAGAGTGTTCTTATATATAATCATGGTTGGCTAATCTCTTTCTTGGATCCAAATCAAGGGTGATGGTAATTGAGGTAAGTTCTTTAAGATATGAATGAATCTTAATGTCTATCTTCTCATTTTCTTCATGAATGTTTTATTATTGCAAAGAAATTTTAGAAATCATTTAGGTAATGTTATAATCTTGAATTTTTAGAACAAAACTTAGTTTTGGTATAGAGATTGTTTGATTCAATATCTTACTAATATGAAAGTACTCGATCATTCTTAAGCAATACTCAATCTTCATCTTTTTAAACTTCATTGTAATATCTTCCAATCTAATATCACCATCGTTGATATTAGGTTGAGTTATCTTATATATGTTGAAGGAATCACCAATACATCACCATTAAAATTGATTTGGAACCAAGACTTACTTTTTCTTGTCATTTAAATCTATTTACACTCTTTTATCTTTGAAAACAAATCCATTAATTATTCTCTTGAGATTTTTTTGTTGTTACCTAGCTTAATTTCTAGATCTAGCTCTTTGTGGATATGACCTCAATCTTACCGATTTAATTGCTACATCGCACACTCGTGCACTTGCGAGTTAAAACAAGCCGATCATAAATAGCGGTTAAGCATTAGGAACAAATTATTTCTTCATCGTGGCTTTCATGTTATCCCATGAATGAATAGGCCATGATTTTGATTAGATCCAAATCAAACACTATTTTTTAATTAGGTCTTTGATTAGTGGCATCATCATTCTTTTTTAATAAATACTGTTGTTGAACTCACCCCCTCATTGACAACAAGTTTTACATTTATCTATTTTATATAGTGGCAATCAAAGATCTAATCAACTTTATTTTTCCGCTCTAGATACACTTTAGAATCATTATTTCCTTAGAAATATGGTATTTTCATCTTAATTGACCCAAACTCTTCACCTGAATCTTCATGAATGTTCCACCTTGGCTGAAACTAATATTCTTTTGGCTTTGATTCTATCCAATCTGATGTTCTTTTTCCATAGATGAAAAGTTATAGTCATCTTTATCTATATTTTCTCTTTCATCCATAAATTCAACAAAGTCATCAATATTATTTATGACAATTCAAATAGGTTTCCTTGGCAATCAACCCATATTCTCAATCCATTTGTCCCACTATTTTATTGTCTCACCAAAGTCATCTAATCTCTTAGATCCTTCATCATCTTAGTTAGAAGCCCAAGTTCTTGAGCGAAAGCTTGCATTAAAAAGATATTATTTGTTTTCATAGTTGTAAAATCATTATTTTAGACATATTTGAATATAAAATAATGATTTGTAAAAAGAAAAATGTGTCTTCATATCTCTCATATTTCATAAAATTCAAGACTTTTCACTTAATTGTTCTTACTATACTTTTTACTTCTCTACCCACCTTGTAGTACTCTCAAAAATAAAAACCACTGATCCAAAGTCAATGGCTATTGTAACACAATTTGAATATATATAAAATGACTCAAGAATCAATCATATACTAAAAATAAGCCAAAAAAATATGATTATGATTTCATGAGTAGTAAACAGAATTCATATCAAATATAGACGATACAAAAACTCAAAATAAAATAAAAACAAAAATTAATGGACACACGTATTTGACTTCTACCCAAATATAACATAAATAAACTAAATAGCTAAAAACAAATAGTAGTAAAAATGTTTTTGTAACTTGATGCAAATTTCTCATGATACACACCTTTTAGAGTTGAAATTGAAACCCAGACCAAACAATATTGGGATGATCTTAAATTTGATATGCAACCCTTATGCCTAATAAATAACCTCTCATTGTACAGATTATTATCTTATATCTAGGTATCAAAAACCTTACTACTATTAGTTTAAAGCAAATTTAACTCAACATTGAAAATCCAATCAAATGATAAAAAGAATCTCAATTTGATATATATATATATATATATATATATATATATATATATATATATATATATATATATATATATATCAATTTCACTTCAAATAACCAATATATCAATTTTGTAGTGAATTCAAGACGATTTGGTTTGGTTTCTCTCATGTTTGTGTTTTCACAATAGAATTCAAACAAACTTCAACATTTATTCTCTTTTTTTTTTTTAATTTTTAAGCTACTAATATGTTTGGAACAATAATAAATGAAACCATTTTTTTTAATTTGGTACTTAGATATAAGATAATATTATATCATTCCATAACCATGACAAATTTGTTAAAATCCGACATAATTCAAGGCTTATGTTCTCTTTAAAAAAAAATGAAAACATATATAAAAAGAAGTACAACAAAATTATAAACATACTTAAAGGAAACAATTTCCTAAAATATATTAACCATAAATAAGTTAGATAAGAAAATATAATTTTAGAAGCAAAATTATATTAAAAAAATTATTATTTCAAATACATTGTTTGATTAGAAAAAAAAATACACAATCATGAATCTACTACTAGGCGTAGAGTGTGTTTGATATTGTGGTTGATTTTATGGTTGTGTTTTGAAAATAGTTGTTTTAAAAAAATCACTATTTATTGAGTTTTGTTTAATAAAGTTAAGTGTTTGCATAAAACCGTGATTGAAATTGAGATTGAATAAAAAAGAATATCATGTGTTTGGTTAATATATTTTTTACATTGAGGTTTTGTTGTAAAATTTCCTAGAAGGACAGAAATACAAAATACATATACATGTGTGTGTATTACAAATCACTTTCAAAATATTGTAGTTCTATAATTATTATTATCACATACAAACATTAATAGTCCTTACAAAAGAAAGATTTGTTTGCTATTGTCCTATAAACCTATTTGCAATCCCATCATATATAAAATCCATACATGAAAACCTTTGCAATCCTTGACTATCTGCGTGAGCTACAATATCTGGTAAAAAATCATTCGGGATAAATTGGGATTAAGATCATATTCAACAAAAATAACTTCATCTTGGATCTCCTTCTAATATAGTTATGTAGTGTCATAGATGCAACTACAATCTCAACATGTATTTTATATGGATATGCTTATATGTTTTGTAAAATTCTTCACTTTTGTTTTCATACTAAAAAAGAACGTTATATCACATTACATAATGAAAAGTGTGCACGATCAAACACTTATTCTCGGTCGCTTGGTTGTCCATGATATTGAAAATCTTGTAAATGATACCTCTCATTTTTATAGGAATCTAAATACCCATACTCATTGGGATAACTGACATCAACCAAATAGTATTTTTGTGAAAATACGAACACGTTACCTTTTTATTATATCAATAATAAAAGAAGAATATTAATTAACTTAAATTATTATCTCTTCAAGATATGGTAAATCACAACCTCATGGTGATTTTAGAAATTTTATATTCTTGTCAAAGCCTCAAGAAAAATATGTATATTGTGTGCACTACCTTTCCATCTTGCCCATATAAACATGAATTGCACGTCAAAACTATATGCAACCATGATGTTTTGTGATGGTACGCTTTTTCTTCTGATAAATAAAATATTTTTTTCAGATGGTTTGTTGGCACAAACATGTGTATCATCAATTACACCGACACAATTTAAAAAAAAATAAAACATAGTGTAAGTATAAAAAATATATTAAAACAACTAGCCTCTAGCTCACTCCTCTGAGATTTCAACAAAATAGTGCATATCATTATTATGCTACACATGCATTGTAAAGAAGAAGAGAAGAAGAAAAATACATATTTAAAATGTAATATAGTAAAATAGCACTAAAATAAAAAATGTACCTCTATATCTTTGTGGATTTTTTACATGAAATCATCTCTTCTGAATCTAAAAGGAAAAAAACAATCCCCTCTACTGTCATCATCACTTTTTAGACTCCTTCAAATATTCTTACAACAGACAATTGCTAAATCTCAATAGCTCTCCATTTTCATATTAGGGTCTTGGTCTGGTAGTCAAGAATGACTTCTCATTTTTTCTCACTGTAAGTTCAAGCTTTGTCAGACATGTTTTGTCACCCCCGCGGTGCTTTATATGTTTATTGGGCTTGCAGGATATTCAGTGGGCTTAGGAATTAATTGTGGTATACGTAAGCTGACCCGTACACCCCGATTTATATATATATATATATAATCTCACTCACCTTCTCTGCTACAAATTCCATTTCTTTTCTTTCAATTTACAGAAGTGGAATAAATTAGAAAAGATAGAAAAAAGAAAAAAAAAAAAAGCAAAAACAGAGAGACACTTAAAAGCTTCTCTTGTAGAGAGAGAGAGAGACAGAAAGCATGAGTACCTCTTCCTCTGTTTACATTTCAACAATTCCTCCCTTTAGATCTTAGCTTCTCTCAAATTTCCCATCTGGGTCCTCTCCAATATGGTAAATTATTAATCTTTCACTCTTCTTTTCTCCTGTTTTCCGTCAAACATTATCTAGGTCTTGATCCATCTACAACAATTCCTATGCTTATTATTATTATTATTATTATTGTTCATCAGGTTTCATGGATTGGCTTTTGATTGGTGCTGGAAGGATCAGATGGTCCTAGGTTGGATTTGTTAAACACCCACCTTGCTTTTTTGACTGGGCATCTATCAGATTGTATCTAAATCATTTTAAAAGGTTATTCTTTTTTCTTTTTTCCTTACTTGTCTGATTTTTCTTATTGACAGATTGATCTGTTTCTCGTCAATGCAATTCTATTGAAAAACATTCAGCATTAGCATCGAAGTATTTATTATCATTGCCACTTGTGTAATTCACATTTGTTTACTACTAATTAAGCTAATGATTACTAGATTATAAATTTTGTTTGATTTGGATGTTATATTTTGTACTTTTGTCTTTTGATTGATATTCACAATGGATGAGGCAATTTGTTGTAATGGATTCTTGTAGCAAGAGATGGAATCAGATCTTGGTAAGCTCTTCATTGGTGGGATTTCATGGGACACTGATGAGGAACGTCTTAAACTATATTTTAGCAAGTATGGGGAAGTGGTTGAGTCAGTGATCATGAGAGATCGAGCAACAGGCCGTGCCCGAGGCTTTGGGTTTGTTGTCTTTGCAGATCCTACTGATGCCGAGAGGGTCGTCATGGAGAAGCATGTTATTGACGGCCGCATGGTG
Source organism: Salix suchowensis (assembly GCA_029030765.1). Lineage (NCBI taxonomy): Eukaryota > Viridiplantae > Streptophyta > Magnoliopsida > Malpighiales > Salicaceae > Salix > Salix suchowensis. Next base: position 13,199,321 of record JAPFFH010000004.1, read on the forward strand.
AGTAGCCTGATTGAAAAAATCTTCTGTGCATTGTGAAAATTTATGGCGCAATGTTAACTTTCCTTTTCTAATTCAGATTAGATGTCCAAATTCATGAGTTGAACATACACTTTCTCCCGTGTTTAAATCTGAGTATTGTGAAATTAATATTAAGATGATTAAAATATTCATATTTTAATTTAGTTGCAGAATGTTTTGAAATTTAACAACTCCAAGTTTAGTACTATTTATTTAAAAAGTGAGAGAGACTTTATGGGTATGGTCTTCCGACGATGGTGAGAAATGTAAACTAATTTTGGTCTAGAGTAGAATTTGACTCTTATTGTTTGCTTGAAACTAGAATGAAATGCAACTACTTGATTTTAGATACCTTACTCTCAATTTCTCAGGTTGAAGCAAAGAAGGCTGTTCCTAGGGATGATCAGCACATTTTAAGTAGAAACTTTAGTAATATTCATGGTTCTCCTGGTCCTGGACGCACCAAAAAGATTTTTGTTGGAGGTCTGGCGTCTACAGTTACAGAGAATGAATTTAAGAAGTACTTTGAGCAGTATGGTATTATTACTGATGTTGTAGTGATGTATGATCATAACACTCAAAGGCCAAGAGGCTTTGGCTTCATCACTTATGATTCAGAGGAAGCAGTTGACAGAGTTCTGCATAAAACATTTCATGAACTCAATGGTAAAATGGTTGAGGTCAAGCGGGCAGTCCCAAAGGAGTTATCACCAGGGCCTAGTCGGAGCCCTCTGAGCCCTCTGATGGGGTACAACTACGGCTTGACTAGGGGCAACAACTTGCTTAATTCATATGCTCATGGATATAATATGAGCTCTGTTGGAGGTTTTTGGAATGAGGATGGATGGTAGGTTTAATCCACTTGCCATTGGTCGAAGTGGCTTTGCTCCATTTGGCACCAGTGGTTATGGGATGAGTATGAATTTAGAGCCAATCTTGAGTCCAAGCTATGATGGAGGTTCCAACTTTGGCAACACTCCTGCATACGGGCGGATCTCAAGTCCTTATTATAGTAGTAATCCAAGCAGGTACAGCACCCCTATAGGTTATGGTGTCGGGAATGCAAGAAATAATTCTCTCTTGAGCCCTACTCGGAATGTTTGGGGAAATGGGGTCCTCAACACTGCCACAAATCCTGGCAGCCCTGGTCCTTTGTTGGGATCTGGATCTGGAAGATTTGGAGTTTCATTTGGGAATAGTGGAGCAAATTGGGGCACCTCTACTGTTTCAGCTCAAGGTGGAGGGAGTACGTCTGGTTATACTAGTGGCAGCACGGGTTATGGGAGTAGTGACAACAATTATAGTTTGGGTGGGGCAGGATTTGCAAGAAACAATGGAGCTGGTGTACCACCACCTTCATCATTCTCTGGTTCAATTGGTGGTTATGAGGGGGGGTCCTATGGGGAATTTTACCGTAGTGGTTCGGTTTATGGTGATTCAACTTGGCGAACTGCTATCCCTGAACTAGATGGGTCTGGATCATTTGGTTATGGACCCGAAGATGTAGCTTCAGATGTGACAACTAAGAGTTCCGAGGGTTGTATTGGGAGTTATGGAGTTACAAGTAGACAGACAAATAGAGGTAACACTTTACTTTGAACATTCTTTGAAATAGCTTAGGTTGTCAATAAAATATAATAGAACTATATATACATATATGCCAGTGCACATGGGCATCTATGTGTCTGCATTTGTCACAAACATTTATGTTGAGTGAAAACTTCTAGAAGGATTCTTTTACTGGAGCATCAAAACATTTAGATGATGTTTTTGCGCTCTTTTACTTCTTTTGCATTGAGAAGTTTATTGAAAAATCTCAAGAGGGTTTGCTTATAAAGTAAAAGCAATATTAATCCATTTCCATGTAGACCTATCCTTATCAATATTAATATCTTTGGATTGATATTGTAGCTTTTTATTGCCCTTAACCTGCATTTTTGTTGAAAAGGATCCACACTGCTGCCTCTAGTTACACGTGATATATGACATACTTCAGTAATTTTCTAGTCGTGTTAATTCTACATGGATTTTTTTATGTAATTATTTTGACTGACCTTGTGGTGCATATAATCCTGAAATTCATAACAATTTGGATCAATGACATATCAGAACTTCATTTTTCATTTCCAGATTTTTAAATTGGTAGGCCTATTTATATATTGTCAAATTCTCTTATGCATGAATTCACTTGCACAAAAAAATGCGCAGAAGGTTTTTTTTAGTTCTCTCATTCTTCCTTTGGGAGTGGAAGTGGACACCATGAATCTCTAAATTCCAATTATTTTCCTATGCTATGTTGACTTATTGTAGATGTGTGTGTACATATCTATCTAAATATTTGTGCTCATTTAAAACATCGACTTGTCCAAACATGCATTTGAGCAATCTGAGTTTTAAAAGATATAATAAAATATTAAGACTCGCCTTCAGCTGGTAAGCATTTGGTTGCTAGTTTCTAACATCAGGATCTAATTTTAGCTTTTCTTTTAATTGGTACTTGCTTCAGGAATTGCTACCTAGGAGTTCTGTTAATGGATATCACTTGATAATTGTAGGTGAAGGAATCTCTTCAAACAGGTGAAGAATTGTGAATTTCATACATTCCCGTCTTGATTACATTCAGCTTATAAAGAAATTTATCTTATATAGAGCTAACGAGGGGTTTTGATTTGCATTATACACATTGAGAGAAAGCAGTTCCAAGGGATTTTGTGTGAGGGCTGAGATTTGATTATTTTTTTCTTTCTTCATTAGTCAAAAGCTTAGGTTCCTTTGGCATTTGAGTGAGGTGTAAAATTTGATTTTGGGACATATACTCAGGAAGATTGGTTCCATAAATGTATGTGCATCTTCAACGAGGTTCCCCCTGTCGTAGTAGTTGTTGGTAAAAAAAAAGGATTTTTGTTCTTTTTTTTTGTGCCAGCCTGATGTGCTGGTTGCTGTCAGTATTTTTGCTCCTCTTTATTTGTCTCCCCAGATTGTATTTGAGGCTTTGCCTTATCTTTTAGTGTGGAACATTACAAGGGATGCTCTTTTATGATCCCACCCCCAGAAATAAGTTACATGATATTCTCATTCATTTTTTATTAATTGACAGTACTATAAAAGCAAGTTACACTCGGATGTTGTTCTTATAAATGAATGCTGAGGCTTGTCAAATTGCGATTGCGATTGTGATTGCCGATTTGTATTGGTATTATTGCCTTCATATGGTTCTATAATTATTAGTTAGCATAAATAAATGATGTGCAAAATGCTAATGCCATACTTAAGTTGTTATGGTCTAAAATTGTATTGTTGCTGTGATCTGCTGTTCTGAATCATGGATTATTTGCCCTTGTATGAATGGTTACAGTTATGTACATGATCATTCTGATCTTTACTCTGTGGTCGAACTGTGCCTTATCCAAACCTGGATGGAATTGCATGTCTTGCTTGGCTTTCCAAATCACTTTCATTTCATATCATTTTCCAAGCAAATTCTACTGATATATTGTGGTCCTAATCCACAGATCCCTCACTCTGCTGGAAATCTGTTAACCTTTGATGGCGTTCTTGCCTGCCTTCTCACAGTTCGAAGTTTAAACCACAATTTTAGGCTACATTGCATATTTTTTTGGGTTGATGGTGGAATTGAAAGATGAAAGACTAAAGTAACAGAAATGGGTAAAATTGGTGACAGGTCTACTATTTGTTTGAAAATCTCATTTTCATCCTTTATCTTCTTAAGTTAGATTTATTTGGTCCCTATAATTTTCAAAAAAAAAAAAACATTGTGGTATCAAACATTATTTTTCTTTTTTCTTTTTTAGTTTTTTTATGTTGGAAGGGAGAGAGGGGTTGCTCGATTCCAGCATAGCAATAGAAAGTTGTGAAAATCATAGGCCACCAAATATATATATAGTATGTCAAAAGGCTATGTATAATGAGAAGGGTATTTAGATTATATGTTCTTTTAACTTTAAAAACATCTAAAAAAACATATTTGAGCTTGAAAGGATTGTTTTATTTTTTAGTTTTGGATTTTGTGTTTGTGTGTTTTTGAAGGCCATTATTTGGCTTAACAAGGTTCTTAGAAAATTTTGTAAGTGTTTTAGGTTATAAATGGGTTGAAAATGAGTTTTTGAATAAAAAATACTATAGATCTTGTTTTTCTGGCCAATATAATGACTGGATTTTGGGATTCCATGCTAATGCATGTCTTTTCTATGTTGGTCTAGTTATACTCTTTTCCTTTTTAATTGTTTTTAATCAATAATTGGTTTTATATGTATTTTTAAAAAGAAAATTAAATGAATATTTTAATTAATCTTCATTCTCTATATTTTTTCTTACTTTTTTTAAATAGCAATTATTTTTTAATTATATTTAGTATGTTTAATTTGTTAATAAGTTAATATAACATATCTGTAAACAAATTTAATGTATTTTACTTAAATTAAAATCTTTTTATAATACTTTAAATATGTGTAGTCTTACATAATACTTTGTTTTTTTAATTTTATTAAATGAGTTATATATGTGTGTTTATCTCTATTATAAATTAATTTAAAAAAACAAATTCACTGAACATAATAAGGTAAATAACATGTGTTGTGATATTAGATATTTTGACTTATATCTTAATTTTTTCACTTATGCTTTTATTTATCATTAATGATTTTTTTTCATTTATTTATACAATAATTCATGATTTATTCAATTGAATGCATGTATAAGTTTGTGGATTTATATTTATGATCTTTAATGTAAAAAACATGTTGAAAATTTTACATGCTCAATTTTTTTTAACATGTTTTGATGTTGTCAATTTAAATCTTATAATTTCTTTTTTTTTTCATTGACCCTTTTATAAAAGTTTAGCTGTTTTTAATTTTACTCTTCAATTCAAGTTGATAGTGTATTAAGGTTACTAGAAAATCAATCGGTCTATGAGAGTATGGGTAAGGGGATTTATTGTGTAAGAGAAACATGCATTACCCCTAATGCACCATACCTAAGGTAAGTTGAATTATTGTTTGATTGTTTTTTTTAAAATCAATTTTTTTATTCGTTAGTCTTTTCAAGGTTCAATGTTGATCTCTCTTCATGAGGGAGTTTTTACCTCATTATATCAAAACCTAACTATTTTAAGCCCAAGTTTTAGCATCGCTTTTATTTATTGTATTTTTAATACTCAAAGATGTACTATATATTGTGGTTTTCATCTTAAAATATTAAAGCTTACAATTAAATATTAATATTATAAATGTAAAATGAATAAAATAATTGGTGAAAGATTTTTGATATTTTTTGGTCAAACCCTAATGGATAATTATAAAATGGTTACAATATCTTTTTTTTGTATTTTAAAACACGAGAAAATATGTATTTTTTTTATAAAAATATGCTTGGAAATATTTTTGGATTAGTCGATATGCACGAGAATAAAACACATTTTTTTTTATCTTTTTAAAATAAGGATTTGGTTGTGGTTTTGGTTTTTTAAAAACATTTCAAAAAAATTGGGTATTGTGTACCATGTTCGTATCTTACAGTGTAAATTGATGGCCTAATATTAAACAAAATTGCTAAAAAAATCATGTTATAAATTAAAAAAAAAAATAGTGTTTTTGAATAATCCTTAAAAAGTTTTGAATAATTTTTAAGTCTTAAAAAAAAAACTAGGTGTTTTTAAAAGAGGGTTTGTAACTTTTAGTATAAATTTATGACCTGATATTATACAAAATTATTGGAAAAATATACGAGAAAATAATATATTATAAAACAATACCCATTTGAAATTTTATGGAATTTTTTGTTTTATTATAAATAATATTATTATTATATTATTATTATATAGTATTGTAGTATATGGGCTTACAAGGAATGGTTGGGGGCATGATGGGACTATCATTAGCGCATATTACTCTCAACTCATAATTGGATGTTTCATGAATATGAACTCTGACTGAAAGTCATGAGGTAGACCACTACTCCTCACCTAATCTAAAATTTAAGTGAAATTAAAATGCATAGGGGCATTAATCCATACCCGATGTGATTATGCATTAACTGGAAGAAAACAAATGCATGTTAAAATAATAAAAATGTGCTAAAATTAAAATAAACAGGCCAACAAAAAAAGACAATCAAACAAGCAAATAGCAATCCAACTGGACAAATCCCTAATGGAGTTGTCATCTTGTCGTAGGGCGCGGGCTACATGTGGATAAGTTGTCTACCTCTTGAGTGTGTGTGCAAATATGATTGTAGGTATAATCATAAATTATGATTTCAAGAGACACCACCTAGTATTAAGGTCATTAGGAAACTTATCGGTTTATGAAAGTATGAGTAAGGGGACTTGTTATGCAAAGGGAAGACCTATAACCCCCAATGCAATCTCCCAAGTTGCATTGTTGTTTGATTATTTTTTTAAGCCAAATTTCTATTCATTAGTCTTCTCAAAGGTTTAAGGTAGATCTTTATTTGTAAGAGAGTCTCTACCTCATTGTCCCACAAAAGGCAATGAAATGACAAGTTCTGGCTGATTTCTTTGCAACTCTTCTAGTTCCCTCAACATGAGAACATTCAGAGGATCTACCATATGAGAAAGTCTTTTTCACTGATTTCATGCCACTTTGGAAGTTGATTCTTTATGGAGGATCAAGAAAATATGGCTCGGGGGCAGTAGTCATATTTTTAACCCATATGGTGAAGCTATGTCATTATCTTATACATTAACAAAACAATGTTCTAATAATATGGCAGAACATCAAGTTTTAATCATTGGATTAGAAATGGCATTAAATGTGGAAGTCTGTCAACTAGAGGTTTATGAAGATTCGAAGTTGGTCGTTAATCAAATTTCTCGTGAGTATGAAGTTTGAAAGCTTAACCTGCTTTCTTATCACAAATACGCATCACAATTGCTACAACAATTCGATCAGGTGAGCGTTAACCATGTACCAAGAAATCAAAATCAACATGCTTATGCTCTCGCAAATCTTGCAGCAAATCTAGCAAATTCTTAGAAGCAGATAATATTCATACTAGTTTGCAAAAAATGGGTGGTTCCACAACTTGTATTTGACAATGAGGAAAAAAACAATGTTTCTATCATTAAGGAAGAAAAGAAAGATTGGAGGCAACCAATTATTTATTATTTAGAATCTAGAAGATTACCAGATAACCTATGACATAAAGCTGAAATTAGAAGGCGTGCACCTCGATTTATCTGTTTTAGGGATGCCTTGTATCGACACTCCTTTGATAGAATCCTCCTTAGATGTTTAAATGAGGATAAAGCAACACATGTGGTAGAAGAAGTTCATTTAGGGATTTGTGGTGCACGTTAGTCTTACCCTAAACTTCATTTTCCCATAAAGAGGTTGGGATACTATTGGCCAACCATGGTAAAAGACTATATGAATTTTGCAAAAAGATGTCAAGCCTGTTAGTTTCACAAAAATTTCAGTCATCAACCAACTAGAACCTTTGCACCCTACAATTGGGGTCTTGATGTAGTGGGACCGAACCTATAACTCCAAAACCCTCAACAAGCCATATAAATATTCTGGCTATTGTTGTCAAATTCACAATTTGATTTTATGATTTTACGAGTCAAAATAATAAATTTGGTCAAATCAAGTAGAAAAATTGAACACCATTAAAATCGGATCTGACTTGCAAAAATTGGGTAGAATCATAAAATCAAACTGGATCTATCCGATTTTACGATTCTAATAAAATCCCGCGTGATAAGTCAAATCCCGCGTGAAAAGAACCTAAAGTCCCATTTCTCTTCTCCTAAAGTCCCATTAATGTAGTAGTTCAGTAGTTGTAATATTTTTTAATCCAAAAAAAAAAAATAACTATCATATTCTAAAAAGAAAATCCTAAAAAATATATATTAAAATAATATCATAAGGAAAAAAAATTATAAATAATAACAAAAATCTATTTAAAAATATGAAAAGTGATGAGCATTTTTTTTTAAACAAAAAAAAAAACTATTAATAACTAAGTATGTTTTTTTGGTGAAATTGTGTTCTATTATATTCGAAAATATTTTACTTATAATTTTATAATTTTTCTACCAAAATAATTTTAGCTACGATTTTATAATTTTTGTACGAAAATATTTTATGTAAAATTTTACAATCCGAGTTTAAATGTCAATTCTGTGTCTGTCAAAATCATGATTTTAACAACCTTGAATCTGGCAACAACTGATTATTTCTCTAAATGGGCTGAAGAAGTCCCATTAAAGGAAGCTAAAAAAAGAATTTGTTGTGTGATACATAAAATCTAACATCATTTTTCGATATGGTGTACCTCGTTATATCATCATGGATAATGAAAAACCATTTTACAATAGCCTCATGGATAACTTATGCGTAAAATTTGTTTTTGTCCAACATAACTCATCCATGTATAATGTTGTCGCAAATTGTCGCAAATGGGTCAGCCGAATCATTCAACAAGACTTTGTGTAATTTGTTGAAAAAGGTGGTCCCAAAATCAAAACAAGATTGACATGATAGAATAAGGGAGGCTTTGTAGGCGTATCACACAACATTTTGAACACCAAAACAAGCAACTCCATATTCTTTGGTCTATGGAACTGAAGTTGTTCTTCCATTAATATGTAAAGTCCCATCTCTAAGGATTGTCATTCAAGAAGGCCTTAATGATGAAGAAAATACAAAGTTACGCTTGGAAGAGTTGGAAGCTCTACAAGAGAAAAGACTTAAAGTACAGCGTAGGCAGTTTAGGATTCATCCTAAGTGCAGTCACATTATAAAAATCATCAATCAAATCAAAGAATAAATCATGCTCTAATGTACTACTCCTGACCTGCAAGAGTATAAACTATGAACGGCTAAATAAATAAACAAAATATTTCTTCTTGAAAATAAAAGAAAGAAAAAAAGAGGTTTCCAAAAATCAAGGGCAAAACTCATCAACCATTTGTCTATTGAAATATGCTCAAAGCTTCAAGTTCTCAAGGATCTTTTGAAAGGATTCATCAAAGTTCAAGTCTAAAGGATCTTCCGAAAGAATTAATCAGATTTAAGCTATTAAGAATCTTCTAAAAGAATTCATCAAAGTTAAGCTATTAAGGATCTTATGAAAGGATTCACCAAAGTTCAAGTCTCAAGGATCTTTTGAAAGACTTCATCAAAGTTCAAGTCTCCAAAGATAAATACCTAATTTTTAATCTCTCAAGGATCTTCCAAGAGAATTCACCAAATTTCAAGCTCTCAAGGATTCTTAGAAACCTACAAAATGCATCAAATCAAAAGTTAGGATTCAAAAGAATATATATATATATATATATATATATATATATATATATATATATATATATGCCTTTTCTTGAAAAAAAACCTAATGATATAGAAGTTAATTAATTTGGGTGCAACTCTGTTGCAGCGAGTGACACTAGTTTTTTTTCTTCAAGAAAAGGCATATATATATATACTAGCCACTTACTTGTACTTCGTCGCTGTTGGAACCATATTTTTTTCATCGCAAAAAATATTAATTGTGTGAGATTTTTTAATTATAATATAAATTTGGCCAAAATAATAAATTTATGTAGAATTTTTGTGAAGTGCAAATTTCTTATGAAATATATGAATTTTAAATCGATATAAATTTATCTGTTTAGTAGGTTTTAATGAAATCACGAGTATCAAATTATCATCATTATTAAAAAAACAAGAAGATTTGGATACCTGAATTATCTAATTCATTGTAATAGGATTAATTCATTTTATAATCCAATTTAAATTAAACACAACAACAAAAAAACAATTAAACACAACAAAAAAATTTATAAATTATGAAAATACCTGCAATAATCAAATAACAAAAATAAGTAGTTAATTTTCTATCTACAAAAAGAAAAAACATCAATGAAAATTCATCCCTACTTTACTGACATTATCATGACTATAACAGTTAAAATTATTATCAACATTGTTTCTCAAACAATTAAAATCATTAAATTGCACCAAAAAATAAAAAAAAAAATATTTTTACAAAAAAAAAAAAATAATAATCACTAAAATTATTATTATTATTATTGCGCTAACAATGAAATCATAATATTATCTAATCCAAAGAACAGATAAAAATAACAAACAAAAACACACAAAAACAAAAGAACAAAGAGAAAAAATGAGAAATATTAATTTTAAAATGATCACTAACATAAATTAAAATTTAGAACTAAACCGAATAAAAATAAAACCCCAATAAAAAATAAAATGACAAAAATTTAAAACAAAAACTAAATGCGTAGATGCATAATACGGGTAAAAAATAAACATTTTTCAAGAAAGACCAAAAAAACACAAGGAATTAATACCAAATAAAAAATTCAAAAAATAAGAGCTGAAATAAAAAATAAAAAATATAATTAATTCCAATCAAAAGACAAAATTGAAACAAATAAAAACCTTGGTAACAAAATAAATAAAGGCATTTTTTAGAAAAATTGAAGTGCAATTTTGTTAAAAAAAATAAAAGAATAAGGACTGTAATGAAAAGTAGTATATATGACCAATTTCAATTGGATGACAAAATTTAAAACAAATTTGCATACCGAAAAAGTTAAAGGAACCAAAAACAAATCAAAAATCAAAACAATAAGGATTGAAATAAAAACCAACATATATAATCAGTTTCAATTGAAGGGCACAATTGAAAAAAAAACAAAATTTTCATTGAAGAAATCAGGAATAAAACCGAAATCAAAAGAATAGCAACTAAACCAAAACGATCACAAACATGAAGGATTTACATGTAATTTTTGGCGGCAGGAGAGAGAAAGAGAAAAATAAAAAACCGTTCATCGGCGATTCACCAACTGAAAACCGACACATGCCGCACCGGGAGGCAGAGGACATGGCGGTGCACCAGGTGACACGGTGGACGACTAGTTTCCATTGCCAAACGACACCGCACGCACCGCCTAAAAGGCGTGTGTGCATGAAACATTGCTAGTGTGTCCGTACAATGCGCCTGCAGTGTTTCCGAAAAGAAATAATTTTAAAAAATGATAAATTACCTATACACCCCTGAACCCAGAGATAACCACGAAAAAAATGGGGATGAAAGTATCACGAAACCCTAGCTTCAGACCTTCATTTTTGTCTTTTTAGAGGTACTTGGGTAATTTCAATGTGCATGAATATGTGAACAACGAAGAACACCCCCCACTGTTCCTCGTCTTTTTGTCAGCTCCCAGGAGTAAAATAGTAGTTTTATTGTGCAATTTAAAATAGATAATACTATAAAACCCCAAACAATATTAAAATAAAAAACATGTCCTCTAGAAAATGTCTAAAATGCTCTTGGGGGTTAAATGTTTTTGTCTGAGATGTAAAATTATAATTTTACTGTTGAAATCCACCATAATTTGTGTCTAGATACAAGTAAAACATCGACGCTTTTTTTGTTTTTTTAACACACACACACACACACAAATATATCACCTTTTCCCGGGGGAAAAAAACATGAAACAGGAAGCCAAATTAAATACCTTGTTTTCAACTGTCCATTAGCTTGTAGCCTTTTCTCAAGTCTTCAATGGCTTCCAATTAATTACTTTCTCTTCTCAGTAGCAAGTTCCCGGTGCAGGTAGAAAAAATTACTTAATTGTATACTTAAGCTTTGATTTGATCTCTTAAATTTTTTTGTGTAAATATTGATTGGATATATATAGAAGAAGTTTACTTGTTGTGGTAGGAAATAGACTCACGTTTGAATGTGACTACTTAAAGTGAACATACTTTTAATCTGATCTCAATTTTAAGTCAAGTAAATAAATAAATAAACTTATTTATTTATTACAAAAAAAAATTAAATATATATATATATATATAATTCAAGATAAATTTACTTATAGTACCAAAACTACATAAGTAAATTAATCTTGAGGAACATTTGTAGACATCAAAATTTCAATAAGTTTGATCGATGACCTAGATTTTATTTATTAGATATGGATCTAAATAAATTTATTGGGTTTGAGCACAAATTAAAATAAAAACTCAAATTCAAATATATTTTATTCGGTTGTCTCAACTTGTGACAAAATACAGCTTTTTATATATAAAAAAAATCTAGAAATCCTGATAATACTAAATAGAAAATAAATAAACCATAAAAAGTATTTTCTTCAAATAAAAAAAAATATCTTAATAAAGAATAGGAGAAAAATAAAAATAAAAATAAAAATATTTTTCCTTAAAAAACCTCCTCCATCACAAAAATATCTTTAATTCCTAATTGCAGGAAAGACTGCCCTTTGTATTTCAATATCAAAGAGCTTCTCCTCGAAACTTCCCTAAATGGACCAAGTTAGAAATCTAGCAAGTCCAGTTGAACAGGCTGTGAGAACAAGTGGAGTGAAGATAAAAGAGTTATAGAGATGAAGGCACTAAGATATTGATATGGAATCATGGTTGGCAACATGATTTTTACACCCAAAACATGACATGATGACAAAAAAATTGAGATCTACATAGCAAGTCTTGAGTTCGAGTCAGGATATTTATTTATTGTAAAAATCTAAGACAGTCAGGGTTTTACTCATTCATCTGGACCTATAAAATACATTTTCCAAGAAAAAAAAACAACATGATTTTTACACTCTGCATGATCTCATGTGCATCATTATTCCTTGTCATGTCAAGTTTATTTAGAAAGCCTAACAATAGAGAACCAAAGACGCCAATGAGAATGAAGGGGGTTTGCAATGTTGGCTTTGGTTTTTATTGTTTCCAACACAGAAGAGTATTCCAGTACTGCATGTTACCCAACGTTAACTACAATTCTTACACATTTTGGCAAGATAATCATGGATTCTTTAGATGCCATATCCAAAGATACAAAAACATTTTAAAAAAAATAATAATTTAAAGAGAAAAAAATCAAAATTTGATGAGAATTCAATTCAACCGCAACCCAAGCAGCCTAAAATATCACCATGTGAAGGTGGACACCAATATGATTGCATTCATTATTAGCTGACGAAAATAAATATTTCAAACATAAAGGAAGGTAACAACGAACGAAAGAGGAGATTTCATGTATAACAGTTGGTATGTAACAGAGGTGATAACACATACAGGCCATGATTTCCCCGTCATCTAAACATCTCAACGTACGGAAGGAAATAACATACTCCATCATACATTATTATACTTTACTATTAGTATTAGTCACCAAGCTAAAGTCTAAAGTCACCTGTGTGTTTTTGTTTTCCTCTGAAATGGAAAACTCAAAGCTCAGAAGAAAGCTCTACTCCCATAGAACACACGGGAGCCAGAGTTCTTTGATCCCTGCAGATTCTGATCAGAGCTCGAACTTCCTGAGCTGGTTGGTCCACTGTCAACGTCCAAAGGGAGCTTCATCTTGGCCAGTGACTCTGTGAATTGTTGCATGCTTTTCATGTACATGTCTACTATGTCCTGCTGGACCACATTTGGCTCCGGTTCAATGTTTACTGTAATACCAGGTATGGCAATTTTCTCATTTGATGCTCCCACAGAGGAATCAGTCTCACCATCCCTGACATTTGTACTTTCTCTCTCTTTACAGACGGAGACATGGTCCAGATTTGGTGTTTTAGCAGAGCTTTCTGAACTTGCATCAATAGAAGAAGAAACACCATTAGCTGACACACTGCTTGGAGGAGAGTCAAGCTTCGAAGATTGAGTTGAATCGGAAGTGGCAGCTGAGAAGCTTTCCACGACATGAACTCCAATTTCTGAACTCAGATGATTTTCAGTATCAGAGGTGGCCAAGCTCTCAGAGGCTTCAGAATCCAGATGGGAACATGGAATTTGAAAATACTCTGAGACCATCATCTGGTTTTCATTCACAACATTTGGGTCCGGGAATTCAATCTTATCCAATTCACAAGGAAGTGATTCCTGTATCTCTGAATCCTGAATATATCCATTTGCAGCTACAGAAGTGGGTATTGCTGGAATCACCATTATCTCTGGTGTAGCTCCTTTGTACCATAGAGATAGTTGAACAAACCCCGCAGGAGAGTGGAACAGATCAGTAGAAGAAAGAGAGAACTCTTTCTCCAAATTCCCATTATTGATAATTACTTCGGGACAAAGGCACCAGAGCAAAACCTAACAGCTGATCCTCCAGATAATTCCTCACCCTGCTCATCATGAATACCTCACATTTAAGGGAGGAATCAATAGTCTTAACATTGAGCCGCAGACTGTCATTGAAGACTGGATTCCTCCCACCACCATTGATAATTTTGGTGGAGACAGTGTGCTCAGGATCGCTAGTCAGGCAAAACTTAGCATAAACATCTTGCTTGTGGTAAATGCATATATTTTGGATGTCCCTAGCCTGGTGTATGTAAACCTCAACTACACCAACAAAATCTTCGAGATTGCCAACCACGGCGTCGTTTCTGGGGATCTGAATTCCCTTGGAGAAGCTGCCAGTGCTCTGAACTGGATAACCAGACTTTTGCTTCTCTGTCTCAAAGACAATAGAGGTCTTGAATGGTGACCCAACAGATTGAGGGGAATCCATAACTGCACCGATAATAGACCTGGCAAAGCATAAAACAAGATATTTGAAAAAACAGCAGATAGTATGTGTTTTAGTACTCGACACCCTGCACTTAAAAATCAATTCCAAATATTAAATCCCAAAATAGAGATCTTTGATGCTTGAAACACTTCTCTAACACCAAGTCTGAGCTAAAAAATCACAAATTCTTGAAATTTGGAGGAAAATTGCAAAGAGACCTTCTGCCTTTTGCATGATCCAATTAAACCCAAAACAAAAGATTTAGTCAATTATAAAACTCGGAAACAAGCAAACAGCTGTAGCCCCCCCGTTGATCACGTGTGAATATAAAAATTCTCAAACCCAGAAGCCAAAACCCTAAGAAATATAACCTTAAGCTTACAAGATTAAGTTCAGAACCCCAAACCAACCTTAAAATTAACAAAATGAAGTTCGGTTTTAAAGAATCATCAAATCCCAAGACCAAGAGCCCCCAAAAAAGAGACCTTGAGCATGAACCGGTGTAAGAAACCGTAATAAAAACACTAAACAAAAGCGTACAAACCAAAACCCACGAAAAGCAGAAGGCAGTCCCAACTTCTCAAAAACCTAGAAGCCAGAACCCTGAAAATTGAGAGTATCTAGAGAACAAATGCTGTATACACTGACCCTGAAACTTAAAGGAAGACCAATCAACAGTTATGCGACATGACAGATATCATCAATAAAGCTATCAGCTTTTTCCACACCGAAACCGGAATCCAAGAGAGTGAAACAGGGAAAGCAAGAAAATTCAAAGCCAAAAACATGCCGTAATTAACTAAAGGCCAAAGATGGCATAGATACCGAGGTTTGAAAGACAAAACCTACTGAAATTCTCCTCGAAACCCCTCAAAAACTACCAAAGAAAGTAAGAAATGGAACTGACTAAAACAGAGAAATTATTTCAAAAAAAAAAACTCACCAGTAGCAACAAAGTCAAGGTGAAGTGAGGCTCTAATACAAGATCTGGACAAAACCCAGTTCGGGAATCGAGGTCTTTTTGTTATTGATGACGGAGTGTTTGTATTTGCTTTTGTTTTCTTTTGTTTTTGTTGTTCAAGTAAAAGGCTCGCAAGCGACTACTGGTATTAAAATAAGAGGAAGTACAGTTATAAAAATTATTTTGAAGAGTCCAATTTTTAAATATAATATAATTTTTGAAGAGTGGGGAGAGAATGTGTATTTATAAATGTGTATTTCAATGATAAAAATTATTGTAGAAAATAATTTTTTTTATATTATTTTAAATATAATATAATTATTTTGTATATAGTTTAATTATGCAATTAATTATATAATTAATAGAAATAAATTATATAATTAAATAATTTCTTTTGAAAAACCGTCCAACAAAAAAATTATTTTTTAATTATATTTAAATTAAAATAAATTTAAATATAATTAAAAGACCGCAATATTTGAAATTTAAAAATAATACCCCTATTTTTTTATGTTAACTATTATTATAATAATAATAATTATAATATAATAATTAATATTAATAATAATTATAATATAATAATAATTAACATAAAAACCTACCCCACCCGTCCGTTCCCCCATCTCAAAGTTAAAGCTAAAAAACCTTACCCTATTTCTTATCTTCTCCCCCATTTCTTAACAACAGCCGCTGCTCTCTTCCACAACTCCACCAAATCAAAACCCGTAATCCTTACCTACCTCTCGGATCTCCATTCTCTCCCCACTCTTCGCTTCTTCTCCACCTCCAGCCGCCACAGCCCCACCCGCCCCAAGCCAGTTGACATCGGAGCTCGAGCCCGCCAACTCCGTTATCAAATCCTGAAATGGAATTCGTTGTAACTGATTTGATTACTGATATTTTAGTTAAGATTTTTCAATTATTAAACAATATTTTAGTTAATAATTATTTTATTAAAAAATATTATTAATATAAAAAATATTATTTGATTTGAAAAATAAATTAAAATAATTAAAGGAAAAATGAAAAATCAATATTATTATTATTATTATTAGCATAATCATTTCGATTATAATAAAATTTATTATTATTGATATTTTAATATTATTTTATGAGTTATTGTTACTATTAGCACGATAATTATAATTATTAATATCATAAGCATTACAATCAAAGTAATAAATGATTATTGTTATCATCACTATTACTATTTAAACAGTGAAAATTATCAAATTATCCAGAATAATAATAATAATAATAATAATAAACCATAAAAGAAGAGCAAGCAAGAAAATAATTATAAAAAAAATTCTTAAGATTATTATTATTATTATTATTATTATTATTATTATTATTATTATTGTGTAATCAATGAAAAACATAAAATTATCTTAAAGAACAAAATAAATAACTATAACAAAAGAGCAAATAAAAACAACAAAAATAAATGACAAAATCAAAATAAATATTATTAGCATTTAAAAAATCATTTGATTTGAATAATAAATAAAAAGAAGAATACAAAAGGAAAAAAAATATATCAATATTAAAATAATTATAAACATAAATTAAAATTTTAGGACTAAATTAAAAAAATAAAACCTCAATAAGAGAGAAGATTATAAAAAAAAATCAAAACTAAGAGTACAGATACATAAATATATAAAAAAAAAAACAATAGAAAATGTCCTAGAAGGACCGGAAAAATTAAAAGAATTGAAATTAAACAAAAAATTAAAAGAATAAAAGCTGAAATAATAAAAATACTTGAATTATTTGTGTTTAATACTAATATTAAGTAATAAAATTTTAAAGAAATAAGATAAAAAAAATAAAGATAATATTGAGTCATAGAATTTTTCCAAATCATCAATTTGGAATATTAGATTCGAAATATTATACAGAAGTTGCAAAACTTAATTTTTAATAAATATAACATCAAATGATAAATTATTACTATTATTATAATTGTTATTATCATGTTTTAAGGCAAAACTCAAGACAATATTAGTAGCATAAAAAAATTATTTCATTTGAAGAATAAATAAAAATAATTAAAGGACAAAATTAAATGAAAAAAGCAAAATTAGTATTATTATCATTACAAATATAATTATTATAAACTTTTGGATTATAATAAAATTTGTTATCATTGATATTCTTATTATTCTATGAGTTATTGTTACCATTAGCACAATAATCATAATTATTAATACCATAAGTAATGTAATTATTATAATAAATTATTATTTTTATCATCATTATCAATATTGTTATTTTTAAAACAGATAAAAAATTTAAATTTTCCTAAAAAAAATGTATCAGAAGAGCAAGAAAGAAAACAATTATAAAAAAAAAATAATCACTACAACTATTATTGTTATTGTTATTATTGTGTAAACAATGTAAAATTATCTTGAAGAATAAAACAAAAAATAAAAAAAAAACTCATAAAATAATATTCATTAAACAATGTAATTGCTAAATTACCCTTGAAAGAAAAAAAAAACATTTTGCTTAGGATAATGAGCTTATCTTGGCTTTGGATGCAAGGGTACTTTAATTATTTTTCTTATGATTTTTATTATTCTCATATAGGATCAGGTGTAATGGGGTGTTTAATGCAATAAACTATTTGCCATATAAGGCAAACTATTTCTCGATTATATAAAAAAATCTAGAGTGGAGTCGTCCACTCCTTCAAAACAAAAACCCATGTTAAGTGCATGGTCCTAGGTTTTTGGAACTCATTCAGCTTGGACTTAGAGATAGGAAGGTCTTTTCTATATGACCCATTAGTCATTGCAAGAAAAGATGTGGTTAATTAGTATTTTAATATATTTTTTGTATAATGTAATTAATAAATTAACCTTAAAAGAGAAAAAAATTAGGTTAGATAGCTTTTTGGGTTTTTTTTTTTTTTTTTTAGTTTTTGTATATTGCAATTACTTATATGCCTCTAAAAATATCTCTCTTAGTTTTAGATGCAAGGGACTATAATTATTTTCTTATACGGGGTTAGGGGTAATTAGATCTTTTAATATATATATTTGTTTGTAACAAAGTGTCTACCATAACAAATAAACTGTGTTTTGGTTATATAAAAAAAATTAGAGTGGAGTTTCTGGCTCCTTAATAAAAAAACCATATGAGGTCCATAGTTTTAGGCTTTTTAGGTATTAAGGTCTTTTTTATGTAACTAATTAGTCATTCCAAGAAAACAATAGGGTTCATTGATATTTTATATATTATACAATATAATTACTAATCACCTTTAAGAAAATATTTTACTCGGGACAATGGTCTTTTCAGGTTTTTTTATATAATACAATTCTTAAATGCCCCTAAAATATCTTTCTGAGCTTTGAATGCAAGAACAGTTTAGTTATTTTCTTATGATTTTTTTAATTCTCATATGAGATCTGAGATAAATAGATCTTTTAATATATATATATATATATATATATATATATAAAAGGCGTGGGTGTTTCACTGTACACCCACGCACTGTGCACACAGACACAGTGCACTGTGGATTGCAACAGTAGTTTTTTTTTTCTGCTTACGTTTTTTTTTCTTTTTTTTCTGCTTTGTTTTTTTCTGTTTTTATTTTATGATTAGCTCCTTTTTTTTTGTTTGTTTTTTTTCTTTTATTTTCCTAATTATTCTTTTATTTTCCTCAGTTTTTTCCTTCTTCTTTTTTGGTTTTTTTTTTTGTATTTTTTCCTTATTATATTTTTTTTTCATTTTTTTCTTATTATATTTTTTTTTCATTTTTTTCTTATTATATTTTTTTTCTTTTTCTACTTATATATTTTTTTGGTTTTTTGTTTTTTAATAATCGGATTGTCCAAGCTCGCTTAAATGCACCACGATTAATCTCCATATCCAAATGTTTTTGATAACCAGGGTGTCCAGGGCAACTTATGCATACCACGACAATCCCCGGACCCACATTTTTTTTCTAAAATGCTTTCCTGCTGGTATATTTTTTTTCTTTTTTTTATACTTTTTTTATTCACTTATACATTTTTTTTATAACCGGGATCTCTGACCAGCTTAAGCACACCACGACTAATTCTTGGGCCGAATTTTTTAAAAATAATATGGATTGCTACAGTGCTTTCACGCTTATACTTTTTTTTTTGTTTTCTTTCGCTTATACATTTTGTGGTAACCATGGTCTCTCAGCCAGCTTAAGCTCTTTTTTTCACTTATACATTTTTTTCACTTATATATATTTTTTTATAACCACGATCTCCAGGCCAGCTCCAGTGCACCACCACTACTCCTCGGACCAAATCTGTTTTTTTGATAATCGAGGTGTCCAGGTCAGCGTGGACACACTATGACTAATCTCTGAACCAATTTATTATTATTTTTAATTTTTTTTCCTTATACGTTTTTTTGTTCACTTTTATTTTTATTTGTTCTTTGGATTAGATGATTTTTATAATTTTATTATTTGCGCAATAATAATGATAATTTTAGTGATTATTTTTTTATAAAAAACTTTTGATTTTTTTAAAGATTTTCCTAAAATTTTAATTTATATCGGTGATCATTTTAAAAGTAATATTACTCTATTTTTCCCTTTATTCATTTTTTTTTTGTTTTCTGTTTCTTTATTTGTTCTTTAGATTATATGATTTTTATGATTTTATTATTTATGCAATAATAATGATAATTTTAGTTATAGTTTTTTTATTAAAATCTTTTGCTTTTTTTTTTAATTTTTCATGGCCATTTAATTATTTTAATTGTTTTGGCAGTAATGTTAGTAATAATTTTAGCTTTAATAACAATGATAATGGCAATAACGTCAGGATGAATTTTCAATCTATGTTTTTGTCTTTTTGTTGATAGAAAATTAACAATTTATTTTTTATTTGATTATTGTAGGTATTTTCACAATTTATATTTTATTTTTGTTTGATTTAAATTGAATTATAAAATGAACTAATCTTAATACAATGAACTTAATAATTCAGATATCCGAGTTTTCTTAATGATGATGATAAATTTATGCTGGTTATTTCATTTGAAACTACTAAACAGACAAATTTATATCGATTTTAAATTCATATATTTTATAGAAAACTTGCACTTGACAAGAATTCTGCACAGATTTATTATTTTAGCTAAATTTATATTATAATAAAAAAATACACATAATTAATATTTTTTACATTAAAAAAAATATTGTGCCGCCCGTGGCGAAGCGCGGGGGCATTGTCTAGTATATATATATAAAAGTCGTCCAATATTTCAATACAAAAACCCTTATTAGGCATATGGTCTTATGTTTTTAGATAATAGTTCAAACGCTTGGTCTACCTTCCCAAACTAGTAGGGCTAGAAATTATTTTTTCTGTATTTTTTATATTATTTTCCTGACATTGATTTTTTTTTAAAATAAATATGGATTTATCCGTTGTTTTATCTTTAATATTTTTTGTTTCACTCTTATTTAAAATAGTGCTTTATCTTCTTACAATTTCTTTTAAGTTTGGTAACGGTTTAAAGTGATTAGTATAATTTGTTTTTATATTTCTTCATATTATATTTATATAAATTAGTTGTAAGATGCATTGATAATAACAAAAATTCTTTGTTATTAAGAATGATAATTACTCTCTTAGATAATAAATGAAAATATGAAAGAAAAACAACAAGTGGCATAAGAAATTTCCATGGGCTTTTTACTAGGAAGATTAGTTTTATACTTTAGTAATATTACCAATTGTTGAGTTTCACAACAACAATCAGAACTCTCAATTTGGTTGTTGAAATTTTACCAAGAGTCTCCAAACATATTATTATATGTTAAGTTAAAAATTCAAGTAAATTTTAGTTCAAAAAGATTCGACAACACAGACCAAAACTATTATATGGTTTTTGTTATTTGATTTCTTTTGACTTGTGAACTTTTTATTTGTCACATATTCTTTTCCTAAGGACACAAGGATGTTTAGAAGCAATATGATAGAAAACATAACATAGAAGTTTCTTAAGTTGTGTGTTGATGATTGATGAAATAAAACACAAAAATTCCCTTGAGCTTTAGAGTGCATAAAAAACAACAACAAAAAGGGCACAAACCTTAGGTGCATAAACACCATGTGCAATATATAAAGTTCACCAATTTACCAAAATTCACATATCCTAAATTTTATTATTGACATCATATAGTTTTACAAAATATAAGTTGTCAGTTCTTACTACTACATAAATTATTACATGATCACATGATTTTACAAGGTGCATTTGTGAAGTTGTTAGATGCCATAGTCATGAGATGGTCCTGATCAAACTTGATATAAGTGCATAAACATTAATTATGGTATGAGTGAGAAAATAATCATATAGTTATGATTTATATTTATATATAATAAAGTAGGCTCTTAGTGATAAGTTTCTTTGAGTCTATCATGGATATGTTACTTCATCTTCATACAATAATAGTTTGTATTATTTTATTTAAGCTATGTTCGGTAAACAACTGATGATATATTTTTTGGTCTAAGAATCCTTACATATAGAATTCTCCCATGCATAAATGATCCATCCCTAACTATAACTAATTTACATAGTTCCTTAAATGTGATTCTGGATTAGGAATAATACATTACAATTTTTCTTTCATTATATCGATAGTGTCTTCAACTAAGGTTACTCATAATTCTCACTTCTGATTGTCCTCTTATAAATAACATTAACCAGAGTCATTCTTATCCTTTACTCTTGGTTATTTCATATAGATACTATTAAACAAGATTGATCTTAGACATTTTTCTTGACTATCAAGCATGGAGACCATTGGTCCAATATGAATATCATTAGCCAAAGCTAATCATTAATATTTATTCCTAGCTATCTCTTATGGATGCCATTACTCAAGTTAATCTTATCATTTATTCTTGACTATTCAGTATGGATATCATTAGCCAAAACTAATCATTAATGTCTATCCCTGAATATCCTTGATGGGTGCCATGAGCCTAAGCCATTCTCATTGATCATTCCTGACTATCCAATATGTATACCATTAGCCAAAGATAATATGATTCATGGGCAATTAAATAATAGGATTCAAATAGTAATACTAATAAAAGTTGTCGCACCCTCCACGAGAGCGCGGCGTCACGGCGACCCTCCTCGTGTGGTGGGGGAATTCAATATCGGGATCTTATCTTTATTTTCATGAAAAAGAGAGTCACCACCTAGTATTATGGTTACTAAGAAACCTAAAACTAGTCTTTTAGAAATTCTAAGGCAAGGGACTGGTTGCGTAAAGGGAAGGTTTTAGCACCCCTAGTACGCCCTACCTAAGGTAAGCTGCTTGGTGTTTTTGTTTGTCTTATGATTGCTATGATATTGATCTTTCAAAAATATGTTGGTTAAATGATGATGACATATTATTCCTATAAAAATATTTTGGATATTAACCTTGTTAGGATTTATTTATCCAAAGTGAATAACAACGAATTATCCCCGCTGAATATTTTGGATATTAACCCTTTTATGATTTATTTATCCAAATACCAATAGTGAATAACAACGAATTATCCCCTCCGAATATTATGGATATTAACCCTTTTAGGATTTATTTATCCAAATACCAACAGTGAATAATAACGAATTATCCCCGCCGAATATTTTGGAAATTAACCCTTAAGGCTTTATTTATCCAAATACCAACAGTGAATAATACGAATCACCAAAAATAAGATTTTTATATTTTTTGGAATATTGGCCAATACTCTTTGGATTTTACAAACATGTTGTAAAATCCAAAAATACAATAAATGATTTTTTCTCAAAATCCATGTTAAAACACATTTTTTCTTCAAACTCCAAGATAATATATATTTTGAGAGGAAAATAATTTTCAAAAATATGCTAGTGTATTTGCCATATGCAAGAAAACAACACATTTTTTTTTTGTCTTTTTTAATAAAAATATTTTTTAGGCAAATTTTATATTTTTTGGTTTTTATTTTTATTTTTCTTGGTGGGCTGACTGCCAGCATGTGGGCTGCCAGCCCACTCATCTTGGGCTGGGCTTCCAGCCAGACGGGCTAGAAGCCCTGTCTTCTTCAAAGGGTTGGGCCGGGCACAAAACCCGGCCCAACCGGCCCGGCGGGGAGTGAATTAATTCACTCCCCGCGCATGCAAGGTAAGGAAGACGATGAACAATGGTGAATTTTCGAGTGTGATGATCGGCGTACCTGTTTATATCATTGGGTAGAGGAGGTCGAGGTGGTTCTTCTGGTTGTGGTGGCGTCGGGAATGGTGGCATGTGACGGCCATAATGGACGTTGTAAAGTGACGAGTTGTGCTTGTTGTCACGGGAAGTTGCTCTACCGCCTCGCCGGAGGAGGTGGCAGCCCTTCGGCTACCCATTGCGTGCAGCGATGGGTTGCTGCCTTTGCAATGTCCAGCGGCGTGTATTGTTACAGTGGTGTGCCTGGCACTGTTGAGGTGACTGAAAAGTGCAGGCACGCCTGCAAGTTTGCAAATGATTAGGGAAAGTAAAAATACAATTTGGTCCCTCGATTTATAATTGTTATAATTGCACCCTCAATTGGTTTTGAACTTTTAATTTTGTGCAATTATATCCCCGTTAGATTTTCGAGAGCGTCCTTAGCTTTGCGCACCTTTTTTATTCTGGTCCTTGGTTTCGAGAACGTCCTTAATTTGCAATGATTTCATTTACAGTTCCTTTAGGCTAATACGAATAGAATGTCATGCCTTTTGACTTAAAAAATGCACCTTTTGAATTCTAACATATCATGAATGACATATTTCATACACATTTTAGATTCTTAATTATTTACATTGATGATGTCCTTATTTTTTCTACATTCATAGATCAACATTTTAAATGTTTACAGATATTTTTCTATACTAGCAAACAAAATGGTTTAGTCATTTTAAAGAAACATTCTTTATGTCAAACACGCGTCCGTTTCCTAAGCCATTATATCTATCAAGGTATTGTGACACCAATAGAAGGATCTTTATCCTTTACAAATAAATTATGTGATAAGATTACCGATAAAACCTAGTTACAATAATTTTTAGGTAGCCTTAATTATATCCTCGACTATTATCCCAATATTAGTCGCATTGCAAAACCTCTACATGACCGATTAAAAAAAACTTGGTTCCTTGGTCTAACCACCATACAAATATTGTCAAATAAATCAAACATCAAATACATACCATCATTTTACTCTAATTAGCAGATCCTCTAACTCCTAAGATTGTTGCGATAGACGCCTTAGACTTAGGATATGGGGGGATTCTTAAACAAGTCCAAAATAACAAAGAACAAATCCTCCAGTACATATCCGAAAAAAAAGTCTTACAAAAAAGATGTCCAAAATCATGCTTCAAAACAGATTTTTGTCCGATGACAAGCTATTTTAAGCATTTTTAACTTTGACATTGCATACATTAAAAGAGATTCAAACTCTATCCCTAATTCGTAACCCGAGAATTCTTTCAAAACAGGTCATGATGTCTCCTAAGGCAAAATCCCAAGATAAGAGGAAAACTCCATAAACCCAACCTACAAAACCACAAAACTCATAACCATCAAAACTTATGTCTTCAGCAATTCTAGCTGCCAATCCCATCAAGTCTTGGTATGAGGTAGTTATTAAAGAAGAAAAAGTTACAAAACAATCACAAACAAGTTCAGTCCAACATTGGATTGATATTATCTTCAAATCACTAAAATTGCTTCTAGCATTACAAAAGATATCATAACAAGACTTCAGTGACTTCGTGTCACAATCAGGTAGTATTTCCAAACCTATTTCAAAATAAAGGAGAAGTTGTTATGGTAACTATTGGTGGAAGACTTAGTGGCATTTGGAGATATAAAGGTTTTTTAGGTGTTTTTTTCTATTTTATTTTGGGTTTCTTTACCTCTTTTTTTTACCTCTTCATTTTTTTTCTTGTCTTCTACTTTCTGGCTCAACCACCTTTATTTTCAACTTAAAACTCTTTTTTCCTACTACTCTCCATTTCTCTCTCTGTATCTTTTTTTTTTATTTCTTTTTCTTTCTTATGTTTTCTTTATTTTCCCTTCCCTCCTCACTCAAGCCACCTTCATTTTCATCTAAAAACTCTCCTATTTCTTTTATCCTTCTCACTATTAATATTATCTCTTTTCATCTCTCTATTTGTTGTCTTTTCTTTCCTTGTTTTTTCCACTATTTTTAAGCAATATTTGCTCCTTTAGGCTAATCTCAACCTCTGGTTTTGCATTTTGACCATAATATTTTTTTGTCTTATTTGCACCACTATTTCAATGACTTTTTAGGGTTAGAGAATTGTTTTTGGTTGGGCATGTAGTACACATATATAAGAGGGGAGTGGTATGTTGTTCGACATTTGTGGGAGAATTGGGAGAGAGAATTGTGAGACTAAATTTTAATAAAAAAAATATGAAAAAACAAAAGAAAAAAAGTTGTAGAAGCCATACGGGAAGAAGAGGCTACTATTTTGAACCTATGTATAAAATGATGTTGCTAATTGCCTTTTATTTTTAGAGTGACATATATTGTTTCACTTAATTTGAAGTAAAAAACATCATTTCACTTTAAATGGAATGGCATTGTTTTACATAAATAGAATTTTTAATGTTTTTCTATGAGATTACATAATTTTCCATTTTTTATTTAGTCTTTGGATATTTATTTTCGAACAATCTCAATCTTTTTCTCAATATTTCTACATATTTTTATGTATTTTGAAGAGTTATGAGCAACTAACAAAATAGAAAAATAAATAAAAAATGAAAAGAAGAAAAAGAAAAGGGAAATAAAAAAATAAAAAGGATAAAATCTATAAGAAAACAAATATATGGTGCATAAAATAGGATTGATTTAAATAATTGGATTTGATAGATGACCCATTCAAATAAAAACTTGAAACTTGAGATAATTTATATGAAACTGTAAATTATCAAGTCATAATTGTACAACATAGTCTTAATTGAAAATAACAAGGCTAAAAAATCCCAAAAATATATTGTTTACAAAATAGATCGAAATTAGCAGGACTTGAAATTTGATAGAGTTTTGGGAAATTATAAGACAATTAATATTTAAAAATTAATATTTTTTAAAAAGTAAAATGTCATAAAAAATAAGTGATTATATTGAATTAAATTATTGAACTATCATGTTTGATCTTTTAGTTTAGAAAATATAGCTTTTTGGTACACCTTTATCATTTGTGCTCTCATGTTAAGTATTGTCCCCAAGGGGTATGATGCGATGGAAAAGGGCTTGAGATCTGCATAGTAGGTCTTGAGTTCGAGTCAGGGCATGCATCTCTTGTAAGAGTCTGGAACAACTGAGGTTTTACTCGCTTACCTAGACCCATAAAATACGCTTTCCAGGGGTAGAGTTTTCTCGAATAAAAAAAATACATATTGATCTCTAATATTGGAGGTAAGCCTTATTGAGTTAAAGTTTTCATTAGGTAGAGTCCACTACTAATATTCTGGAACATAAAAATATAACATTTTTCATTTGATCAAGTAAATCATAGGTTCATGGTTTAACTTCCAAATCAAAACATATTTTATGGGTTCTAACACCTTATTACAACTTCTTAATAAAGACACTAAGTGTTGCTACCCAATTTTTGACTCATTATTTTTATGTTTCTGAAAAAATATATCAAAAAAAAAAAATATATATATACATATATATATATATATATCTTGGTACAAGGGCAAAATTGAACAAATTGAGAGTTTAATGGCTAATAGAAGGTTAAATCGCGAAAATCCGAAACCAAGGACCAGAACAAAAAGGTCGTGCAAAGCTAAGGTTGAGATTGAATTTTTGATGGGATATAATTGCATAAAATCATAAGTTTAAATCCAATTGGAGTTACAATTAGAGTAATTATAAATTGAGGGACCAAACCATACTATTACCTTCTTAAATATTCTTGAAAATTACACTGCATGCATGTTCCGGTGTGCTCCGGCGTGCTCCGGCGTGCCCGACTTTAAATGGTAGGTGCGTCCTGCATTGAATTTTAGCGGCGCCTCTGCATTAAACTTTGGCAACCGAAGGTCCGTTTACTCTGTATAAATAGCTGCATGAATGAGGAGAAAGAGGGGGGCATTTTTCATGAACAAAGAAAAAAGAAACAGGGCAGTGAAAAATGAAGAAAAAGAAAAAAGAGAGAAAGTTAACAGAGAGGAGAGAACAAACGAGAGGAAAAGGTATCTTTACGTAGAGAGTGGAGAGCAGAACGGGGAGAGAACGAGCAGAGAAGAAAAAAAACAGAGAAAACGAAACAGAGGAGGTTGACAGTGGGAAAATTGAAAAAATACTGGGAAGAAGAAGGTTTACGGGGACGAACGAAGTTTAGCAGAAACACAAACTCTCCTCACGTAAAAAATTCACAAACGACAGCTCACCCCCGTCTTCTTCCCCGTTTCCAACCCAGTCTATCCACCTCTCTCTCTAAAAACCAGCACGCCGACGTTTCTCTCTCTCCTTCCTTCGGCAGAAACTCCAGGCAGCCCAGCCTCTCTCTCTCCTCACCAGAAGCTACACCTACACGCCAACAGCCCAGCCACCTCTTCCGGCGAAGCAACAGCCACGACAACAACGTGACCAGTGCATCTTCCAAAGTCATTTCCGGCCACCACAGGCCACCATTTTCGACGCCACCACGACCATAAGAACCACCTCGACCTCCTCTACTCAACGGTATTAACAGGTACGCCTTTCATCACACTCGAAAATCTACCCCAATAGAGGGGCTGGCAGCCTAGCCCCAGTAGGCAGGCTGGCAGCCCAGCCCATCATGGCTGGGAAGCCAGCCCACAAAAAAAAAAAATACAAAAAAATATAAAATTTGCATAAAAATATTTTTATTAAAGACAAAAAAAAAATATGTTTTTTCTTGTATACGGCCAATACACTAGCATCTTTTAAAAATTCTTTTTCTTTCAGAAAATATATATTATCTTGGAGTTTGAAGAGAAAATGTGTTTTAGCATGGATTTCGCAAAGAAAAATCATTTCTTGCATCTTGAGATTTTACAACATGTTTGTAGAAATCCAAAGGGTATTTTCCAATATTTCAAAAATATTAAAATCTTATTTTTGGGAATTTATTATTCACTATCGGTGTTTGGATAAATAAATCCTTAGGAGTCAATATCCAAAATATTCAGTGGGATAGTATGCTATTATTCATTGTTCAGTGTTTGGATAAATAAATCCTAAGGGGTCAATATCCAAAATATTCGGCGGGGATAGTATGCTATTATTCATTGTCGGTGTTTGCATAAATAAATCCTAAGGGGTCAATATCCAAAATATTCGGCGGGATAGTATGCTATTATTCACTGTTCGATGTTTGGATAAATAAATCCTAAGGGGTCAATATCCAAAATATTCGGCGGGGATAATATGCTATTATTCACTGTTTGGTGTTTGGATAAATAAATCCTAAGGGGTCAATATCTAAAATATTGGGCGAGGATAGTATGCTATTATTCACTGTCGGTGTTTGGATAAATAAATCCTAAGGGGTCAATATCCAAAATATTCGGCGGGTATAGTATGCTATTATTCACTGTCGGTGTTTGGATAAATAAATCTTAAGGGGTCAATATCCAAAATATTAGGCGGGATAATACACCATCATCATTTAACCAACATATTCTTTGAAAGATCAAAACCATAATAAATCATAAGCCAACCAAAACGTCAAGTAGCTTATCTTAGGTAGGGCGTATTAGGGGTGCTAAAACCTTCCCTTTACGCAACCAGTCCCTTACCTTAGAATCTCTAAAAGACCAGTTTTATGTTTCCTAGTAACCATAATACTAGGTGGTGACTCCCTTTTCCACAGAAATAAAGATAATACCCCCGACATTGAATCCCCCGCTCACAGGGAGGGTCACCGCAACGCCGCGCTCTCACGATGGGGTGCGACACTAAACAATCAAAACCTACATATTAAATTAAAGTAGATAATCCTCTAATAATGATAGGTATGATAGGTCCTGGAAAAAAAAACAACACATCCCCTCTTCAAAAAAATTTCTTTGAAGGAAAAACAAATATGCCTTTTTCAAGATATTTTCATTAAAGAGAAACACAACATATTCCCTCATCAAGAATTTTTCTTTGGTGGCAATACCTCACTAATTGTCAAGAGCTTGTTTAGACTCTCATGTTTTTACAAATTGGGAAGTAACTCATATATAATATTATTTTTTAATAATAAAAAATGTCTAGAAAACACTTAAATAAAAGCTAAATAACCCTATTTATACTGGATAAAACATGCTAAAAAAATTACAAAATCATTCTTGGGCTTCATCAACTACGAAAATAATATAATTCTTGTAAGTAGCTTTTGTGCTTTATCAAAAGCTCTTTTAAAACTCTAATTGCTATAAAAGTTTAACCATGTAGAAAACAAACGTTTAGAATCTTTTATAAAAAGTTCATCTTGATTCAGTGGTAAGATTGAAAATTATGTTTATTAACATAAAACTATATATTATAAAAAATAAGTTGACAACCACATCTCATTGTCTAATCAACAAGCTACCAAGATTACTTGCCCAATCCTTATGCTACTAGGCCTTTCCAATTCCTTCTTTTATATATATTATTTTAATTAAAACCCAATCATCTCTCAAACTCATCTTAATGCTTGATGTGGTCTAAGTTTTTGAATTAGACCATTAAATGCTTTTTTTAACCTTCATGGGTCATGACCTTCTAAAATACTCATTTGACATCTTTAATATATTATTTAGTGATGTTTATTGATTCTCATCACATTACATTACATAAGAGTTTGAGAGAGAAGAGACTAGAGACAAGAGATAGACACGAGTGGAAAGATTAAGACCTGAGAGAGTAAGTCAATAAGGGTGTTTGATTTAGGTTATGATTTTAGAAAAGTTCAATTTATATTGAGTTTGTATCAGGGTTTCAAACCAAAATAGTTCAATTAAGTTGATTTTAGACTTCTACAATCAAAACTAAACTAAAACGACTTCTTTTTTAATTGTTCAGAGTTTTTTCTTGAGTTCAATTTTTCAATTATTTTTTTTCAGATTCATTTAGTTTTTTATCATCTCTATTTGGGGCAAATAACCTCTCATTCATTATTAAAGTTTCAATCACCTTATATGATCAAAAAATCTGAATCCAAGTTTTAAGACCTAAAAACTAATCTAATTTTTAATTTATTTCATCTAAAAATAGTATTAAACATCCTAAAAACTCAATAAATATTTTTAAGTCTGAAACAACCTTTAACCAATGTAAGAACCAAAAATCAAATGAAATTTATGAAAACATTAAGGTCCATCTAACTTTTCTAGGATATTTGAAATGAAAAATCATATTCATTATACTACATCTTCAAGACAAACTCATTAACACCAATATTGTATTTTTGGAAAGAAATCTAACTAGCCAAATATTTCTTTTTACTCTACTATATTTTCATTGACTTTCTCTATTTCTCTCTCAACATTTTACAAGTGATAAATACACAAAAATAAAATTTAAAGATAAAACATAAAATTCATAAATAACTAGGATCAAATATGACTAATTTGAAACTTTAAGGATCAAATTAAAGTCTTCCAATCTCTTTAAGAAAGGACTTCAAAATGAGCTTTCTTTACCTCTATGATAGCATGAAAAGTGAAATAAATGATAAAATATAAAACAATGTCAATATAACTTATGAGAATTAAATAAATAAATAAATTTAATAACCGAAGTGAAAAAAATTAGAAATTTTAAAGGGATAAAAAATACCATGAATAGTTGTAACATATGACATGTTGATGTTGATGTGATATAATTCATTGTACAACTACAGTGAATTAATGTTTTAACTTAATGAATTAACATACTTTTAAGGTAAAATAATAAAAAAAAAGTATGTTGTTTTAACTTTTGAGTATATATCGAGGGATGTTTGAGAATGTGTTTAATTTTTTTTTTTAAATTGAATTTTTTATTTAAAATTAAATATTTTTTATATTTTTAGATGATTTTAATATGTCAATATCAAAAATAATTTAAAAAAAATAAAAAATATTATTTTAATATATTTTTAAATAAAAAAACACTTAGAAAATCAACTTAAAATATACCCAAAACAATCACTTAGTTTTTTTTTTTTTTTTTGTCAAATCACGGTATCGGTGGCTCATGTGGGTCCCTTAAGGAAAGCTCGGAAGCTTCTGCTCGTCACTCGTCTTCTACTGCTGAAATACCTAGTTTGCACCCAAACGAACCCGAAAAAGGGCCGAGATTCAGGGGTGAGAGAATAATGGAAGGAATGGGGTCTCGGCTGGGCCGGACTTCGGCTCGGTACGGCTTATCATCGACGGCCACTATTTTCAACGGTCCGGTCAGGAAATGGAAGAGGAAGTGGGTCCACGTGTCCCCTTCTCCCACACTTAATTACCGCAGCAATAACCACTCCAACGGCCATAACGACCAAAACCACAACGGGTCTCGCCTCCTCCTCTGTCGGTGGACCCCACTCTCCCCCGCGTCCGCCACCAGCACAATCACTGAGGATCCACCTAAACGCAAATTCCGATATACCCCAGTAAGTAAAGCACAACATGGCATAGGCTTTCTTCAGTGAATTTTGTTTAATTTTTCTTTGGTTTTCCACTTGTTGCACTTTGCGTTTTGTAAGAGGGGAGATGAAATTAAGTACAGTAGGGTGCTGTTTATTAGAAATTTGATAGTATTTTATTTTTATGTTGGAGATTGCTGTGCTAAAGGAACGCAGCAAGGCAGAAACGAAGGCTGAACAAGAAGTTGAGAAGCAGTTGATAGAGTGGCAAACTACTAAGAATGATGAACAAAATGTTGAAGATGATTTCAAGAGTGAAACTCAGGTCTCACCCACTTGTTAATGTTTGTTACCCTGAATTAATAATAAAATTATTGCTTTGTGCTTTGTTTTTTGGTCCAATATATAACTAGGAGTCTCTGTCTTGTCATTTAGAAAATGAAAAGAGCAAATTCATACTTGTGGAGCTACAAAAGTGCATATCTTTTCATGTTCTACGATTTTGATTTTGTTTCTTAAGCATTGTAAGGACTTAAGATGTTGGTTCAAAATGCTATTATGATGTTTAGAGTTCCACTCTTCAGGTGAACTATTTTGAAAAATATTCAGATGACTGATAGTCATATCATCATGGGTTTGCCAAGAGCCTGATTAATGGCAGCAAAATAAATGATATTAGCTCAGGTGAAACAAACAAACATGTTTTGATCTATGAATTGCATGATGGGAAGTAAGAATTGGTTTAGCATCCACAGGGTGACATTTCTTCTTTCATGTTAAATAGGTTTCTCTAGCTGTGACCCGCGGCAACCTGTTTGTTCATGACTGTAAAACTTAACATGATTGACTTGAAACTGAATGAGGAATTGTTTTAGATTATTTGCTCATATATAATTGGATATGCGAATCTCTATTTCTTATTTCCTTTAGGCAAACAGATCAACCTTTTCAGAACTTCCTGGGGGTAAGTTATTGGAGTTTGAACTTCTATTTGCTGCAATATCTAAAAGAATTCTTGGTATAAAGATGTCAAAGACTTGATCAGCGCCACACATTTAGTTTCTTACATCATCACTTCGACTCTACTCTGGCATGCAATATCTCGTCTGTTGTCTTATTAAAAAATTCATGATTAGAATTGCAAACTCTGTGCTCATGGCATCTGTTAAACTCTGTGCTCATGGCATCTGTTATAAAATGCTAGAGTTTCGCAAATAAGAATTATTGAAATCACTAATAAAATATATCCACCTTCATAGTTTTCCTTCAAGTTTTGTTGGATTCATCAAAATTCCTTCGCAGTGTCATGTGTGCTTCTCCTGATCAAAATTTCACCCATCCATTAGGAGAGGCCATCGACATTGATGGTCAGTTTCAGCTTTACATGATGTTTGATGAGGTCGATTTTGCAAATTTCTCAATGTTTCCCCCAAGAAGCTTCACACTCCTCTTGTCCCAGGGATTTACCCTAACCCTAAGCATGTTTTGCCGCCTGAGGCTTGGCCCTTTTCGGAGGCACCTCCTTCCACCCACCACTATACCGCCTTGGTCGTACCCAGTCTTAAATCAAACACTGTTGTGCTGGCATTCGTCCCGGATTTGCAAAGCCTGGTCTTCAAATCAAATTGTATGCATATGTTAGGGGTTTACAGGGTCCGTTATGCATGCCTAACTATTATTACACAAACTTGCCACTATAATTTTTGACCTTAAAGGCTTCTCCAGGCACGCGGATTAGGTATTGACCCAAAATCCAAAAAATACTATCAAGTTATGATCGGAAGGACTATGTTACTGCTAGATTCCGCATGTGAAGTATGTTCGGATTCCAAAATTATTTGATTTTTTGGTTGAATCTCCTCCTAGCAAGCATGTTGTGTTACCCATTTTGGGACCCCACATAAATATACAAAAAAATAATAATACAAAATTAAAAATAGTAAAAAACGTTGGAAAACATATACATCAAATAGAAAGAATATGAAGAATGTCCATAAAATTATCAAAGACTGGTTGAGGAAGATCAAAATAAAGGCCATATTAAAAAGAGAGAATCATTTTTTTTAATGAGTCAATTGGGATTCTTTAGGGTTTAATTGAATATATTGAGTGTTTAATTGCAAGAAAAAATAGTTGTTGATTTTAACTTGGACTTTAAATAGAAGGAATTGAAGTCTTGGGGTTGAGTTGCAATTTTAAAAAGCTATTTTTCAAATTTGATTGCATAAATATTGAAGTTTGATGGGTAATTAAGGACTTGATTGAAGAAATTCAAAATCAAGGTTTAAATTGTAAAAGGTGCAAGACTTCAAGAACTTAAATCAATAAAATCAAGGACTAAATTGAAGATAATTGAAAGTTTGATGGTCAATTGAGGATTAATTGATATAAATTTGGAACCAAGGGTTGAATTGGAAAAGACGTCAAACTTTGAGGCTAACAAATGAGTTTGATAAATGTGGAATTACATGAAATTAAAAGTTGGGAGGCAATTACGGGTGTAATTAAAAGAACATGGACTAAATTAAAGTTTATCAAATCCTAAATTAAAAACCCTAACTTTTAGAGATTAACCTAGCCAACGTGTCACTCAATCTAAAAGGGCTGAATAATGCGTCGTTCAACCACTATTTATCTTCCCATTTGACAATTTTAATTGATCAATTTGGCATTTTCATGCAAATGAATGCCTCCGGCCACCTATTAGGTTGAAATCATCATTATTCAATTGAGAGACACCCCCTCTACAAAGATTAGCTACTTCTATCAAATGTTTATATCCTATTTTTTTTAGCAAACTCAACATCTTTTCCCAAATAAGACATCATTGTATTTTTAAATTTTAGGTTGATTGAGTTGTCACTTTCAAATAAATGAATGTGGAGCTACAAACCTTTAAATTGAGCAATGATGGATCTAAATGAAATGTTAGCTTTTCCTCTACTAAGCTTATATGATCTCTAATGATGTTCACATGGAAGTCACTCCAGCAAAGCATCATGATTAATCAACCGAGTCAGCCTTGACTAAGATACTTATTTGTGAAAGACCACTCATATTTTTGGTGTGTTCACACTTAAAAACTTCTCAGGGGTATCTTATCAAAGGCTTAAAATATTTCTCTCAAGATTAAAGGATTAAAAACACCTCACTTTGGCATCCCAATTTCAGAAAAAAAAAAAATCATTATTGAGGTGTTACGAAACCACCATCCTAGAAACTGTCGCGACGATGTTTTTTCCTTTGCGCGTGACCATCCCTGGAGACGAGGGGAGGTGCGCAGAAAAAGGTTTGTTGTAATCATAAAATTATGAATATAATTTTTAGAAATCACCACCTAGTATTAATATTACTAAAAAACCTAATGGTCTGCGAGAGTCTAAGTACGTGGACTTGTTGTGCATGGGGAAGACACATCATCCCTAGTGCACCTTACCTAAGACTCGAAGTAGATCTCTCTTCGTGAGAAAGTCTACCTCATTGGGTTGAAAACCTAACTGTTTTAAAGGTCTGAATTTTAGCATTGTATTTATTTGCCTTTTAATATCTAAAAGTGTACTTTACAATGTAATTTTACACCCCAATAATAATAGTTTATGACTAAAAAAATAACAAAATAATTGGTTAAAGTTTTTTGATATTTTGGTTGAAATCTATTTGATAGTCATAAACTAGTTACGATATCCCATTTTCATTTTAAAAGATGAAAAATATGCATTTTGTTGTTTAGAAAAGTATTAAAACTCGGTCGTATGCACGAAAACAAAAATATTTTTTGTATGTAGA
The DNA here is from genome assembly GCA_029030765.1 of Salix suchowensis. Classification (NCBI taxonomy): domain Eukaryota; kingdom Viridiplantae; phylum Streptophyta; class Magnoliopsida; order Malpighiales; family Salicaceae; genus Salix; species Salix suchowensis. The sequence goes on from JAPFFH010000004.1 coordinate 13,235,274, forward strand.
TTTTTTTTTCTTTTTGGGTTGGACGACCCAACCAAAGGGGCTGAAACGACCTGTTATTTTGGGGCTTGGTTACCCAGCTCAAATGGGCTAAAAAACAGCCTATCACTTTCAGTGGTTGGGATGGACGTTGCATCCAACCCAGCCACTACCTATTGTTCAATGCGAGTGAATAGTATTAGAGGATAGCAAGATATGGCTAACTTGTTGCTGCTATCATGTAGAGGAGGTTAAGCTGGTTTCGGAGGTGGTGCTGGTGAGAATGGTGGCTGGTGGCTACTATAGGAAGAGGAGGACGTCTGCTGCAGTGGAGAGAAGAAGTGATGTTGCTGTTGCTTCTATCACTACTGTCGCTAGAGGAGAGGAAGGAGCTGTAATGGCTATCTCTGAAGAAGTGCAGTTGTTGCTGCTATCACTGGAGAAAAAGAAGCGCAGTTGCCGCTACAGTTGTCGAAAAAAGAAGTGCACCTGTTGTCGCTGCCAGAAGGGAAGTGAAAGTTATTGCCTGTCGTCGGAGGAGAAGAAAAAGGTGTTCTTATCAATGGAGAAGAGTAACAACTGCTGCTGCTACGACCACCGGAGGAGAGGAAAGGGATGTCACTACGATATGTTTATGGAGGGAGGAAAAAAATGATATGTGATTTAACTTAGTGTTCTCTCCTCTGTTTTTGTACTGTTCTTTTGTTTTTTTTTATGGTTCATTGCTCGCATGTATTTTTTGGGACAAAAATGACTTTTCAGCTCACCGTTGCACGCAACAATGATGTTTGTAGGTCGCCTCTTCCTCTTCTGCAATGATGAGGACGATGTCGTGCCTGCACTATTACAGAACCTCGATTTATAGTTTTTCTAATTATACTTTTAATTGGTTTTAAATTGTTAATTTTATGTGATTTTATCCCTGCTAAAGATTCAATAGCAGCCTCTAATTTACACGTCTTTTTTACTTTGGTCCTTAGTCTTAAATTTATGCAATTTGACCCTCAATTGATCAATAATTTTTTATTTTTCTTTAATTTTACCCTTAATCTCATCCAATTGACTTGGTAAAAAATTAAATTGGATCTCTGAAAATTCTAATTTTCTCTATTTAACCTGAAATAGGCTCACAAACTCAAATTTTCACCAATTAAACCCTTAATAGAATTAATGTGACCTCATTAAAGTATAATTAAATCCTTCAATTGGATCCAAAATTAATTTCTAAACATAATTATACTTTAAATTGGATCATAATTAAATTAAATTCGCCTTTAAAAATATAATTATGTCTGTCAGCTTAAATGTTATGTCGATTTATCCAATAATCATTTATTTTAGCATTGGAGCATTTTCCTTTATTTTTGGGAGCAATACAGGTAAAATCAGGCTTTCAAATTCGTTCAAAATTTTCAACTTGATCTTTTAACAACATCAATTTGTGCTATTTTTATTTTTAGAAAATAACCGAGAAATGAGTTATGACAAAATCATTGAAGGATAAAGGTCTCAACTAATTATATTTGTCTAAAACCCTCTCATTTGAATCATAGGGCCAAGCTTTGATAAATGAGAATCAATATTTTATTAAATCAATAATATTCCTAGCTTGAAACTCTATTAATACCTTATGGAAAGTCAAGGCAAGTGGAGGGAAAAAAAAGGGGAAGAAAATAGGAAAGAAAAAAAGGAAAGGAAAATAGGGGAAGGAAACTTATTCTTGGAGATCATTAGTAATGAAGTTTATTGTTTGACATGTAAGAGCTAAAAGGATAAGTTAAATATTTAGCAAAATATTGGATTTTTGAATAAAGAAGGGAAATGACTATTTTGAGTTTTGGGAAGGTATAATCGTTTGCTAACCTAGTTCATGATGTCCATGAGGCATACCTTTAACTTGTTTTACATGTTTAATGATGTTTTTAAACTCTTTAGTGTTATGATGTTTTTTAGTTTTATTTCTGATTATGAACTAAAAATGTTTTTTTATTGTTTAAATTTTGCTTTGAGTTGTTTGTTGATATTCCATAATACTTGGATTTGAAATGTTTGTTAAACGATTAATGGGCATAGAAGTTTGTTAGATGAATTTTAATGAACTAAAGTGGTTTTAAAATCTATCAAATATGGTAGGAAGGTTGTAATGTTTTTTTCTATGTTGACTGATGCATGTTATTTGTTTTTGGGTATTGTTTGAGTCTTGTTGAGTGTTAAAGCGTCAATTTTGAATCCCACATTTTTTAATATGATTGTTGTTTAGCTTTGACGATTTTGAAGTTAGGAATCTTTTGCAAGATTTTGATGTTTTATTATTATTGTTGTTTTTTTTTATTCAAATATATCTATGTTTTAATATGACTTGTTGGATTAAAGAAAACATGTTATAGAAGAAAAAAAAAAAAGTCAATTTTAGAGGTTTGGCAATGCTTGGGTTTTCTAAATTAGTTTTCTTCGTGTTATTGTGAAAAACATTGCCTTAAATTTATGATTTGAAACATTTTTTATTCATCCCTTTTCATGAAATTCTTTTTTGTACTTGATTAGTTAATAATTGAGTTTTTGCTGTAGTAACAAGTTTTGAGGGTTTTAATCTTAGGGTTTTGATTTTGAATCGAAACCTATTTGACAAAATCATAATTTATGAGTGCCATATTGTTGATCCATGAATGATTTCCAACTTTTATATGCTTTTGATTTGAAAAAATTGTAATTCATGAATGATTTCAAATTGATGAGTGTTTGGGTTTCTTGGCAGTGAATGGGTTCTCTAGAATTGATTTGAATATTCTTCGGTGTTTTTCGTGCTATTTATTTTTTCTAGGTTTTGATAAAGAATTTTTCTAGGTTTTGATAAAAAAAATTATTACATTTTGACTTTTTTTTCAGGTTTGATTCATTTTTTATTCTAATTTAAGTTTAGGTTTGTTTTCGAGTTTATTTGGTTCATGGTTAAATAAAAATTTCAAGTCAACCTAATGGTCATCTCGGTTAGGTCAAAGGGTTAAGACCTTGTTTGGGTTGTCATGTTTTTGCTAACGGAGTTTTTGGTTTAGATGTGTTTTGAAAACACACCTTTATACCTATTTTGACAATTTTTCTAAAGGAAAATGAAAGTTTTCCAAACAATGCCTTAAAAAATAATGTAGTAAACCTATTTTTTTGTTTTTATAGAGACCATGTAGTAAACCTATATTTAATCTCACGTAAAAGAACTATAACTTGCCTTTAGGTTGTATGCTCCTTATGTTTCTTTTGCATAGCCTTTCATGTAGCATCTTAAGTCTAAGAATTATAGTTGACACAATTGTTGTCACTTGGGAAATTCTTGTTATAGAGTTTAGTCACGAATCAAAATTTTTGCTCATCGTACAGGAAAATGATCAAGTGTCATTCTTTTAAGGGAAAGTTTGTTATATTAATACCTACTCATATATTAAACATGCATGTTCACATGCTGAAAAATAGGTCCCCCTAAAAATTCAAGAGTTGCCTAAGTCTGACTCCTTCAACTTCCAATCTAGAAGCATTGTTGTGGTTTTCATCAAGCCAACAACAAGAATCACTACTTTATCATGGATCCAGTTTGTGACTTACATCTGAATATTATCTAAAAGTTTAACACATTTATCAAAGAAAAATATGGAGAAAGATAGGCTTTTTTCCAAGGAGTGGAACAAGTTCACTTATGATTTCTCTTTCATGAAGCTACACAACGAAAGAAACCAACATTGTCTTTGGTTTCTTTATAGAAATCATGATAAAAATGAATATAATGTTTCCTTTGTTTCAAATGATGCCCTGAAGCCTCATCTTGAAGTGTTCTTTGGTTGCTTGCCTCTCCATGTAAAGATTTTGGCAACAACAAATCAAGGAGAACACTCTATCACACATACAATGGACTTATTATGCGTGTAACCCTACTATTAAAAAATGGTAGAAGATCCCAAATCCAAAGACATGATATGATACTATAAAATTTGTCATGATGGATGGTTAATAAATCAAAATCTTCACACTACTAGTTCATGAGATTCTTGAAGCCCATGTTTCTTTCGCATGATCAAGAATTATAAATGTACCACCGTATTAGAGTTGAATTGTTTGACTTAGATAATTGGAGATGATGCAAGGCTGCCACAAGAAGAGTCCTTTCATTTTATGAAAAAAAGTAACGTGAATGGTTCAGTTTATTACTTGAAAGAGAAATGTATTTGCATTTGATGTATAAGGGAAGAGCTATTGTTTCTTTCCACTTCCTTCACCACTCTTTAAAGGAAATGATAGAGCAAATATGAGGTTTGTTGAATACAAAAAAAACTTGCAATAACCTGCAATGATAAGGAATGTGATTCCATGGAAGTATGGGTCAAGGATAATTATAATTGAAACCAATGGAGCAAAAGCTACTAAATAACATAGGGGATTTAATGAGAAAAGAACCTCATTTAGGTCTTTTGACATTGTGCTAATGGAAGAATATTTTCTTAACATGATATTTCTTAACTTCAAGACTACAAACATTGATGTGTTGTGATTAGAACATGATTTATTCCATGGATGCTTTTCATTTTGATCCACTTTTATTGTTAAGGAAGTAGCACAATTGGACACAACATTAGAATTTTCATGGCTTTAAGAACAATTACCTCAGGTGGTACATCAAACCATCCTTTAGCATAACAAGTGATTGAAAATGTTGATAAAACATAAATATTGATGGAAAAGTTGATTTAAGAAATGTGTTAAACTATTAATCATGTTGTTATATAACTTTGTTATGCTTGTTTTTTTAGTATGCTCTCCATGTATTGGGATCACATCTCATGATTTTAATGAAATATGTCTTTTTTGTTGTTGTAAAACCAAAATATGTCTAGCATTTTATTGTTGACTATGATAAAATATTTTGATCAAACTTCAATATGCATCGATTTTTTTTAGGATTAAAGCTAATTAGTCCTGAAAGATTAAAAGTATTTTGAATGCATAAATTTTTTTATATTTGTTAATATAGCATTACAAACAATATAGAGTACCAAATAAATTTTGATCTCACATATGAAATTGAACCACACATCATGAAGTTAAGTTTTAGGGGTATGCATAGTGACTTGTAGTGGATTTGATAGTTATTGACTTGCAAATCATGGTTCCTTGGAAGTCCAAACTATTACATAGGATGAGGTCAAAACCTGGTACTTCTAACCGACCTCGCTTGAAATGAGGAAAGGTTATCTTTGTTTGTTTACTTTACAAATCTTAAAATATATATCCCTTGTAGTCCTAATTCGAGCATGATAAATCTTTTCTCTAAAAAAGAAACCTAGACTTGGATCAAACCTTACACTATAAGAATTAAAACATGGTTTTTTTCATAACCCATTTATGATCTATTTCTAATATTCATTTAAAATAATAATAATAAAAAGATGTTGACATGGTGGAAAATCAAGTTGAAAATTATAGACGAATTTGAGAGACAATTTTAGCCCTATTGTGCCTAAGAATGAAAAAAAAGATTAAAGGTCAAAATAATTAATAATCAGAAAAAAATGCTTAAAAATTAAATTTAAGAGCATAATAAGATTTTAATATCCAATTTGATTTAATCATGATCCAAATTAAGTTAATTATGTTTAAGAATTAAGTTGGGTTATATTGAAGGATTTAGTTAAGTGCAATGACTTAATTATACTGTAAATTGGTCTAATTAAATTGATTAGGGATTTAATTGATGAAAATTTATGTTTGAGCCTAATTCAGAAAATTGAAATTTTTAGAGACCAAATTTAAATTTTACCAACTTAATTAGTTGAAATCAAGGGTCAAAAATTGCAACAAAATCAATGTTTTGGGGTCAAATAAGGGCAAAATGGAAGAAATCCGCAGCTAAGGACCATTTTGTAAAAGGGGTTAAACTATAAAGATTTAATTGGATGAAATTAGAGGTCAAATTTTGTTACTGTCACTAAATATATGAGTAGCATTAAAGTTAAAAAAAACTATTATTTGAAATTATTACCACTTGTTATTTTCATTCGAAGTTATTAGAGGTGAATATTTGTAAGAAAAGAGATTTAATTTTAAAAAAAAAAGGCTAGGAAAATTTCCATTATACCTATTGTTGATTCAAGGATAGTCATCTTAAAGATAGAAAGAATGATACAATGTAGACAAGGTCAAATTCGAATTTTTGATTAAAATCTTCTACTATCCAATTTTACGTTACTAATCATAACTCCATATTACACTATTGGATCAAGCTAAAACTTTATTATAAGATTTTAGAGGTATTTTACCATGTTTAGGTAACATTTGAGGTCAATTATATTTTCAATACAGCCTTGAAATAAAAATCAGAATAGGTTGTATGGATTTTGTTACTCACTTTCTTTTGACTTATGGACTTATGATTTGACAAGGATCCTTTTTCTACAAGCATGTGGAACTTGTTTTAGAAACTTCCTAGTTCAAAAAGAAATGTTAAATGAAGATAACAAGGGTTACTATGTTTTGAGATAATTTTTTAAACCTACAATTAATCATCCTAGACAAACAACGACACTAAAAAGGAGGCAATTTCAACAATCAATTTACTAGCTTATTATGGATATCCAAAGATGACAACATAGATCCTAATGTTTCTAGGATGAAGATTTTGTTTATGTTATATTTAAACTAGGAAATGTATCTATCTTAGTTTATTTTGTTTATTTAGGTGCAAAAACTTTAGTTGGTGTTAGATTTTTTTTATTTTCTTCATGTTTGGGCTTAATTAATACTTGGTTTCAAATAAAATCTAAGAGTTGTTTAGATCAGGGTGTAGGTTTTCTAGTAAAGGTTTTGGGTCAGTTTTTGTAAGTGTATCAATTCAGCCTACAAACTTAGATCCATTAAGGTTAATTGTTGAGGAATTATTTAAAATTATATGTAAGCCTAGATGTAAAAAAAAAAAAAAACTTTTGGATGAGTAATACTTTTTAACTTCTCAAATTTGATGTACAAAAGAGATTCTTGCATGCTTTAGTTCTTGAATTAACTGAATTTGGCTTATCAAAGATTAATTAACTTCGTGATGTCATTTGACTTTATTTTAGTAGTCTTGGTGCCTTGGGGATAAGTTTCCATTGTATCATAGTCCTATCACACCTCTTTCATCTTTCCAAGATCAAATTTCAATCCTTAATATGGGTTATGTGACTATATGATTACGAGGTTCACATCACATTAAAGGTGCAAATGACATTTGACAATGACAAGGGCTTTTCAAGGATAATTAGATGAATAATTAGAACTAGGTTAAAAAAAAGCGAATTTTCTAAAAGACAAAAGACTACTTGGTGAAATCATATAGCAGTTAAGAGTAAAGTTGCATTTAAGGGGTATCTTTATGCCTAAAGGTCCAATTTACCTTCAAAGGATGGTTATAAGAAAACCATTATTATCACATGAATGAACAACCAGGGGGTAATTCTTAATAGTCATTCATAATACATGATTGCTTGGATAACTACCTAAATTGACTAAGAACAATTTGCTTTGAAGTCCATTGACTTAAGGTGCATATCACCACATGATATGGGTAATGAAAGGAACATTATTGATGATAATAAAATATTTATTTCCATAATTGAGTCTAGCTAATTACAAATCCTTGAAATGATAGAGAATATTTAAAGATAGATTTGATCTAAAAAGATGAACCTAGTTGTATCAGTTAAAGAGATGCTGAAGATAGTTACCAAAGGATGATTACCATGGTTTTCTTCAAGAATTTATGAAATGTTTTCATATTAGAGAATCATGGCCTAATTAGGGGATAACTTCAAGGTTATATAAGTACTTTTAATGGTTGGTATAAATATATAGTTAGTTTAGCAAGAGTTATTTGATAAATTTAGATGGTGTAAGAGCAATTTACAATGAAAAACACTGAGCATACAATGATGAGTCTTCACTGCAAGCTATGAGATATATATTTAGATGACTTGAAAATTCTATAGAGGTTGATGATAACATATGCTTAAAGAATATGGTTCAGTTAGTGGCAACATCATGGCTGATTTACAATCTAAGATAAGGTCAACACCAGAAAACTTTTTGTAGTTATTAGTAGGATGAACATAGATAATTTGAAGATAATTTTTGAAGTAATCTAAGAAGTTGAATGATTTGTTAAAATTTATCATGATAAAGCAAGCAATACCACACTAGGGGATGTTCATACTTAATAAACAACCAAAGTAGTAATTGTTGTGGACAACTCAAGACATACACTTACATTCAAGTGAAGGATTGACGTATGATACTAAAATGAGTCAAGGAATTATAAAATTAAGAAGGTATTGTAAAGGAAGAAAAGACACCTTATGATGATGGAGCATCGAAGATGGTGTACCTATATTTCAAACTAGATAAGGATACATGCGTGTTATTTAACCTTTAAGCATTGCAAAAATGATTTTAGATTTTCTTAGGAAACATCCATCATGAATCATAGCTGACAATGAAATAATTGCTTGAGCATGATAGCAAGGAATCATAGTCTTAACCCTGTAATCGAGAATAACAGAAAATAAACCTTATCAAGAACTTAGTATTTGGAATTAAGGAATGTCAAAATATCATCAAGAATTTCCCAAGTATTTGGAATTAAGGAATGTCAAAATTTTCAAACCCTACAATAAAAAAAGAAGCTAACCATGTCATCAAGAATCTTAAGTTAACCCTACAAATAAGAAGGATAAATATCAACCTTGCAATCAAGAAGAATGTTCAAGCCCTATCATTAGGGGAAAAATTACCATAAAGAAATCTAAATTTAAGGAACCTATAATTAGGATCCTTAGTTTTCAAGTTACAATCATAATGTTTTTTATTTAGTCATAATAGTTAACACACCTTGGGAAGGCTATAGTAGAAAGAAATTGCTAAGATTCAGCATTTCAAGTCAACTTAGCTGAAAATAAAGTCATTGGTATAATAGCACACTACCAGAAAAACATTACCAAGAGAATAAATAGGTAAGTATAATTCTTTTAGTAGCTGTAAGACTATCACCATGCAAAACTCACCCCCAACACTATAGAACCCCACCCTAACCTCTAGATAACCACCTCAAAACACCATTCACCCATTGCCCATGTCCCATCCCCAACAGTGAATGAAATAGGGAAATCTATGGATATCTTAGATGTTGTCGTTAATGAGAGCAATTTGTTATGGAAGAGAAGTAATATTGGATTTTTCCTTGGCTATAGGATGCTTTATCATGCCACAACTTATTCTTTTGGGTATAAAAAAGTTGAGGTTTGAAGGATGTCATGATGATGACAAATGGTTTCATGATATTTCATTACAAATCCAATAAGGGTCTCATTCAAGTTTCCAAAGAGGGGTAATATGTTAGGCCCCAGCTCAGCCTTGATTTTGGCTTATTTTTCCTATTATTACATGAAGTCCAAGTCAGCATATTATTCTCCTAAGAAAGCACAAAAATTATTCTAGATTACTTCCTTAAAAGGGGAGGATTTTTAGCATTTTAAAAAAGAGCTTTCCTATTTTATAAGAAAAACTAATGAGTAGTCATATTTGTTTCCTAAGCTAGAGGGATATTTAATGAATCTCCTAGTCTAGGAAGGAAACCTAAAAGTCAACAACATTCAAGACTAAAAAAATCTTATGTTATCTTATATATATTTGGTAGCAACTTAAAGTTTTTCTTTCTAAATTCGTATTCTGTGTTTTAAGGTTAATAAACATTAATTGTGTTTAGATATTCTTATCAAACCAGATTTACTTGAATGTCCAAGAATTGGTGTCTTTGCGTAGGGGGTGCATTACCGCGTGTTCAAGAGGTTCGTATCACTTCTCTTATGCATTCTTTGGCTTATGAAAATGTACAACAAGTAACAATTTATAGTATATGCTCTCTACAAGAACATACTTCGAATATATGTCCAATAATACAAGAAGATTACAATGAACAAGCTAATATAATTTATGGAGCAATCACTGGACAACCCTAGCATAAGTATGATATCTTTTACAACACGTACAATCTCGGATAGAGAGATCATATAAACTTACATTATGGTAACCCACCTCAAAAAGGCAATCAAGGCCGACAATTGCATCCCCATGGATCTCATCCCCAACAGAACTATCAAGCAAGACAACCCTCTACATTCATAAATTCCTATAATGTTATGAGGTCATCGAGTGATGATCTTCATGAGATGATGAGAACCTTGACTTCAAACATAGTGACCTTATAACAAAACATCATGTCTCATCAACAGGAAACAAGGTCAAGTATTCAAAACTTAGATAAACAAATAAGACAGGTAGCTTCTAGTGTAGGAAAATTGGAAGAACAAATGAATGGAAAATTTCCCTCCAAAGCATTGAATCCAAAAGAGAATCTATCATGCTGCGAGTGGGAAAGAACTAAAATAAGCCTTGAATGGTCTTATTCAGTGCATATAGAGAAAGATAAACCTAAAGGCGTTTGGGACACCTAAGAAGCATAAAAGACAACCTTGTTAGGCCTTTTTACATAATGTTACATGGATAATTAAATCAACAACTCCTCCTAAACAAGCAAGGAAGTTTGGCCAGTTTGGCACCTAAAGAGAGGAGGATTATTTAATGTTTTCCTAGCCTAGAAAAGAAAGAAATTAAATAAGGAACAAAGAGGGAAATTGCTTTATTATTTGTCCAAGTTATACAAGGATGTCCATGATAACTAAGGAAATACAAGGGGCCACAACAAAGGACATCAAATTATTTACCTTTTATTTTCTTTGTTATATGCGGCAACAATACCACACTTTATTTTAACTTTATTTCTTTATGTTTGGGTTATATTTGGGTTTAAATGTAAGTGGACAACATATAAGCCTATATAAGTGGTCCATTAAGCTTTATTTCAGTTTAGAGTCAGTACAAATAGAGTCACAATTAGACTTATAGGATTACAAAACTCAAAATAATAAAAACAAAAACTTATTGCTTGTGTTTGTTGTGTGTTGGTGAGATAATATCTCTTTCTTGTTTTTTTAAAGGACTGTGAATAATTTATTGAGGTTTAACTGACTTCCTAATGTTTGTCATAATCCATTTCTGGATTATTTCCTAAAATCTACAAGAAATCAAATAAACAAAAAGGGGATGGCGTCAGAGAAAAATCAAGGTGGAAATTTCGAATATTTTGAGAGCCCGATCGTACCTCTTTTGTGCCCAAAAATGAAGGAAAATGCGGATTCAAAGATAAAATAATTTGTTATTGGATATATTTGTGTAAAAAATAAGTTGAAAGGCATAATTATATTTTTTATAAGCCAATTTGATTTAATTGTGAGTTAGTTTAAAGTATAATTATGTTTAGGAATTAATTTAGGGTCCAATTGAAGAATTTAATAAACTGCAAGGACTTAATTATACTTTATTAAAGGCTTAATCGATAAAAAATCAAGTTCTTGAGCTTAATTCGAGTTCAATTGAGAAGATTGGAATTTTCAGAGACCGAATTGACCTTTTTCCAAGCTAATTATGTGAAGTCAGGGGAAAAAATAAAGAAAATTGAGAGTTTAATGGTCATAGATCCAAAATCCAAGACTAAAACAAAAGGGCGCACAAAGTTAAGGCTGCTATTGAATTTTTTGCGTGGATACAGTTGCAAGATTTTAAAAATTTAAAGCCAATTAGGAGTTTAATTAAAGCAATTATAAATTTAGGGACCAAAACGCATTTGCAACTTCTCCAAAATCTTGCAGACACGTTGCTACACTCACACCATTGTAGGCAATGGTTACCTCCTACGTCTATAAATAACATATAGAGGAGCCATCATGAGGAAGAGACACATACGAAGGGAGACATAGACGAGGAACAGTATTTACAGACAATCACGTGAAAAAAAGAAACCAACAACCAATCTTCCTATTCCTCGGCATAGAAAAAACCATACTGACAACTCTCTCTCTCTCCCACAACCAATCGACAACTCTCTCTCCCCTCTAGCAATAACAATCAACTTCGGCGATTTAGCGACAACAAGTTACAACACAGACCAACCCCTTCCGGCAGCTCTCCCGGCCACCACAGGTCACCAATTCTGACGTTGTCACCACCAACAGAACCACCTTGGTATCCTCTACTCGGCGGTAGTGGCAGGTGAGCCTTTCATCTCCCTCGGCCAACCTCCCTTTTATTGTTCACATAATACATGAACACTGTAGAGTGAATTAACTCACTCTGCACTGTTCACGTATTTCATGAACAGTGCTACACTAGTTTTTTTTCTTGGGTTAGACCTGTTCTCGGCCGAGCACAGTTGGTTGGACTAGGTTCAGCCCAAATCCAACACAGTCTGTCCCTTTTAGCCCAACTTAGCTAGGTCAGCCCATACAATTAAGTTAAGCCAGTTTGGATTTTTTATTAAAATAATATAAAAATCATTTAAAAACAAAAAAATATGTTGTTTTCGTGCATACATCCAAATTTCAAGGTTTTCCCAACCATATCATTCATAAAAAAACAAATATAGTATATTCTCATATCTTGAAATGAAAATTAAAAATTGTAATCGGTTTACGATTATTCGTTTGAATTTAGCCAAAATATCAAAAAAAAGTAATAATTATTTTGTTTTAGTTATCGGGTTATAAAAATATATTGTAAAGTAAACCTGTAAATAGTAAAAAAAAGGTTTTTAAATGCAATGTGAAAAAAATTCAAACTTTAGAATGGTTAGGTTTTCGACTTTCAATGAGGTAAAGACTCTCTCACGAAGAGATATCTATTTTGAGCCTTAGGAAAGATCAACAAATAGAAAATCTGACTTACAAAAACAATCAAACAACAATGCAATTTACCTTAGGTAAGGTGCATTAGGGGTGATGCGTCTTTTCCTTGCATAACAAGTCCCCTTACTTGGACTCCTTGTAGACCATTAGGTTTTCTAGTCACATAAATACTAGGTGGTGACTTCTAAGAATTATAGTCTCAACTTTACAACTATAAAATCTCCTTTTCCGCACGTCGTCTCCCCTCCGGGAAAGATAACGTGTGAAGCGCGAAAAAAAATTGTCGCAACAACGTTAATCCATACTTCTCGTTTATGAATTAATATTTAGTTGGTGGAGGTTCAAATACAATAATATTGATGCCTAGATAAAAGTTATCTTTGTGTCACACTTTTATCAAACCTTGATAGTCTTAGTATGAAATTCATTTGTCTCATCACATACTTTCTCGATTATAGTCGCCTGCAACTTCGGAGTTTGCATGAATGGAATCGATTTGAAGGACATTCCAACGATTGAGACACTACAAACCGATCACAAATTCTTAGTCATAGTGTTAGAGAGTTGTATACCTTATTTCTATTGGGTCCACTAGACATTCTTGCCACAACTACACGTCCAAATCAAAATCTAGATGAGTCAAATGATCATCCATGTGTTTCTCCTTCAACCGACTATTATATATTTCCTAGAAAAAATAAATAAATAAATAAATAAATTCAATGAAATAATAACTTAAAAAAATAAATAGAAGAATACCAACATACCACTAATTGATGAGCTTGACTATCCACCAAAACTGCAGTTTCACTCCTTGTTGATGGTCTCAACTCCGCACAGAAGTCTCAACAAAAGATCTATCGATAATGGATCGTATCCAATACTCGTAGCCTAAAAGAAAAGAACATTGTCAATTACAAATATTAAGAAAAACAATTATGTAACAAAAATGTACTTAATAAAAATTATCATCCGATTACAAAAATGTAATAAGAAAAAAAAATATTGTCAATTACAAATATTAAGAAAAAAAATTATGTAATAAAAATGTACTTAATAAAAAATTATCATCCGATTTTCGCATGCAAAACAAAAGGCATGGAGCCGCCAATGTATGTGGTAATGGAACCTAGAAAACACCGATTCCAATTTTGTGAATCGGAATTGGAGTTTGTTGCGATGTCGCGGTCGCACAAATTAATTACCCTAGCTTAAAACACACAAGATAGTATAGAGCAAGCAAGGGGTCGATCCCACGAGGAAGTTTCAAGTCAGATTTTTATGTTGTACGTTATGTGATTGGGGGGAGATGGTTTGTGATTATCTAAACTATGGCAGCAATTAAACTAGCAAAAAAAATCAATTAAAACTGAAACTTATCAAGAAAACAAACCTTGGTCACAAGCATACATCCACCTACGGAAATTAGAACTGATCCTTGAAACAAAAAATGCAATTTATGTTCTGAAATTTTATCTTTTCTTAACGTGATTAATTAACGGATCCGCCGTATAACTAATCCTAACCAACAAACAATCAAAGTGTCCGCACTAATGATTCAATTTAATGGTAGCTTTAAGAACTAGATAATTTCATCAAGATTAACATACAAGTTGTCCGCAACTTGTGTCAATTTATTCAAATGTTCTCCCTAAGTTCAATAATGTAGTTCTGCCACAATTATCAAGCTTACATGCTTCACAAGTTCATATATCACAACTCCGGTTTTGATATTAAACTTAGCAATAGATTGTTCACAACAATAACTTAGAGTCCGCTCTAGCAATCATCAACAACAATCATAGGAAATATGTATAGGAAAACAATCATATTCATTCATAACATAAACTGAAAATAGAAGGAAGAATAAATCTCACGGTTCTTGAAATCCGAAGGTTTTTGTGTCCTTACAACCAAGCAAAAGAGTCTAGCCTTGCATGTTTATTGAACAACTAAATAAAAATATGGAAGAACACATGATTTAGGGTTTGGAGGAGGAAGATTTTGTGTTTTCTTTTGTGCTGGCCGCCACTTCCTTGCTCCTCTTCTCCTTTATATATGCTTAGAAACCCTAGTGTCTATTTTACAAAATAGTCCTTCCTTAAGTTGGTAGAATTTAGTTGTCCCTTGTAAAATTCATATCTCCTTCATCTCACATCGTTTTGAGCTGAAATTTGGAGCGTTTATAGGCCTATGAGTCCTGAATCCACGAAAGTTGATTTTGAATCAATCAGACTTTTGTAGATCGAGATATTGAAGTTGGAATGGACAAAGGTCGATATCGGTAGATTGCAAGATTTGACTTTGAAGGTTGCGATTTCCATGATCTTCCTTATTTTATTTCTTTTCCTTAGCTTTCCATAAATTTATGGATGTTAGCTTTTGAATGTCACTAGAATCACTTCATTTCGATCTCTAGAGCTTCCACTCTGCACAAAACACCGACTGAAGGTCAAATCTGTCAATCATCTCCAATTACCTCCTTTTTGCATCTTTCATCCAAAAATGCCTTCAAAATATAAAACAAAGAATATCAAGGCATTTTATACATAAAACATATGTAAAACACTACGTAAATATAGATGAAATTATCAAATAATATGGTCGCATCAAATACCCCCACACTTAGCTCTTGCTCGTCCTCGAGAAAGGATAGGTAAAAAGAATTTAAATAAAAAAAAATAATCATGACCAATCTCTTAATCTCCCATCAATATCCAAGAATTCAAGCATTATAAATAAGAATACAATGGAGAAGGATAAAGAACATAAATCTTCATGAATTTGTTTACATGCAAACTTCAAAACTCAATTACTCTTCAGGATTTAAAAGAAATATATGTCATGCCAAAGTGATAGGTCCTCTCATTGATATACACTCCAACACTCATGTGTTTAGGGCTTATGTGTTTAAATCTCTCAAATTCAATCAATGAAGATGTTCTACCATAAGCTTACTCTTTAATCTCATCTCCATTACTAAAATATTACAAACAATGCATGAATCAAAAGGTCTTATTTTCCGGTTGTAATGGGGCTAAGGTTAAGGTGAGGTAAAAGAGAGTAGAGAAAAGGTTCAAACCAAAGAAAGTAGAGCATTCTGAAGAAAAAAAAATTCAACCAAGATATTCCATCAAAACACATCAATTTTCAATCTTTAAGCACCAATGCTTAGCTACTTTCGATTTCAAGCTCGTTTCTATTCTTTTTTTTCTTTTTTTTTCTTTTTCTCTTTTTTCTTAACTAAACATGTATTTTAATCTAGATAACCACATTTAAAAATATTTTTTTTTCTTTTCAAATCATTAACACAAAAACTACCTTAAGAAAATCAAACTTTTGACTCATTTGTAAGTAAAAAAATAAAATGGATAAGGAAAGTGTAGAAGAAATAAAGCATGATGTTCACTCAAGTTAGAAAAAGAAATTGAGGGATGATAAAAGCAAAATAAATTCCATGTGTAACGTACATGCGCCGGCAACCACTCAATCTTTCCTCATAAAACAATAGATTATGATATTTCCATTTTACCACCCCAAACTCTTACATAATTACACAACCGTACCCAACAGTGCTCTCAAAGGTGACTGACACACGCACACACATTCAGCAATATATACAGAGGAAGGTAGTAAATGGAAATCAGAGAGAGACAGAGAGAGTGAGAAAGGTTTTCTCTGGCCTCATTAATCTCCTCCTTCACAGCCTCCCCTTCCAGTGGCTCAGCCTCTCCTTCCGGTGGTTCAGCCTCTCTCCCAAGATCATCGCGGCCACTCTGTCGGAGGGTTAAGCTGTTACAGATTTAGAGATGAGCTTCAGGTTCCATTCCGGCTCCTCCCTGACGGCAGCTGTTTCTCTGCTACTTCTTGTTTATAAAGCAAGTGCAAGTGGGTGTGATTTTTTCACAGGGAGTTGGGTTGTTGACGGATCTTACCCGCTGTACAACGCCTCAGCTTGTCCCTTCATTGAAAGAGAGTTCAGTTGCCAGAACAATGGCCGTCCTGATTCGTTATACACCAAGTTCAGATGGAAGCCTCTGCACTGTAATTTACAGAGGTATTGCTTCGAATTACTCCATGATTTTACGTTTTTTTGAATTGATTTGCATGAAAATTGTGGGAATAATTAGTATAATTAACAAGGGCTCATGGCTTTATGCATCATTATTCCATGGAGGAACGTTTTACAAAACAATGATTACAGACGTTAAAAGTTGTTCACACTGCAATCGTACCCACCCATCAATGAACATGGTTTGGCAGCTGGCAGGCCTGTGGGAATCTTTTGAGTAGTAATGTTGTTCTTGGCAGATGTATTTTTTTTTTGTTTTTTGATATGATCGTATAGATTTCGTGTTTGATTGATTCACCCACTAGGAACCACTCTTCCTGCTGATATGACAAGCCAAAGAAAATCATTAGGGAAATTAATTTTGAGAACACAGTTGCACAGCTCACGTTTTTCCCTCCATTTATCCGTTACCTTCAATTGTTTTTCTACTAATTTAATAAGAGCCACAACAGTCGAATCCAGATACATCTCTATTATTATAAACTTGTATTTTAAGAAAAAAAAAATTATTTTATTTTATAGTATTTTTAAAATAAAGTTTAAAAAAATAAAAAAAATATTATTGTTTGTTTGTCTACAGGCATGTTTATAGTTTGATTGAAATTGATATTGAGAATATTTTATTTAAAAATATATTAAAATAATATTTTTTTATTTTTTAAAAATTATTTTTAACCTCAACCCATAAATAATATAAAATATTATTTTTTTAATTTAAAATAAAGAAAAAAAATATTTTTTTTTATTTGTTAAAAAATATTTTTAAAAGAAAGTGAAAAACAACCTATGATTGGCCACATGGTTGGGGTCAGAACAACACTTTTTTCTTTTTCTTTTTTTGTGTGCGTTGTTACGCTTTGTTTCATCGTAGGGTCGGGTGGGGGACAACAGATTCGGTGCTCTAACATCGTGTGCATGAAAAACATTACAAAAAATGATGTCAAGCGCGGCCCAGCTACTTCTGCTGTGCTTCCTTTGCTTGGGTGTTCATCGAAGTTGACATCTCTGTCCGTGACAGTTTTTGTTTCCAGTTGCTTGAAACTTGCACGCCAAAATTGCTTCTTTGATTTCTGTGGAGGAAACCCACGAGGACAATTAATCTTTAAATGCAATTATATGTAATTTTAAAATAACAACATCATAGGGTTTTTTCATTGATTATTGAACACTAATTAATATCAATTTATATATATATATATATATATATTAAATAAAATAGTTTCGGTATATTTAGTTATATAATTACTTGATCCTTTTAATTTAAAAATTCATAACTTAGTTTTCTAACCGTTTAAGATTATTTTTTTAAGGCTCCAACACTTTTTACAAAAAACTACACTCAATTTTTCTTTCAATTAATACACAATAAAAATGATAATTTGAAAATAAATTGAAAACAAACACTTGATGGAATAAATGGAAATAACGACATAGGAGTGAGTTATGGAGTCCTCAAGTGTCGTGACGTGGTGTCAAAGAGTTTAAGATTTGTTTTACAGGTCTTGGGTTCGAGTCAATATGTATTTATTTTGTAAAAACTTGGAACAATTGGATGTTTACTTCTTAATTTGAGATGGCAAATAACATCTAAAAAGAAATGATATTTCCTCGAATCCCAAAAAAAAATTATTGTGATTTTAACCGAGAGAGACTACCTATTCTTTTGCAATGGATGTTCTTGATTACAAATTATGAATATTGCTAGATAAATCAAGAATCAAACTTGATATTTTGTCAACTTTTGTAGGTTTAATGGAGCAGACTTCTTGGAAAGATTCAAGGGGAAGAGCATCATGTTTGTGGGTGATTCTCTAAGCCGAAACCAGTGGCAATCATTGACATGCACTCTTCATTCCTCAATGCCGGAAGCCAAATACAACTTAACCAGGCAAGGAGACCTCTCCATATTTACATTTCCGGTAGGTATCGATCAACCAGCAACCTTTTTTTATTATTATTTTAAAGATAAGATTGGTTCAGAATCAAGAAAAAACAGCCATGGATGCATCCGGTTAGTGTCACGTGAAATCATGCATTTATCATCTTTCAAATCAATTCAGACAATCTATGACATATGCTTTGTCTTCATATGTCCAACCATGTGGCCCTGTAGGGTTCTTTTTCTTTGTTAAACGACTTCTGGAAAACAGCATGCTATATATGCCGTTGGGTTTCCTAGAAATTCCCACTGGCCAGGCACCTTTCGCGATTACGCGGACCTTTTCTTTGGTTTTTTTCTGTTTTTTTCCGAGAGATGAGACGAATCGATTTATCATAGGGTCCATTACTATGTACACATACAATATTTTCATGTTCCAGTTAATTTTGTTAAATTATTATAAGTTCTAGTAAACCTTGCACTTTAAGAGGGGTTAATTTGTCAAGAAATTATTTTATTCTAAAATCTTAAGTTATTAGATGAGGTTTCAGAATATGATCTATATTATTCCTTAACACCATCTCTTAATTGAAGTTCTTTGGGCATGAAATTTGTACATAAATATACACTATCTTGTATTTGATTTTTATAATTAGAATGAGTATGGTAAGATTCGAATTGATGACTGTTAGATTGTAATACCATATCAAGAAATCAACTTATCTAAAAATTTAGGCTATTAAATAAGATTTCAAATTATAATTTATATTATTCTCCGACCATCAAATTTGATTTACATTTCGATGAAAAACAGTAATTATCCTGGATTTGCCAAATCACTTGTCATAGGGGGGAATCACTTGATTTTTTTTTATTAGCCCAAATGGAAGAGTACTCTTTCTAACATTTAAGATCTTGCAGGATTACAAAGTAAATGTGATGCTCGATCGCAATGTCTACTTGGTAGATGTTGCTCGTGAGAAAATTGGTAGGGTCTTGAAGCTTGATTCAATCGAAGGCAGCAAGCTCTGGAATGGCATTGACGTGCTTATCTTCAACACCTGGCATTGGTGGAACCGCCGAGGACCCACGCAACCGTATGGTCCAAACCTAGCACTGCTATTTTCAGAGTTTTTATTTTTTAAAAGATAACCTAATTATTGTGATTTTGCAGATGGGATTACATTCAAGTAGGGGGCGAGATCAAGAAGGACATGGATCGTATGCTTGCTTTTGAGATGGCACTCACTACATGGGCTAGATGGGTGGATTCAAACATTGATCCTGCTAGAACCCTGGTTTTCTTCCAAGGAATCTCTCCGTCTCATTACAAGTAATCTCTTCAATTATGATTGCAGCATTAATGAATATTTACGTTCTACCATAAAATATAAATTCCATTCTCGTAGAAAATAAAACTAGTTAGTTTTGGTCCTGCCTGAGGCTAAATCTAACCATAAGGGTGAATTTGATTCAAAGAAAGTGTTTCTTCTTGTGATTGAACTTGTTTTTTAGATTTAAAAGCTTTAAACTGGTTTATTATGTACTTTTTGATTGGTTTGATGTTATAATGTTACAAATATATATAAAAAAAATATTTTTAATTGCAAAGTATTTTTTAAAAAACATTATACATCATATTCTCAAACACAACACATATTAAGAAACATACCCTATCTAATTCCTCAAAATGAGATCCTTGTATTATGAGATCTAGATTAAGCTTCTAATTCTCTTCATACACATACACGACAACAATATTGAACTATAAGAAAAACTAATATATAAATTAATTTTAATTTTATCATTCAACATTTAGTTAATTGAAAATTAGACATTATGTTTTTTAATTATTTTTTATGAGATCATCTCAATTTCATGATCCAGGTTTGGCAAGTTAGTTTGAATTAGCTTTATTCAGGTTTTTAATTAAATTTTATTTTCAATTTCATTATTCAACATTGGATTGATTTTACTATTTTAAGAAAATACTGTTTTCATTTATTTTTAGACAAACTATAGTATAATCGGTTGTCCGAGTGGTGGATTTTGTATAAATCTAGTAGAAACCAATTCTGAGTACTTATTATCAACGATTAGTTGTACAAGATTCATTGTTTGTGCTTGTAGTTTATTTTTTCTTCTGCTAGATGGTTTCATGATTTTTGGCTTAGCAGCTCTATCGGGAGAGTTGTCTCTGCCTGTCTTCAGATTGGTGTTTTCAAGTCTTGTAGATTTTGTCATAACCTTTTCTGTGTTTTTTATGGTTAGCTTGTCAACTTTTGCGAATATTAAAAAAATCAGTTTAATAATAATAAAAAAAAGAATTATATTCGTAGAATCTTTCCTCCCCTGCCTAAAATGCTACAATTCAGAGCAATGCTCCAAGTTATTTATTTATTTTATAATTAAATCAATGTTTCACTTTTTTCAGCTGATCAATCGTATTTTTTTTTTACTGCTATTTCGTTATCAGCGGGACTCTATGGGATGAACCAAGCGCTAAGAGTTGTGCGGGGCAGCAGCAGCCGGTGGCGGGCTCAACTTATCCGGGAGGATTGCCACCAGCTGTAGAGGTGCTGAAAGGTGTTTTGAGCAAGATTACAAAGCCTGTCACCCTGCTTGATGTAACAACCCTCTCCCTGCTACGAAAGGATGCACACCCTTCAATTTATGGTCTAGGTGGCTCGGCCGGACTGGACTGCAGCCATTGGTGTCTTCCCGGTGTGCCGGACACTTGGAATGAAATCCTTTACAATCTTCTGCCCTGAAAAAACATAGTTTATTTAGGGTGGGGGGAGTTGAACGATTTCTTACATGAATTAATAGATTATGTCGGGCATTCATATGCTGGGTTTTTTACTGAATGGTACTTCCCATTTTTCTGAGAAAGTATCATTTACTTGCATTTTTTTAAATCCTTTCTCAATTTATCCTTAAACTCAGAAACATTTACATTAGATGTTCTTAAGAATCAATCAATGGTGTAATAAGGATATTGCACAAACGTTTATGTTGGACACAGCTTTTGAAATATCGTGCGTTCTTGTCTTTTTTTGTGTGAAGATATTATGTATTTGCCTCTCTTCCAATGCAACGCCTTGTTTATTCATCGCCCAAGGATTGCTAGCTATTTCCTCAGGATTACTGTTCTGTCCTGTTGTTTCTCGGGGACAAGTCTAACCGATCTTTTTTTATTGTTGTTGATGTAAAAAACATTTTATCAATACAATTATGAGCATCTGAAATTAAAATGCACATATGTACAAATATATGAATTTATTAAATATGTGACTAGGTAATCTCTATTGGAAATAATCTTACAAAAGAGAATAAACAATTGTCTAATTTTTCCCTTGGATTTTCTACGTTGTGACTTGATTTATTTGTCAAATCAAGTCAAGATTTGTATTTTGCAAGAACATGAATTTAGATATGTAGCGTTTATATTTGAATAACATAGCTTTTTTTTTATATATATATATTTCAAACATAGATGAAGAAGACTTGAGAACCTAAGGATATGACGAGGGTTATGCTACTTTAATAACTGCATGGGAAGCAAACAATGCAAAAACTATTACATGGATTAACAATCATATTGAGCATTCAATAGGTACATAATTGTCAAAACATAAGACAAAAGGGAAGTTTGAGATCATCTACAAAGGTTATTTACTCAATCAAATTTTGCAAAGCAGTATCAATTGAAGATTTTCATACAAACTCTTCATGAGAAGAATATGAATATTCATGAGTTCTATTCTATCATGACAGATCTTTGGGATCAATTGACTCTTACAAAATCAAAAGAATTGAAAGCATGTGGCACATATATTGATTGTAGAAAGCAAAAAGATTGTTACAATTTTTAATGTCATTTCGTAATGATTTGAAGAGCTTAGAGGTTCAAATTTGCATTATTCTCTACTTCCCTTTGTTTATTAAGTTGTCAACGAGTTATTGGCTGAAGTAAAAAATCTTCATTCTTCTTCTGAAAAGGGAACTCTCACTAATCCTTTGGTGTTAGAAACACTTCCAAACCATTCTCCAATAATCATTTTGCTACTTGTTTTCTCTTCTTTGTAGATTGTAGATGTTTTTATCAAGTCACATTCTATTTCCTGGTTTTGTTTTCTACTTGGCAAACTCTCGATGCTTGTGGTTGTTGTATCATGAGTTTGAAGGGAAATGTTAAGATAATAGGGTTATTTTGTTTTATTATATTAAGGGTAGAATAGTCTTTTTACTTTAGTCTATATTTAGTCTTTTTGTATTTAGGTTAATTAAATATTGAAGTATTTATTTATGAAACTCAAGCCTTATTTCTTATTTTTGTTTTTCTCTTTTAGTTTGTTTTGATTGTTTAACAAATATATGTGATCTTCCAATAAGTGGTTCAAAATTGCAAATTCTTTGTCCATTAGACATGTTTACGGTTGAAATTGCCCTAAGAGATTTAACATCCTTGCAACCAATGCTCCTTAATAGTTGGCATCACAACTTATAAAATATTCTTATCCCTGAACTGATAAATTATGAAATATTTTCTTAGCCTTAGATTAATTCTACAAAAAAATATGACTTCAAGGTGTCTTTTCTATGGATCTAAAATTCATCATATATGAATGCCAAAGCAATCCTACCATTTAGTTACTATAGACATTGATTTCATGTCAAAATATATAACTTGTATTTGTTTTGAAAGATGGTGACCTTGCCCTAATTTGTCAAATTTGACATTTCCTTTATTTATGTTCTTCATCCAGTTTCTTCTATCAATTAAACAATCTAGATTTATCCTTAGTTTCCATCAATATATTATGAATTTTTCAAATTCAATTGGTCAAAAAAACTATGCAATTTCCACCTATAATTCATTAGAGCTCTTTAAATAAACAAATGGATTAAGTCTTAAGAAAACTCTATTAAATAGAAAATAGTGAAATTGAAGTAGAAACAAAATATGGTGTAACATTAAATAACTAGAAAGAAAGAGTTTTGTGGGATAAAATATAACTAGAGCAAATATATATAGGGCCATTTTTAAAAAATAAAGCAAACATGGAGGGACAATGTATAAATAAAGAATTTGAATGGGTTGAATGTGAAAAAAAGGAAAACATGTGAGGTTACTATGTAAATAAAGTAAATTGAAGGGGTCAACATGCAAATAAAAAATCTATAAGGCTTAATACATAAATAAGAAATAAATTGGGTATAAATAAAAGACATGGCTCTTAAGAGTGATAAGGTGGTCAAAAATTCTAGAAAGATCAAGAAAAGAGGATAATCCTTGAAGTTCTTCTAAATTTCTTGTTAGATAACTTAAAAATAGATTTACTAGATCTTGAGAGAGAAAGAACAAAATATTCAATGTGTTAAAGAGAGAGTGAGCTTGGAAGTAAGGGTTTTTATAGGAAATGAGATGAGGAAGGGAAAAGTGGAGAAAACTTGGTTTCTTCTTACATCTTTCTCTTGATTCATAATCTACTAAGAATAAATAATACATATAAAAGGTTTAGATTGTACAATCACATGTTATGAGATATATTGAATATATTAGTGTTATGTGAAGTTGAGATTATGAGTTTTGGTTCTCTTTTGATGTTATTATTAATGAAATAATGTTGTTTACCATGAGGAATTTTTCAATAATGATAGATTTGGTTATTTTATTGAAATAAGATTTATACTTGATAGTGTTATAAGATGAATTAAATGGAATTGGTTATCTTAAATCATAGGAAAACATATAAAAACACTTAGTTGTTTGTTAAATTGTCAAGCCAAAAATATAGCAGTTTCATCACTAAACTTTCAGCAGAAAACTAAACTTGAAAATAACAAAATTTAAAATATATTCTTATAAAAAATTTCTTAGATGTGAATGTTACCTTTTAAATGCAACTGTTTTTTTATATAAAAAAAAATAGAGTTAGAAAACTCTAGATATGGGGTTACAATTGAAGAAAAGTCTAAATGGATCCCACTAGATGGTTAAAAGTGAATTTTGATGTATAAATGATAGGATTAGGTTCATCACCCTCCTAAAATTTATGTGCTATTGTCTTACCATTCTAAAAAGACCAATCACATTTAAAATAAAGTTCTAAAACCCCAATTATGATTAAAAAATTGAGCAATGCTCTAAAAAAATTAGACTGAAGTAATGAAAATCGATCAATCTTTAATCTTTAATTGGAAGTACTATTTAAATAGAATTTGAAATTATATAAATAAAATGAAAGTAATATGTACATGTGTGAAGGGTTAAGAAATTGATTCTGCATTATATAAAAAAATAAATAAACCATGACAATTATGCTTATACATATTCTTTAATAAAACATTTTAAAACAAGCAAAATAAACTTTTTTTTTTTTAAATAAGTTTTTCATTTAAAGTCCCTTAGCTATAAAGATTGATTTAGTCTTTCTAATACAAATTGACAAAAACCAATCTTAAGCAAATTAAGCCAAATTGATTAAAAATAAATAAATAAATAGTGGTGGATAATATTTAAAAATCAAGGGTAGCATTAAAACAAATTAACAATTGAGCTCAATTTGATATCGAGACCTAACAAAAGCTAGTTATTAAATTAATCAGACAAATTAACTGAACATAATAGTAGAATAAACATATTTCAAGAAAACAAAGATAAAAAATATAAGAATAAAAAAGAAATTAAGATAAAGAAGGAAAAAAACGAACCCCATCCACTAAGAAAATGGCACGTCATATAAGTATTGTCATGATTAGTTTGTTCAAGAGATAGTGTCGTTATAATTGTTGCTGCCAGGCAGAATCCTATTACTAAATGCTGCAGATTTTATTTCTATCTCTCTTCCTGCGATCTGTTAGTTCTTCTGTGCTGTACAAATCCTTTCAATGACCTCTTGGGCTGGCATCTTAGGCTGTCTGTGTCTGCTACCATGCCTGCCATTACCATACCAAGTGCTTGGTAACGATGGCGGAGAATATTATGAACAAAGAATGAGCTTAAACAAGTGTGATTATTTCCAAGGAAGTTGGGTTTACGATGAATCATACCCACTTTACGATTCAACAAGCTGTCCCTTCATTGGAGAAGGATTTGATTGTCAGAAAAATGGCAGACCTGACAAAGATTACCTCAAATACAGATGGCAGCCTACTGGTTGTGGCATTCCCAGGTGCCTTCTTTTCTCTCCTCTCGTTCTCTTTTAATTGTTGCTATGCAGTTTTTTTCTTTAATTACGAGCCTATGAAAATGGGTTAAACGCGCGAGCACTTGGGCTGCAACCTCGGGTGGGAAATCGATCATAGATTAGCCAACTAACCCAGACGCCATGCCCAAACCTTATATTTTATTAGATTTCTACGCTTTTCATAATAATAGTTTAATCGCATCATAGATTCAATGGTGTGGATTTCTTGGAGAGGTGTAGAGGCAAGAAGATAATGCTTGTTGGTGACTCCCTGAGTAAGAACATGTGGGTTTCCCTAACATGCCTGCTCCATGCATCAGTTCCAAATTCTAGTTACACCATAGACTGTACAGGACTGCTCTCAACATTTACAATGCCGGTATATATATATTTTAGTTTTCTCGTTCTTTTTTTCTGTGTATCACTCTTCTACAACAGGGAAAAGTTCGTTTCTTTACTACCTTTGTTTCTTTGTTTTCGGCCTCGTAGGAGTATGGGCTCTCAGTTTTGTGGTTGAAAAATGGGTTCCTTGTAGATGTGATCTATGAAAAAATAGGCAAGGTTCTGAAGCTGGATTCCATCGGCACTGGCAGCCAGTGGCTGGGAATGGACATGCTGATCTTCAACACCTATCACTGGTGGCTTCACAGTGGACGCTCACAGACGTATGATCATGAACACTTCTACATGAAATGAATGATTGGCCAATTAACTTACAAATAAATTATGAAGTGATTAGCTAGCAAATGATGCACTGCTGTGTTGCAGGTGGGACTACTTTCAAGTGGGAGATAAGATTGTTAAAGACATGGATCGTTTGGAAGCCTTGAAGATTGCATTGACCACTTGGGCTAC
Organism: Salix suchowensis; assembly: GCA_029030765.1. NCBI lineage: Eukaryota > Viridiplantae > Streptophyta > Magnoliopsida > Malpighiales > Salicaceae > Salix > Salix suchowensis. The sequence continues at coordinate 13,262,058 of JAPFFH010000004.1, forward strand.
TTGGATTGACCAAAACACTGATCCTTCGAAGACTAAAGTATACTTCCAAGGAGTTGCCGCCGTTCATCTCGAGTAAGATCATTCCATTTTACTGAAAGTTTTACAGCAGAACTGATCATCTTTTCTGCAAATAAAACATGTCTGCTTACTACTAATCTTTGTCTTAATTTCATCTTTCGTTTTAGTCCTAAGGAATGGAAGGATCCGGATCCAAGTGCGAGGACATGCATAGGACAAACAAAACCAGTTGAAGGACCGAAGTATCCAGGACCAAGTCATCCAGGAGAAGCTGTTGTAAGAAGTGTGATTAGTAAAATGGCGAGGCCTGCGTATTTGCTCGACATTACATTACTAACTCAGCTGAGAAAAGATGGACACCCAGGTAGATATGCTACAAAAAGCCTCGCGTTGAATGATTGCAGTCACTGGTGTCTTGCTGGTGTTCCTGACACTTGGAACCAGCTACTATACGCTGCATTGCTACAGAATTAGGTATTTGATAGTTGGCAAAATGAATGCTGAATCCCTGAATAAACAGTTTCTGTGAAAGCAATGTGACATGGGTGTAATGGATTCGGATTTTGATGTGCACATGCAGCATATAATGATTCGTGATCATGAGAGGGAAACATTAAATTTCTTTTTATTATTGCATAGAGGTGGATAAATTGTTTATTCAGTAAATGTTGCAGGTCGGTATTGTCAACTGATGCTTTTTATATTTGTTCGATTTCCCAAAATATAAAGGTAACACAAACCTTAAATTTAAAATTTTTCAAGAGTTTCAGAAATTTTATTCGATAAATATAGAGTTGCTTTAAGATTTTATGTAAAGATTTCCTAAAAATTAGATGTTATAAGCTTTGGATATTTGTTTCAAATGCTAGGTTATCTCAAACAAAAAAATCATCCAATCGTTCAGCTTTTAACTATAATCTACATGAATTATTAGTGAGAAATCTCTTTAATCTTTTAGGAGAGAGAGATTATTATAACTTAAAGTATTAACATTTTTCTTTTGTGTTTTAGGGTATTTCAATATTGTACTTTACCCTAATTTTTCATCATTCATTGAAAATATAAGAGTATAGTTTTTGTATTTATAGAAAAATCTAAAAATTCTATAAATGCTAAAATATCAATTTTATCCTTAAATAATATAATATACATTATTTGAGGCTAATTTTAAAATTTTATTCAATCAACTTGATTTTTCTAGGTCTAGATTTATAATTCCTTTATAAACTACACTCTAGTTCTCAATTTCCAAAATTTATTTATAATTAAGTCACGCTTTATTAATCATTCAAGTTTAATTTATGATCAATGATTTTTATGTGTGTAACTCATTAGGGTTTAGTAATAAGTTGACTCAAATATAATTCACGATTCTAAATAAAATAGGATTAAATAAATTTAACAAATTTATTTATTACCAATTTAAAAATTAATTCATTAATATTTGAAGATCAAATGCAATGTCTAGCAACTTGTCATAATCCTCTAAATATTACAAAAGTTATAAGTAGTAAGACTTAACTTTTCAATAACTAGTTTTTCAGTGTAATTATTATTCTTTGATCAATATTGTTCTTATGACATGGAGTATATTAACTATGTCAAATCATGTTTGTTTGAACATTATGGTCATTTATTATTTGAATAAGATTTAAACTCATTACAAATCTCATTCTACCATGAGCAAGGATTTACTATCAATATTATTGGAGAATAGATGGAATATTTTGTTTTTTATTTCATCGAGGATGATAAATCCTCTCTTAATTACTTAAATACTTTTATATAATTCATGTTATACCTAATATTTACTTGTTTATTACTTTTGATTAGGACAATGTGTGAAAGGATCAAAACATAATCTTTCCTTTATAAGATAACTTGGTGATTTCAAGTTTAAGAATCATTTACACAATTATTATAAGAGTTTTTCTATAAACATAAGTGATCTCTCTATATAGAATTCTCATATGGATCAGTTCATTACATATATCATTTGACAAATACATATATATTAGTTATAGGTATCCCTTATATCATAGCTTATGAGAACAATTGCTTTCTTTTATATATATATATAAAAAAAAAAAAAAACATAATATCTGTTAGTCTCAATAACTATCATGAATGTTCAATCTTAAAACAAAATTCACAATGAACATTTAAGAGCTTCATTATTTTCTTCCCAAATAATTTTCTCTCAATGATTTTATTTTTCTAGATTAATTAATTAAATATGTGATAAATATTAAAAATAAATAAGCTTTTATTAATATTAAATATATTTACATGAACAAAGTCGATATCATGTATAACCAATTGACTAATTATGAGGTATATACACGAACAATATTTACCAACAATATTCATTTTAAAAAGATTAGACAAATGCAAAACAATCCATTAAACTATCAATATACTTCACAAGTTGTTAACAAATGAATAAAAAGTTAATGTATAGCAAATAATAATAATACTTGTAGAAAGAAAACATTGTTACTTATAAACCATATGTTTGCGTTAGATATTAATCTTATAAATCATCATACCCGTGTTTAAAATTATTTTATCACATAATCCAACTCAACATGGATATCTAGTCAATAATCATCCCAATCTCGTTTAACTATATTAACTTCTAATTATTTTTTATACCTAATATATAACACAAATATTCATGACATAAATGCTAGTTATATTATAAAGTAAATGAGGTTTTAACTATTTAATTAAAGGAAACATAAAAACATGACATATATGGGATTGAAATAGTAAAAGTGAAACTAATATTTCAAAGCTAAATAACAAAAAGGTTAATTTTTTAGTTTTAAGTAAAATTTTAAAATAAATAATTGATAAAAAAAGGGTGAAACTATTATTTTTTTAATTTGAGGGGCCGAAATGGATTAAACAGCAACAAAAAAAGCTAGAAAGTAATATGTGGGAAAAGAAGAAAGAAAGAAACCAGGCTAGGTGTGTTTATGGGTCTATGCATTTAGCCCATTAACTTATTTTTTTTAATATAAAAAGATAAATGATGAGTTGTCCACCTTTTATTTTTAAAAAAAATAAAAAAGACAAATAATGTGTCATCTACGACAAAGAATATGACAAATAGAGCAACAAATGAGAGCATGGATCTTTTATGCTTAAAACCTCAATTCACAACCTAATATTTTACCTAAAACACCTAAAAACCACCCTATACACCTTGATTAACCCATTTATGGCTTCAAACAACCCATAAATTGGTTTGAAAATAAAAAAAACCAACTTAAATCCAAAACAATTCTCAAGATTAAATCTACCATATCATGTAATGTTGATAGAAAATAAGACCCTAATGGAACTCCTCTCATCAAATAAAATTACTCCAAAATCAACCATTTTGATGGTTAGAATTGAAGCCAATTGAAACTTTGTCTTTATCATTGAAATCCAATGACTATTTCTACGACAAAACTAAGAAAATAATAAAATAAAGTCTTATACTAAAATAAAATTTTAAAAAACCTAAGGGACCATAAATATATCATTTTAAAATTTGAAAGAAAAAAAGTGGACTTGTAAAACCCATAATAAAGAATGGAGGGGCTGAAATTGTATAAAGAAAGGGATTGAGGTTGAATAATAGGATTGACGTAGGAAGAGAGGACTATAATTAGTAAATAAGAAACTTAAGAACTAAATATAAAACAAGCTTTGCTTCAAAAAATAAAAAGAGGGGGTCAATGATTTAATGAGACGAGAGGGAGAAGTTTTAAACATGTAACTCTTATTCTCACATTCAAAGGAAACTATGGTCAAGAATGATTAAAGAGAAGAGCAAAGAGGATATTGTAGAATTTTAAGTTTTCTTCTTTTTTTAAAAAAAAAAGAAAACACATCTAATAAAGAACATAAAAAATAGAAAAAAGAACTTAAAGAAAAATCAAGAATGGTCAAGAACTTGCTCAAGAGAGGTTTAATTGAGTTCAAGAAATAAGATAAAATATCTATTAAACTCAAATAATTTATTTTAAGGTGTGGTCATAAGCTAGAAAGAAAAATCCCCAATCCCATAAAACATTAAGGTTTATGAGAAATTAGGAAAGATGTGTTCTTGTAGAAATTACATGGTATAACCTCAAGATAAGTCTTAATAAGTAGAAATAAGAAAGAAGTTTCAAGAGAAGTTTTTGGTAGGAACCTCAAAGAGGTTTGACCCAAGAAGAAGAATTTAAGGGGACAATGTTTTGTTGGAAAGTTTGATGATTTGATGATGGTAATACAACCTTAAAGGGTGAATAAACAAAGGATTCTCATTACTTGGAAACATATAAAAACAACATCCTAATTTTGGTTCTGTGGTTCATATTAGAAATTTAAGGAAACTAGAAAGTAATGAGAAAAATTGATTGATATACATAAAAAAAAAGAGTAGTAAGGAGTTGTTTAAAATTGAAGATACATCTTTAATAAAAAGAGGAGAATAGGTTTGGTCAATTACAAGAAAAACAAAAACAATTAGGTGTAATATTTCATTGAAATTATGCATGGTTATGGTGATACAACCATAAAAAAAGAAAATATGACAAAGTTAGTTTATGTTGAAAAATTAGGAGGAAATATGAGTTTCTTGAATTTTTGAATGCTAGAATTTGTGATGATTGAGCGTTATTCTTAAAAAAAAATCATCTATTAGTGTGTTGCATTTGTAACATATATTATGTAAGGACTAATCTTGAAAGTAAAACTCAAATTTATTGCGAGGGTAAAGATTTCAGCTAGAGAAAAAAGAAAAAAAATCCCGAGTAACAAAAATGGGCTAGCTATTTTGAAAAATAACTAGACCCGATTAAAAAATAGTTGGACTATTTCTCAAACTAAGGAGATCATTTTGGCTATTGTTTTGTGGTAGCTTAATTTTATGTTTTGTTCTTTTCTTGTTTTTTCTTTGAATCGTTTAAGTTGTTTAAGGAATATAAGTGATTATTATATAAAAAAGAAAATATAATATATGATTATGCATAAAATTATTTGTTTGATAACATTTATTATATATTTTTTTTTTGGATATCGAGGAGGAACCACGCAGTCCGGAAAGCGCACTTTGTGGGCTCAGAAGCACGTGTAAACCCCCCCGGCTGCCCCAGGCTCTTACGAGGGAAATGGCCACTGCAGGGCTCGAACCTGGGAGGCGACATCACTTTGGATGACTGAACCCCAGGCCTTACCGCTGAACCCCACCCTCGGGGACAACATTTATTATATTGGAATGTTAAGAGTTGAGAAATTACATGTAATGATGTAAAAGTACATGTGTTCATGAGTAATAAGTGCCTAAATTGTTAAAGGAATATTGAGAAGTAAGTTCTTAATATTTTGAAGCAGTGGATGTCATAAAAGACTTGGTCTGATGTAAGAGAGACATTTGTTGCGGGACACAAACAAGCAAGATAAGACTAGTAAGGGGAATATGTAGGTGTTTGTCATCTCAATCTTTTAATTTTACAATAGTTTTTATAAGCCGTTATTTTCAATATTATGAATATTATTTTGTACATATGTGTTATAAAATGCTAAGGACTCATGAAGTCTCAATATAGAGATTAGTATAGACAAATATTGTGTTCATTAAGTTGGGCATATAAAAAGGTATAGATGGATACACTATTATTTATAAGATGTTTGGGTAGTTTAATGAGAAGTTAACCCTATAACTAGGGCTTAGCTAAGTAAGCTTTAATTAAGAAAACAAATACATATGTTTGTGTGCATGATAGTCAGTCACACATGTAAAGCTAAAGTAAGTCTATTGAAAGATAAAATGGATGCATTTTTATGCATGAAAGTCAGCCACAAGAATTGGACCTCAATTCGGTCATGAGAAAATAGGGACTTAATAATAAAATTAATGTATCGATCATAAGTGTGGATGTAGTGGATAAAATTATAATTAGTCGTATTATCAAAGACTAGGAAGGTATTGGACATATAACTTGGACACAAAAACCAAGTAAAATGCAAGGTTAAGTGTTATTTATGTTAATGAACCTATAAAAGAGGTTTCTGAAGGGTTGAATATAATGAACTTTGATGTTAAGTTACCTTTTTGGTATTCTTGTGTGAAAAACAATATTTTGAATTTATTGTTGTATCAAAAGGTTAGACTATTCTTAGAGTAAAAGGTTTTGATTGGGTTGTTATTATCATGGTAGTTGAAATTTTTATAATAAATGATGAACAATGAAGTTTGTGAAAAAAATATGAAGTAAATTTATATATTTTCTAGTATCTTGATGTGATAATATAATTTTATTCAAAATTTGTATTATGTTTATTTTTGACAAGTTCTTCATATACTTGTCAAAACTAAATTGACATGACAACTATTAAAGCTATAAGGTTTAATTCAATTATGTTTAGCTATAAGATTTCTATATTTTATAAATTATCATTTTAGTTTTGGAGGGAATGCATAAATATAACTATTGAACCTCTAAGGATTATATTTTATTTTGGTAAAGCTATAATGATAATGATGTATTTATTTAATTTTTTTTTATTATAAATATGAGACTGGAATGTTTTACTATTTTAAGTCCTATAATTTTATCATAAAATTTATCTATGATTGTTTAATTTGAAAATATATGTGGTTGGTTATGGATAATGTTATTAGGAGGGTAGGAATACACTCGAGTTTGTGATATGTATTTTATATTTATTTTGTATTTTATTTATTGTTATCTTATGTGCCTACAAAGGATTGATATAAGGGGTGTTACATAACTTTTCACGTCAATTTTGAACCCACCATCTATTTTTTATGCATTTTCTACTTTGGTCCTCCATTTAACTTTGCTCTTGGTTAATAAATAGGAAGAAATTGCTATTAAACCTTACAATTAAAAGACTAGGAGAAAAAACCTTGGGAATTAAATATATTTAAGAAAAATCATTGAAGATTATAACAATTTGTGAAAGAGTGCATAGTACATATGTGCACAATAATTTTTCATCACCTCTTAGATTTTTTTATAACATATGTTAAAGATGTTTATATCTTAATAATTTAAAATGAAAAGAAAATATAACACTAAAACTACAATCATCATGAAAGGGAAAATTATATCATGTAGTTTAATCGTGTGTATCTATATATGGTATATGATGCAAATTAGGCAATTGATATATGTTTTTTTTTTTAAGGAAAAAAATGTTATAAGATCATTCGAATAATTACTAAACATATAATTCAACACTAGATACAAGATATATAAATATAAATTAGATATTGAATTATTTATATAGATATATAATTGTACTAATTATTAATAATGTAGCATTTATACTTGGAGATGCATCGAAAAAAAATATTTGTTTTTTTTAATATTTATTTTAGACATAAACACATTAAAAAATCTGAAAACACTAAAAAATATTAATTTAAATTAAAGATTTGTTTTTCAAAAATACTTTTAAAACACGAAAACAAACAAGCTCTTAATATAAACCACTAATATATTTAATGAAATATCTTTTAAAAATAAATTGTAATTTTTTTTTAATTTTAAATACAAATTAGAAAAATAAGATTATCAATGGGTGTCTATTTTTTTATTAATTTGTGAAAATGTGATTGTGTGAGGTGTTATAATGAATTTGGATATAGTTTTTTAAAAAAAAGTTAAAGAAAAACTTGAGTTAAGTTTGGATGAAAAAAATCCTTCATCTTGTTCAGGTCTAATACAAATTTCAATAATGATTATGGAGGCATGGAATCAAACATGAATAGATTAACAACCCATCTTGTTCTAACCCGAGTCGTTTCCATGATTACATCATCTTTTAATGGTGTTTAAGAAGAGAGAGATCTTAGGATAAATTGGACAAATAACATACAAAGTAATAATAAAAGAATTAACATAACAACATAAAGCTTGAATTAAATAACATATTTTTAGATGACACAGTTTTGAACCATGAAAAATTCTAATTAATGTAGGTCAGTTGAATCAATCAACCAATTAAAAAATAATAAGAAAAATAGCAAAATTATTAAAATCAAGGCCTTAAATGATGGTTAGATTGGTAATTCTATGCTACTCTAAAAAAATGACATTTGAAAACTCTTATAAGAACTTGAGCACAATGCAGGAGTTGAAAAAGAAAAATATAGTCATTTTGAGTTATCATTCTAATTTATGCAAGACAAATCATTCTCTTGGATCTAGACTTATCCCACAGGTCTATAAATGCATTGCTAAGTCATTCATGTAATCTATTTAAGACAAATTCTCATCTAGTTATAACATACTCATATTTTACTGTTTAGGATCACCTATTATCACTAGTCTACCTACATCATTGATACTCATAAAATATGATTTGTATGTAAATTAATCCACTGGTTCATACAATTGGATCAACCAACCAATCATTTAAGGTGAAAAATTAGCAATGAGACTAAATATTAAGTTGTTGTGCTTTACCCGGTGCGAACGTGGATTAGTCTAGACCAGTGTCTAGGACACCGCGTTGTTTATACCAAAAAAAAAAAATTGTTGTGCTTTAAAGACATGATATTTACTAAATGTTACTATTTCTAAGCGCGACAACTATATTATCATGATTAAAAATAATAACATTTAATAAATATCAAGCTTAGAATTCAGCAAAGTAAAAATATGCTATTTTATTAAAAAAAAATTAATGATATTATTTACCAAGACTGTTAACTTCATATATTAACTTTTTTATATATAAAAAAAAACAAATACAGATCCTTTCATATAATTCAGGTCAACACTGTTCTTATGGATAGTCAAATATTCATGCTTCTTCTCAACCCGAACTTACTCAAAAGTCAAACAGAACAAAAAAAAACATAAACAATGGCACTTTCGATGTTCCTCCACATCAAACACACAAATCCCTTCCCTCCTTGCCACTTCTCCAAATCACAAATTCACCCCAAAAAACCATTAATTCTTACTTCCACCCCAACATTTCCAACACTCAAATCCCACAAGAAAATGCTCTCTCACAGACCACGTGCAGTCTCAATGCAAGGAGTTCTATCGAAGGCTATGGACTTGATCCAATCAGCACACCCCACTTGGGAATCAGCCCTTTTGAGCAATCTGTTGATTTTTGTTGTTGGGTCTCCAATTTTGGTATCTGGGCTCTCTCTCTCTGGGATTTTTGCAGCTTTTTTGCTGGGCAATCTTACTTGGCGCGCTTTTGGACCTTCCGGGTTCCTCCTTGTTGCCTCTTACTTTGTTCTTGTAAGCTAAAAAGAAAAAAAAGATTGGATCTTTGTTTGCATGTATTTTGTTATTTTTGTTGGGTTTTGGTGATTTGTTTTATTGGGTTTTGTAATGACTAAAGTGAATCCTCATTTTTTAGTGATTCAAGCAATTCATTTTATGCCCTTTTTGTCTTTTCTAGTTATATATGTATACTATTTATGCATGTTTAGGTTGCTTGAGCTTTTTGTCTGATTCTATAGAATTTAGATTTTGTACCCTTAATTTGGATTCTTTTTTTTTTTGTGCAATAATTAATTGGACAGTCTGCCATATATGTTGGATTTTTAGTTATTTGTTCTAACTTTGGGTCCTTTTCTGGGTTTAATCTGTAATGGTTTCATTTCTTTCAAGTGATTGAAATATTAATGTGGGGTTTTATCTCTCTCTTCAATCTTATAGATTAGATTGTATTTCTATTGTGCAGGACTTGAATTGTAAAGCTTAGAGCTTACTCTTAGCAACTGATTGGTTACAAATTGCCTGATTTAGAGGGTGATTTATTAGTCGTTGCAATTTATTTCTTTTTCATTCAAATTCTTGTTTTTAACAGGATTCAGTTAATTTATGCTGTTAGGGAACTGCAGCTACAAAAGTGAAAATGGCTCAGAAGGAAGCTCAAGGGGTGGCTGAGAAGCGGAAGGGAAGAAGGGGACCAGGCAGTGTGATAGGTTCAAGTGCTGCTGGTTGTGTGTGCGCTTTTCTGTCAATATTTGGAGCTGGGGGACAGGCATTTCTTGCGCTTTGGCGCCTTGGCTTTGTAGCCAGTTTCTGTACTAAGTTGAGCGATACAGTCTCAAGTGAGATAGGGAAGGCATATGGAAAAACTACGTAAGTATTGCTTTTCTGCTTGGTGCGGATTCAACAGTTCATTCTTAATTTTTAGGCTTTGATTTGGTCACTCTTGATTATGCTGGATTTTGAATTCAGTGGCTTTGAATGCCATTGACCTGTCTCCACTAACTAGCACCAGTCATTAGCCAATTTTATTTAGTTTTTCATTGTTATGTAGGTGATAATTTCTGCTGAAATAACTTAGAAGCATTACTTGTAATGATTTTAGAAGTTCAATCGTCTAGTTGGATCTGGATTTGGAACATTGGTAGCAACTGTGCTAATAGGTATCCTTGTAACCCTTGAGACAAGGATTATTGTGCATAAGAAGGTTGGATAAGAAAACTAGGACTGATTTAAGAAAGTTAGGTTTGATTAAGACCTGTTTATGTAAATGAATTCCTTGGAGTGTCCTTTACATCGATGTATTAAGTACTAACCTTTTTAAGGAGGAGTATTCATGAACTGTATTTTATCACTATGTGAGAACCATGCAAGAAGCCTGATTATTTTGGAGATATGTTTTATGGACTATACTTTCCAATGATTACCTACCTTATTTTGATAATAATTTTCTGTTTGAGGAGTGTATTTGTTGTTTGTCGATGATTTTCAAAAGAATGAGTTTGATATGTTCCCACTATGAGTTTACACTTTTTAACACAAGGAATTTTGAAAAGAAAAGGTCTAAAATTTAGATAACAAAGCATGAGGGATAGAAAAAGTGTACATAATGATATTATGAAGTTGCTTTCTCAAAGCTTTTGGAAGATTAGCAGGTTCTATATGGTATTTAGGTGATCATGACCTCAAACCTGTGTACTTTGCACATGGACCAAAATCTAACAAACTAATGGAATACTGGTGGCATTCGCAATTAGCATAATCAGATTGTGTATTTAAGTTTCTTTTCATTCACTTGAAAAAAACATGTAGTTATCATGCTGTCCCGGTGACAATTGGTAGTATCACATCTTCATCGATCATTCACCTGTAAAATGTGTTAATGCTTTTGATAAATGAGCACATCCAGTTTATTGCCTTTTTAGTATACAATTTATTACTGATAAGTAATAAAAAGGGTAAAATAATTTAAATCCTTCATATGAACATGTTCTTGAACACTCCCAGACATGTGTGCATGCACACAAGTTGAGTAATTCCTTACATGCTGTAGTTAAACTATAGTTTGCAAGGGTTGGCTTTTTACGATTCTTATGTAGTCTAGGTGATGCTGGTTGGAATTGTTTTTTGTGATTTGATCAGTGCATTTTTAAGGGTTTCAGTTTTTAATGAAGCTTTGTATCTAAGGAAACAAATTTGATTTGATTATCATGCTTTGATGATTTTCATAATCTTTTTCTTTGCTTTTGGACTATGAGAATTTTATCGTTCTACATTTATGTGGCTTGAGCAGGTACCTAGTTACCACATTTAAGGTAGTTCCAAGGGGAACAGAAGGGGCTGTCAGTGCTGAGGGAACACTAGCTGGATTGTTGGCCTCTATACTTCTTGCCTCAATTGGTTGTATCCTGGGTGAGGTATTGTTTATCATGTTCTTTTTAATTACGTATAACCTTTCGGTTATAGAAAAGGCAATGCTGATGATTATTGTCAAATGTAAATAAAAACATGGTTTTGGCTTGATCAATATATTTTTATATTCTCCATTTAATTTCTGCCCGCAATGCCATACTGCTTTGAGAAATGTTTTGATTTTCTTTTTACTATTATCTCTCATCAATAAGGTTAGATTTTTGTTGTAATTGCCATTTTATTTCTGAAGTTAGTATTCTGAAATAAAATGCCATACTGCACTGTTTTCATTAACTTTTATGAAACCTTGCCAAAAGAAGATTTGGAAGAAGCCTTGCCAAAAGAGATTTGGAAGCAACCTAGTATCATGGAGTCACTCCTATTATCTCCAAAGAATGATTACATTGTTTTTTGTAGCTCTTTTAGATGCATTTCTTCATTGTTCATTATGTAAGTTTTGAAATGGGTTGTTATGATGCTTATGGTCCAACTTATCCCATTATAATCCTTCTTCCTATATTTGACATAAAAAATGTACTATTAAAGAATAAACAAAGAAAAAAATATGTTGTAAGAATTAGGAAGTTGATTTTCAAGGAAGCAGTGTACATTTTCTGAAATGAAAAGTTGTTTTTAGGTTTGGTGCACCAGCAAAACCATATGGTCTAGTGGCTGGCTTCCAAATAGGAGTAGCCTCGTCATTTTCAAAAACAGAGCATCCTTGCTCTGAAGATTTGAGGAGACTTTACCAGCTAGGTGTACCCATTTTGATTAAATTTGTATGGTGTTTCTATGTTTTAATTTCATTCATACCATGTAGCAATATTTTAGAGTTTCGATTTTGTTTTTTTACATATTCCAATCATCCCCTTTTCTTTGTATGAATCAGATAAATGCACCTGAAGCAGTTATATGTGTGATAGCATCCCAGATTGCGAATGTTGGTGAGAGCATAATAGGTGCTGCTCTCCAGGAGAAAGAAGGATTTCAATGGGTAAGCCAAAAAAAAAATAGACAACTTAATTTATCATATGGCACTCAATCTTTTATTTCCCCTGGAGCGGGTTTACACTTTACAGGACTACCTCCGGATAACCCACTCCCCATCTCAGGAACCTTAGAAGGCTCAAGCTCAGTACTCACTGGCATACCAAACTATGGAATGCAGCCAGCAGTCATACATGATATGTTTCTCTGCTACTGTCAATATGTTGAGTTCTGATCAGCTGTGTAGAAGAGTGGGTTGCACTTAATTCTCTATGACTGTTGGGAACCGTCAACGAGCTTGAACCTTACTTAAATTAATTAATGTGTTAGAATATGGTTAGCTTTGAATCCAATTTGGATCCATGTAGTTTACCTGATTAATTTGGGATTGAGGATTACCTTAGTTGAGCTGACCAGTATCTGATTAGTCTGGATATAGATGTTTTACGTGTGAAATGTATTCCAACCATAGAGATAGAAAAATCAGGTAAATGAGATTTACCTTCTCTATGTATAATGACTTCATGGCTCCTAGCTTTTCTGGACCCTCTATCAAATGGACATGTTTAGGAAAGAATATTCTACATTTCTGAGTTTCTACAGATTACCGTGATACTTCATCAGTATGACTATGGAAATATCCTGCAATTCTATTGCAATCTCGCGTGCAACTGGCCTGATATTGCTGAGTTTGAGGATCTCATCCATCATTGATAGGCTGTTTGAATCTGTATTTGCCACTAAACTATTCCTCTTTCAAGGTATAATTTATGCTTCTGCTCTTTTTTGCAGCTCAATAATGATGTTGTCAATGTCATCAACATATCTGTGGGCAGCATTTTAGCAGTACTGATGCAGCAAGTCTTTCTCTAAACCTAGGGTGCTTAAATCTATAAATTACTGGAAATTAAAATGTCTGAAGATTTTGGACATTAGTGTCAACATCATTCCAGCCATCTATACCTTCCATTGATGGACAAAGCATGACCAGGTGCAGTATTGATAAGGTATTTTGCCCAATTTCGCATCAATCCGTTAGTTTGACTTGTTATCTGCTACAAAAGCTCTCCGCCATGTTAGCAACAGGGTGCCAAACAAGGAGATGTTTGAAAGTAATTCTAGATCAGTTAGGGATAATATTCGTTATACAGTTGTTAGATACAAAATGTTACCAATTCTATTTTTATCTTATTCTTATTAGCTGATGCATTTTAGTCCTTTGTTAAGACGTCAAGAGTAATAACTGGACAAAGTGATCTTTTAATCTCCGGAACCTTCTTTTTGTGGCAGTTATCTGATGGAAACTATAATCTCTAAAATAGGACAAAAAATTTAGAGGAATGTCTTCCACAGTAAGCCTTTATTAAGCAGTTAATAGACCACACTTAGCCATGCACGCACATGATAAACAATGGATTTTCTTTCTTGAAGGCTGATAAAAAGGGCAGATATGTAATTTCCAAGCTGTTTACATGTCACCTCTCTCTCTACGGGCAATTCCTGCTAGTTCCTCCCTTGGCTTCCTGGACAATGAGCTCCAATAGTCTCTCCTACATTCCAACAGACAGCAGACTACAGCATTTGAATGGCTCTGCTCCTATCTTTTGCTGCCTCAGTCAAGACATCCTCGATGTCTACTGTATCCTTTACTGATCTGGTAAACTCTTTCCCAGATAGACCAACAGATTTATTCGTATCATCGTCAGCTCTAACGCCTTGTCTTTTACCATCACCAATTCCCCTGGCCACAACGAGGTCACTAATGTTTTTTCCATGTTTTCGCCAATAACCATAATCAACTTCCCTCCTTCAACTTCCCATAAAATACACATTTTTCCCGAAAGGCCACCAGCAAATGAAAATGCCCCATCAGGAGTGGCAGCAAGTGGAGCCACAGGTAAGAGCAATAGATTGTGGTCACTTTCTTTGCTCCATGAAGGTTTTCTATCAGTAAGAGATTCAGTCACTACACTCTTGGTACTAAGAACAGAAGTATTACTCACGCTCCATTTCGTAGGATCAAATGATGCCTTCTTCACATTCGATAGACCAGAACTTTCAGGATAGTCTCATTTCCATCTGGCAGGAAACAAAGATATGATCAATCGGGATTCTGCCAACAATGGACAAGAATAAAATTCGATACAATGAAAGCTCGACGCACCTCCAACAATAACAGAGTCACCTTCCTAGATTCTCATCTTCAAGAGCGACTTGTTAACACCACAAGCCCCCAACACATGGTGGAATCTCTATCAGAATCTTCATATCTGCTCATAATTATGCATTAAATGCAACACAGAGTAGAGACAACAAGGAGGAAAGGATGTTATCTGAAAAAAATAAAATGTGACTGAACTAAGTTTGACTGCTTACTATAAAATAGTTTTCTTTACTACACCTGTTAATCTAGGAAAGTTCGTTCACAAGAAAAGGAGTGGTTTTGCATCAGGTCTTAGTTTCAAGTTTCGTTGGCTAATCTTACCTGTTAAAATAATACCTTAAGCTCCAGTTCTATCACAAGTACCTTACAAGGTCCTTCAGATGTGTGTGGATATAAAAATTACATAGATTTTTTTACCAAATGTGTGAGGTAAACACCCCATTGTAGAGTGCTAATAAAAATTTCCACCGGTTGGGAATTATAACAATGATCATACGCTAAAGCTCCTAATAGAGAGTGGCAGCATATCTTAAGGCTGCATCATTTTTTTAATGTTTCTGTGCTTCACAGGAACCCTCCCTTCTGGGTTATCGATATTTACTTAATGGTCCTCAAGGAGCGTAGCGTGATGATTTACGATCTGCACAAACAGGTCTCGAGTTCGAGTTAGGGGTGTGTACCCCTTGTAAGAGCCTAAGACAACTAGGGTTTTACTCCCGTCAAAGTCGAAGGAATTTGTTGATGCCTTACCCTTGTGTTTAGAATTAAAGAAGAGATAAGAGGAGATGGAAGAGAAATTGCATAGAGAATAGAAAATTTTGTAAAAAAAGGAATACAGTCTTATTGTTTTATTGACTGTCAAGCTATAGATTCTTCTCTATATATACTACGTGTTATTTCTCCAGCTAACTACTAATTGAGCTAACTAGTTCTAAAAATTTCATGTGGAAATCAGCTAGGTTGTCAGCTTTATAAACACTTGCTGCAAATGCTTATTCATCACGTTGCAATTTCTGGAATTCCTCTTCTATTGCTTCTAGAACTTGTGTTTCTGCTACTTCTTCCTTTGCTACTGGAGTTGCATATTAATCCTTGTTTGTTTGTTGAGGCTGGATGTAATAATACCTCCCTGTAGAAAGCATTCTTTTCCTCAAGAATGATCATTGAAATATGGAAATTGCTTGTGTAATTCCTTGGGATTTTCCCTAGTGGAATCCTCTTCAAATAAGTTGAACCACTACATAACACCATAATAGCAGCTTGGTTGCCAACTTTCATCATTCTCCTGTCCAATATGGCAACAAGAGAGATTCTAATCGTACCATTTTCATCAACAAATAGAGTAGAAAAGTTTACAACTTGATTTCCAACATTCTGTTTTAGCAATGAGAGTTGAAATACAGTATGTTAATGTCCATTCTAGCAACAATAATTCATAGGCTACTAATCCCACCTTTTTCTCTACCTTATAGCTTATTTTTTTCTTAAAGCTACACTTTCTCTTGTTTATAGGGTTGTAGTTTTAGATAAACCTAATCTCCCACGTGGAACTCCCTTTCAAACCTGTTTTTGTTTGCTATCTACTTCATTTTGTTTCTTGTCATTTCTAATTGCTTCTGAAGAATTGCATCCATATTAGTTCTAACTTGTAACATCTCACCTACAACTGCTACTAGAGATGCATCTTGTAGTGGCTCCCTGTTCAGTAGTGCATACTCATAATGCTTGAAAATAATACATGTATTGTACCACCATTGTGCCAATATGATAGCTATTAATATCATGTTTTTTGTCTATACATAATCATACATCTCAGATAGCTTTTTAGACATTGATTTACCCTCTTTGATTGACCATCAGATTAGACAAGCTTGTGAAGAATTTAACTCGTAGTTTTTTAATTAATTCTCTAGAGATAAAATAATGTTTGTGAATAAATAATTCAATAATGTTTGTGAAACATCTTGAGATAAAATTAGATGTGCTAGGGCAATAAAATGGTCATTTAATGAATCTATCATTCATCACTATCATAGTTTCCATTCCTTTAGATTTAGAAAGTACTTCAATAATGATGTGAACCTCGTGATCACATGGTCACGCAACTTACAACCAAGAATAAGATTTGATCTTGGAAAGTCGAAATAGGTCTGATAGAGTGTGACACAATGAAAACTTGTCTCAAGGCACCAACATTATTGGAATGAGTAGAATGATGCCACGAAACCAGTTAATCTTGATAAGTCAGATTCAGTTTGTTCAATAACTAAAGAATACAAGAATCACTCTCATACATAAACTGAAAAGTTCAGAATTAAAATTCATCAATGGCTGCCAAAATTTAGGTTACATGAGTTTAAATAGTTCTTGAAAAAGTAGCCCTAATGGACTCCTTATGTGGACTTAAAAGAGGTCCACTTAAAACTGACCCAAAACCCTAAGTTGGAAAGTCAATGACTTAATCCAAGCAAACCTTGAATCCTAACTGAAAACAAATTCTTAATTAAGCCCAAATAAGCCTTGGGCTATATAGCTAACAAAATTAAATGAAACTCATAAGGTTTTTTTTATAGCCTTCCATCCAGCCCATTATGCTCGTGTTTCCAAGTTGTAGTAGGATTCTTTTGACTCCTTTGTTGTCCTTACTTCATGGCCCAAATAAGGTTGTATTGGACCCCTTTTGCACATGGATAAGATGTACTAGGGTCTCCTCTTGATACTCCAATGGTCCTTGCAATTCTGACTTGAATGAACCTTTAAAATCACGAATCAAGCCCCTGAACATGTAATGGTTCCTTGCTGGTGTTTCTGGGTTGGTTCGCATCAAATAAAATCCATTATAATATACTTCCAAGTACCTTTTGGCAATGTTAGGGGTTGGATCTGCCCTAGATAAGTCCCTTTCTCTATTTATTTTTTCCCTCTTAAATGTATCACATCTTCAATCTTTTTTTAAAAAAAAAAACTATTATTTTCATTAATATCTAGTAAAAAATAAGACTTGAGTCTTTATATGAATTTTGGATAACTGTATGGGGCCAACACAAGAACTATATGTAGCATCAACCATTTTTTTTGCTTAGTTCTCCATTGCTACCAATCATAATCACGTTCTTATATCTTAGAATACCATATGCCAATATGAACTTAAGTCAATTATTGGTATCAATAACTTTTTAGCCATAATGTTTTTTTTTGGAATCTTGCTATTAGAATTTATTAATCTTCTTATACTGGGTTGAAACTACTATTGTTATAACATGAATGCTGCTAGTATTGTATGTATATATTCCTCTCTCTTTTTTCCCATCAAACCATCCTACTAAAAACCTTTTTTGAACAAACCATCTTCCATTAGGTTATCTCTCTCTTTTCTATATTAAAAAAATATATTTTAAGCCTAGTAACTTGGTGAGACCTTTTTGTTGCAAATGAGTATTATTTTTTTCTATTCTAATAAATATTTCAGTTTCTTATGATCAATTCTAATGATGAACTGATCATACTCCAAACAATGTCTCTTTTTAGTTAATGATATTAATATGACCATGAATATTTTCTCATAAATTGATAACCTCAGGTGATGATGATAAAATTATTTGCTAACAAATGCTAAAGGTCTTCCATCTTGGCTAAGCATTATCCGAACTAGAGAGCACATATATCAATTTCAAGAAGATAAACTTTATGAAAATCTAGTAAAGTTAGTAATGCCTAAATCCCTTCTAAGCTTTTGGATTCTATTTGGAATTATTCTTTAATAACTCAATGAAAGGTTTACTCAAACCCTCTAAAAAACTTTCTGTAATAGTTTGTCAATCCTAAAAAAACCCTTGAGATCTTTGATATTGCATGGAATAAGCCAAATCTTAACATCCTTAGTTTTTTATGTTCAATTTCTACCTTTTTTAGATATAATGTTCCGTAAATACTTAATGTTTTCTTCACATAAAGCATATTTAGACAATTTGAAAAAAATAGTTAATTATTTTCACTATTTCAAATACCTACCTGAGATGTTTAACAAAATTTTTATAAAAGAAATGTATATTAAGATGTAATAAACTAACACAAATCTCCTCGAATAGGTTCCAATATGTTATTTATCAAAGCTTGAAAATTTACGGGGTATTAGTTAGGCCAAATGACATTATCTTAAACTATGAATACCTTTAATGTATTCGAAAAGAATTTTTGACTATGTCTTTATCTTTCATTTGTACTTAATTATATCCTAATTGTAGGTTCAACTTTGAGAAGAATTTAGATCTATTAACCATCAGTTCATTTAGAAGGGGTATTGAAAACTTGTTCTTGATAGTGAGTTGGTATAATTATCTATAATTAACACATAATCTCCATATGTTATTTTTCTTTTTAACTCTAAGTACTAATGAAGTAAGAGAATTGTTACTATAACTTATGATTCCATTTGATAATATATCCTTTACTAACCTTTTAATATCCTCTTTATGAATAAAATAACTCTTGTAAGGCATAATGTTAACTGGTTTAGCCCCTGGAATTAGTGGAATCTGATGATCAAATTACTTGACTAGTTGAAGTTGTTTTGGTTCTTCAAAGACAGTTTGAAATTCAATGTCTTGACCTTCTTATTTTCAGTATGAAAATCTGGTATTTCAAAAATAGTTATGGCAAATAGTTGCTCTACATAGCCAAAGATTGATTTTTAAGCTCTTATGGACCTTGATGGTTGTTGTCATTTGCAATTATGTTTGTTTAATAATGCATTTGAGCTTTATAATCCTGGCTTTCTTCTTGAAGGAAGTCGTCTTCATTTTGATAACATCAAATAGGACTCAAGAGTACCTTCTTAACCCACCAAGAGTCATATCACATCTTCTAATTTAAGAATTTTTAAGTCAATATGGAACTCATATCCTTGCATGAATCAAATGAGTTTAAGACAGAAGACATTACACTTAATAATGTTTTTATTGACTATTGTCACTACCATAATAGAAATCTTTTGAATAACAACATGATTTTTTTTGAATAATGGATCATTAATGAAGTTATGGGTACCACCATTATTAATCAAAACTATTAAATAATTTTACTGACAATTTTTTTGGATCTTTATAGTATTGTATGCATATCTTATGTTATAACATTAAAAGAAAGATCATATTCTTTTTATCTTTTTTATCATATTCTTTTTATCTTTTTATCTTTATAGTATTGTATGCATATCTTATGTTATAACATTAAAAGAAAGATCATATTCTTTTTATCTTTTTTTTTCAATTTACATCGCCATTGCATTGATATCTCCTTCTTCAACCTTCTTGAACTCTTCACCATCTTCTTCCACTTTACTTAAATGTAACCATTTACTATTGCATTGAT
The DNA here is from genome assembly GCA_029030765.1 of Salix suchowensis. NCBI lineage: Eukaryota > Viridiplantae > Streptophyta > Magnoliopsida > Malpighiales > Salicaceae > Salix > Salix suchowensis. Next base: position 13,282,260 of record JAPFFH010000004.1, read on the forward strand.
GTTATGGTTCATATTGCTCTCCACACTTATAGCATTGTCAAAAACATCTACTCTTTTCATACAATGATTTAGCATATTGTTTTGTTCCTTTTAAAATATCATTCTTCATTTGATTATAAATTTTAAAAGGTAAATGGCTTCCTCACTCACTGACTCCAGTAGTATGAACTATTTTTGCATACATTCTATTTTTTTTCTTAACATAGATGTATTTTATTATTCTTGTCATTTTACTTGTTTGAAAGCTTGCATAAATGAGGAAGGCTTGATGATCTTTAGCATAGGTTTTGTAACATCCCACATCGAAAGAAGAGTGTCCAGAGCCAGGGCATATTAAGGCAAGTTGATACCTACCCTTGTAGGACGCGTTTTGGGGCCTGTGGGCTGCCAAGAACAAAACCGTGAGGCGTGGACACCGGGTTGGGCTGAGCCATAGCAGACAATATTCTGCAAGGGGGAGTGGGCCGGGCCTTACATATGGTATCAGAGCCGAGGACGGCTCGTTCTTAAGGTGGGGGGATTGTAACATCCCACATCGAAAGAAGAGTGTCCAGAGCCAGGGCATATTAAGGCAAGTTGGTACCTACCCTTTTAGGACGCGTTTTGGGGCCTGTGGGCTGCCAAGAACAAAACCATGAGGCGTGGACGCCGGGTTGGGTTGAGCCATAGCGGACAATATTCTGCAAGGAGGAGTGGGTCGGGCCTTACAGGTTTCATATTTACTTGTAATCCAAGGATATAATAAGATTATGGAAGAACAAGATTCATGATAGTCATTAGTTATCTAAGCTCTTTAAATCTTTCTATCTAGTACTCTACTTCTTTTTCATGTGAGAGTTTGCTAAACTCTTTAACCACATCTTTCCTAACTCCAAACCTTAGATAGAACCCTTTAGTAATTTTTTCCTAATTAATCATCTCTCAATTAATCATTACAAACCGTTAAAACCATACTTTTGCCTTCCCTTTATATATATATATATATATATATAAGCTATTTATATCCTACTTATTGATTGCAATAAGGTGCGTCTTGAAATACTTTATGCATTTCCTAATCAACCCCTTGAATTTTCCCAAAACGAAGTTATTAATTTCATTCTTGGTAAAGGTAAATATGATTTCCTATATACCTATCCTAAAAATTTGATTATTCTTATCTTATGTTATTTCTAAAAAGGGCTAAGATCTCATCCGTAATTGGACCAATTTTTTCATTAGAATTGTAGTTCTGTTTTTTCCACACACATCCTAATTCCCTCATCTTGCCTCGTAAATTCTCACTTCTAGGGTTTTTAACATATAAATCATAGGCTATATTGATTGCCCATCTTCTCTTTCTAATGTTGTTTTGTTTTTGTCAAATATTAAGATTATGTTTGAGAGTATATTAGATGTTGTGTTTCAAATTATTTTTTAATTGAGAATATATTAAAATAACATATATTTTTATTTTTTATATGAACATGTGAAAGCAATAAAAAAAAAAACTAGAAAAACATTAATTTAACATTTTATAAAAAAAATAAAAATATAATCGGTCGGAAAACAAGACCAAAAGGTATTATCTATTACGGGCGTGTGTTGCTGCGTAAGACAAAAGAGGGCCAAACATGGTCAAACATTCCCGAATCCCAATCATTTTCTTTTCTTTTCTCCGCTTACAGTTTGGCGGTCTTGTCTGCCCTCCCATAAATTAAAATCAATTGTCAAAAAGTTTATAAATAAATAAATAACGACACTTTTCTCGAGTCGTCGTCGTTTGGTCATCTACCCTTTGGGCTTATGACACAACAAGCATTTCAATTTCAAGTGGTCCTAGAGAATATTTCAACACGTATCTGTCAGTAATGACCGACCATGTGAGGCCAATCCGCCCACATTTCACGCAGCACTCTTTTTTTCCTCTTTTTTTTACGTTTCTTCTCTTAATTTTAATTTGTTTTTTTTTTTATAAGTTATCTCTTCTCGTTTTTTTTTCAGTTTTTTTTTAATTATAAAAAACATATACTATATTTGAAATTCTAACCTTAGGGTCTAAATCAATGACCATGATTTAATTACATTACATTAAGTTAATAATAATAATTATTAAAAAAAAACTTTGTTAAGCCTTTTCAGTGTAACAAGACTCAGTAGATTGTGGATTGTTACGGTGGTATGATGATTTTTCCCTTCATAATTGTGAGGGAAAGATTGAGAATGTTTAGGGAAATGATATTTTTATGAGACTCATATGGTATACCAATTTATCCACCCTTTAAACCAAAGTTGTCAATACCATTTCGGTCGCCGTTCCGGTTTTTTGATAGGAACGGAACGTTCCGGTTTCGGAGCATTCCTGCGTGCCGTTTCAGTATCGTACTGTTCATATATATATATATATATATATATATATATATATATATTAGGCACTTACTTGCGCCTCATTGTGACCGGAATCATATTTTTTTCAACGTAAAAAAATATTAATTTTGTGAAAAAAAAAATTATAGTATAAATTTGGACAAAATAATAAATCCGTGTTAAATTCTTGTAGAGTGCGAGTTTTCTATAAAATATATGAATTTTAAATTGATATAAAATTATCTGTTTAGTTGGTTTCGACGAAATCATCAGCATAAAATTATCATCGTCATTAAAAAAGCAAGAAGATTCAAATACCTGAATTATCGAATTCACTATATTAGGATTAGTTCATTTTATAAATAAACACAACAAACAAAATATAAATTATGAAAACACCTAAATAACCAAATAACAAAAAATAAGTAGTTCATTTTCTATCTCTAAAAAGAAGAAAATACCATTGAAAATTCATCTCTACGTTATCATCATTATCATGATTTTAACAGTTAAATTATCATCAACATTACTTCTCAAACAATTAAAATCATTAAATTACCCCGGAGAATAAAAAAAACAAAAACAATTTACAAAAAAAAAAATCACTGAAATTATTATTATTATTATTATTGAGCAAACAATGAAACCTTAAAATCATCTGATTTGAAGAACAAATAAAAATAACAGAAAGCGCCAATAAAAAAGAATAAAAGGAAAAGGGAAGAAATATTAATTTTAAAATAATCATCAACATAAATTAAAATTTCAGGACTATAACAAATAAAAATAAAACCCCAGTAAAAAATAAAGTAACAAAAACTAAAAGCATAGATGCATAAATACGGGTAAAAAATAAACATTGTCCAAGAATGACCGAAAAAACCAAATGAATTAATACAAAATAAAAAATTTAAAGAATAAGGTCCAAAATAAAATATATATATATAATTAATTCTAATTGAAGGATAAAATTGAAACAACAAAAAATATATAGACACCGCATGCGCTGCCTGACAGGTGTGTACGCGTGAAAACTAACAGTGCATCGGTACAACGCGCTTGTAATAACTTCGAAAAGAAATAATAAAAAAAATGTAGAATTACCTATATAACCCTGGATCCAGCGATAATCATGAAAAAAATGGACATAAAAGTACCATAATGCCCAGCGTCAGGTCTTTGTTTTTGTCATTTCTGAGGGTATTTTTGTAGTTTCACTATGCATAAATATATAAAACACCAAAAATACTCTCGCCTCCAGCCCCCTACCATGCGTCCCACCCGAGGGCAAAGTCGATATTTCACTGTTTAAAATTAGAGGAAAAAACAAAAATACCCCAATCATCCCTTGTCTTTTTGTCATCTTCCATGGATAAATAGGTACTTTCACTGTGAAATTAAAACGGAAAATACTAGAAGACCCCAAACAATTTGCAAATACCATACAGGTCCCCTAAAAATGTCCAAAATGTCCTCGACACTAAGGGTTAAATTTTTTAGCCAAAGGACTAAAATAATAATTTTACTACTAAAATCCATAATTATCTGTGTCTATAAAAAATTAAACTGCTGCATTTTATGTTTTTATATATATAATACTTAGCGCAATGGGTGTTTCTAGTTTTTGGTTTTTTGTTTTTATTAAACAATTCAATTACTTGCCATCCTTGCACTTTAATTTTTTAACTTGTGTCTGAGATGATTTGGTCATCTCACTTTGTTTTTTCTATAATTTTTAATGCATACGCCAAGTGGGAGGAGCTCATACCCTTACGAGGCACGCGCGAAGAGTGTGGGATTCTCTAGTCTTCAAACATCGCATTCCACAACAACGCCTTAAAATGGCGCATCGAGAGCTTTCTAGTGATGGTGTGTGTGGTGCTGGGGGACTGATGATGGGGCTTCTATGGATTTTTTACTCCATCTTCCACTTTCCTCCCTCCTCTCTTTGATTTTTTCATACAATGTGATCCTCATTCTTTTGAGTTCCATACATTTGTTTTCAGTTTCGTCCTTGTCATTTGATTTCATATGTTTTTTTTATTTCAAATTCAGTCCTTATTTTGATTTTCTATCTATTTTTTAAAATCTTTTATAGTTTTTTTTTTAATTTTTGTCCTTGTGATTTGATTTTATTTAGTTTATTTCAAATTTGAAATATACTAAAATATATTTTATGTAGAATTTAAATTGTTTCCTTTTTTTCTATAAATAATTTATTTTAGTTTTCATATAATTAAATAAATTTTAATTATAGCCGTTTTTCCTCATTCCGTCTAATTTCAATCATAAATCCATAACAAACCACCACTACTTATTTATCCACCATTGATGGCGCTTCACCATTGTCACTTTCAACATTTCTCATTCAACAACTTTAGGTTAATACTTTATATCACTCTATATTTTATGGATATTTTCATGATTTAGTGATTTAAATATTAGAGTTGTTTTACCAGGTGATGGTTTTGTTATATATAGATTAATTAGGTATAAATTACATCAATTATAGTTTGTATGATTTGTGAGAATGGGGATACTTGATGATTTTGTCATATTGATAAATTATGATGAAATTTGGTTATAAATTGTATCAAATTTTATAAGTTAAAATTTAAACAAAACCAACTAAAAAAACAAGAGAAATTAACTGAAAAAATCAAACCAAAAAAAAAAAAAAAAAGCAATTGAAAAATGTAAGAACAACATCTCGATTCAATTTGGTTAGGTTTCAAGGATCTAAAATTGACCTAACAAAACCTAAACCGAGACCAATAAAAACCTAACTATATAAAGAAAATATGCTATAAAAAGTTATAAACTAAAACCCCAACCCCCCATTCCCCACTCGCAATTCAACCAAGGAAAGTAGCAATTCATGCAATTGAGAAAAATACTTTTAAATAGCATAATGACATAAAAAGTAAGAGATTAAAAATAATAATTAAAGGTTATTGGTTTTTATATAAGATTAAACACACATAATATAAATTAAATGATAAAATTGAGACTAACCCAAAAAATATCTAAGTTTTGAAAGTAGATTCATAAAATCGTTTAGGTCTCCAAGCTTCTTGACTTATTTATGATTGTTTTCTTCATCTTTTAAAATAACATTTTTAACAACCATTATTATATGAGGTAAGTACAAGTCCTAAATTATTTAATAATTCATTTAGTCTATTATTAACCAACAATGACATCATAACTATTGATTGGATCATAAATGATCTTCAAAGATAGTGATTCGTTGGTCCTCTCTTCTAGGTTTACAATTAGATTGGTATTCTTGAAGGTAAAAAAGGAATTAAGAGATGAAGTGAAAAATGAGATACTAGAGTAAACAATATTGTTAAGATCATGAGTTCACATATAAAATGGTATGATTTACGAGTCAACATATGCTTATCATGAAAATTCACTTTAAGAACCCCAAAACTAATATAACTAGATTAAAATCATTTTGACTCATTAAAATAAGTTGAAATCATGATTTTGAGACTGTTTTTACAATTTCAATATATATATAACAATAGGATGAGATAGTGAGGAAAATGATGATAGGAATAAAATGATAATATAAATGAAAATGATGAAAACAACACGTAGCATTGTTAAACCTCAACCACGATAGCTAGCTATCTTTTGGATTAAAAGCCCACAGGTTAAAGGTATTCCAACCTATATATTGAATTTTGTATAACAATATGATTTTTCTGATGTGAGATGAACAAGACAAAATCAACAATGTCAAGATCCTTGATCATTCACAAATCAAACAAATCATACTTAAATTTTGCAAATAATTTAAATAAAGCTTATAAATAAGATAAGTTTGAAGAAAATTACTTGTAATATGTATTAGATCAGTAGGAGATGTATACATGAGATACATGTTTAAAGTTTGGAAATGTATATAGGTTACAGTATTTTGATGTAAAGGGTAATGTTTTCTATTCTTTTGGAGAGAAGTTTAATGTGGTTACAATAGGATGAGATACTAAGGAAAATGATGATGGAAAATGGATTTTACTGAGAAAATACAAAGATGTCGTGGACATTCAAGATTTAGTGTCTATATATATATATATATATATATATATATATATATATATATATATATATATATATATATATATATATATATATATGTGTGTGTGTGTGTGTGTGTGTGGGGGGGGTCATTTAAAAGTAATTTCACAAGGTAATAACAATATGAAAAGTATAGTAATATATATATATGTGTGTGTGTGTGTGTGTGTGTGTGTGTGTGTGTCATTTAAAGTAATTTCACAAGGTAATAACAATATGAAAAGTATAGTAATCAAACACACAAAACTGTTTTTCATTAAATCTCAAACTTACCCACAATTTTAACAAAAACACTTCAATTTTATTTATGAATCTCAACTAAAAGCGCTTCTTATGAAACAACTTTTTTTAACCTCAATCACAACAATACCCGCAAAACAAAACAGGCTCTTAGTCATTCTACTACAATGAGTTAGATACACAATAACCTCTTTAGGTATGAGTTATGACATGTATTTTATTTATATTTTAATATTATTTTTCACATCAAATGATTTGTAATTAGTTACATGGATTAAATATTTTAATAGGTTATATGAACATTGTACTTGGAGTTGATGAGGCTTTATATATTATGGTTACCGATTGGTTCTCAACTTACCATGATGGACTTGATTTGGTTTAGGAGACTTCACATCTAAATATTGTAATAACTGATAATGAGTGAGAGACAAGAACAAAAATAAATCACGAGACATTAAAAAAAAGTTAAATGAGTGAGAGACAAGGACAAAAATAAAGCACGAGACATTAAAAGAAAAGTTAAATGAGCTCTGACAATTACTGTACACAGAGACTAAATTCTTTGTGGATTGGAACAGTAAATTGATTATGTTACCCCTCAGTGCACCTTAGCTTTAACCTTGGAATCAGGGGTAATTTTGATTATTTATATTTTCATTCATAGTAAAATAACCAAGCTAGCCCCTAATAAGATAACACTAAGGTTTTGCCTGTAGGGTATTACGATCCTTACACATTTTTTACGAACAATGCATGAATTGGGTAACTACTGATATGCTCCTATAAACGACAAAAAGGTTGAATTGACATTAGAGGTGAATCCGTAATTTCCACTTTTTTATGATATTTTAATCCGAAATAAACAGTACCATAGGTGTGTTAATATTGATATACCCTCATAAAAGACAAAATGCAAGAATTGTCTATAGGAGTGATTAGGTAATTGACCATGTTTAAAATAATATTTCGGCCGACTACAACAGGCGTGTCAGGAGGACGCAATGACAGTTTTCTGGCTCACGCCCCCTTCATGCAGCGCGTGCAGGCTACTCTCGCGGTGAAAATTTCCATCTGGCGTGTCACCGGATGCGCCTCCATTTCCTTCACCTTATGGTGGAGCAGGTTGTGTCCAATGGTGGCTGAAAAAGTTCTAGTTTGTCGTTTGATGTTTGTCCCCTCTTTTCTCTCTCCTGCCAGTGAAAATGCTCGGTAGTCCTCGGTATTGTGGCAGTTTTCATTTCAATCCCTTATCTTTTGATTGTGTTTTATGGTCCTGATTTCTGGTATAGAAGTTTTGATTTGTTTCAATTTTATCCTTCACTGGAAATTAATTATATTTTGTATTTTTATATTGGTCCTCAGTCTTTTAATTTCCGGATTGGTTTGAAATCCCTCTTATACTTTATCAAAGTTCTGATTTGTTTTAATTTTATTCTTCAATAGCAATTGATTATACATTTGAGTTTCATTTTTGTTCTTAGGCTTTTAATCTTCAATTTGGTTTGAAATTCTTTAATTTTTTCGGTATCAAATTTTAGATTTGTTTCAATTGTCCTTTAATACATTTGTTTTTTTATTTTGGCCCTTATACTTTTAATCTTTGATTTTATGTTAATTCCTTTATATATATATATATATATATATACATATATATATATATATATATATATATATATATTCAATTTAATATTTTTTCCCTTTTTAAAATTTTATTATTATTTATTCTTCAAGTCAAATAATATTTTAAAATGTATTCAATTTTTTCCATTTTTTTTTTATTTTTTGTAAATATTTTTAGTTATGAAAAATTGTAATTATTATAGGTAAAACATTCAAAATAATGATAATGATTATTTGTAAGTTTTTTTTCTTATAAATATATGAGGTTAAGTATATATTTTTATATTTGGTTAATATTCACACCTTAATATATATATATATATATAACCTATTTGTTTTTGTAAAATAAAATAAAATAATAATTTACTATCAATGTTCTAAAATACTTTTAATATAATAATATGACAAATAAATCTTATAAATAAAATAAAAATTCTTTTTTAACAAAAAATATGGTGTCATCGATAATAAGACCAATAATAATTATAATATTAATTATGTATATAATATTTATAATGACAGCTATAAAAATTGTGACAAATATCCATTGGTCAATGTTTTTTTTGTGAAAAATAACTTCTGCGTTTTTTTTTATTTATGATATTTCAGCTCTCATATTACGTAAAAAAATATATGAAACCACACGTTGACAAAACAGATAGAATAAATATGTCAAATTATCTACAATAATAAAATAAAAATTGCCATGCGTTTTGCCACAGCTAGCACAAAAGTTTTGAACATGTAATAAAATTGTTAATGATCAAATTTTATTTTAAAAAAAATGTTATACATCTGAGTTAAATAATCAACTCAAAAATTGAAATAATGAATTACAACACGTACAAAAATAATCAGTTTCCTACATAGAAAAAAATAATCATTTTTAACAGGTTTTATCAAAAATATTTTAGCAGTAATAATATTCAATCACTTTTAGGCTGAAAAAAACTCATTTCTAACAGATTTTAGCAATTACAATTTTACTAATTAAATATTAAAATAACCAATTACAACACACATAAAATCAATCAGTTTCTTATGTAGAAAAAAAGTCAAGCACAGCATGCGGGCAAATTATCTTGTGATTCTTATGATGTAGTCCTTCAAAAAGCACGAGGAGGTGAACTATAAATGATAAAAATAATTAAATTATTATACGAGGTTAGATATAATTAGATAATATTATGTGATTTATAACCCCATTTACCAAAGAAAAATAATGACCATTAAACACAAGCCTTATATCTTAAAATATTATAAATTAAATCGTGATTATTTTGAGTGCAAATCTCGAATTAAAAAATAATTAAGTTGGAGAATCTATAAAAAGAGGATGTTCATTCACAACTTTTGCTTTTATTCTAATTTTTCTAACAAAAGAATATTTTTTGTTCGAGAAAAGATATTAAATTGATATTTTCTTAGTGTTTTTATAATTTTGGTGTATTGATATAAAAAATAAAAAATTTATTTTTCCAAACATAAATTTTCTTAAAAAATACCATACACTATAATTCCCAGTGTGTCGCAAGTCCATGAGCTATGATGATATCTGTACACACGAATTTATCAAATATTTTTGACAATTTTACCATATTTGTTTTTAAAAAAACTAAAATATCTCAAACTCCTAAAAAAAATAAAAAAGAAAGAGAAATTAAATTTCCCCAGTATATCTATCGCTTTCAAACTTTAAAAAGCTCAAAACCAAGCGCCACCTGTTCTTCTTTCTTCTCTCTCCGCAGAACTCAACGGCGCTAGGTATCTTTAATGTCATAAAGTATTCACTCTAGAAGCACAACGCGTCCACATAAATATCATAATTCAATGCGTAAGATTCTGATAATAAATGATAGACCTGCAAGTAAGTTAATATTTAAATATTTAAAAATAATCAAAAAATTCTCATAGTTATTCCGAGTTGTGATTGATTTTTAATTGGAATATTTATCTTTACAATACATTGTAGAAAACTCACTCGCCTTCAAAGATAGATTATCCCTTTTTTGGCATCTACAAGGATCTTTTATTTCAATATTTTATTTAGATATACCAGCCCATAATAAAAATTTAAAAATTAGATTTATTTGCATGAATATTTACTACCCGTCAAAACATTTTAACCACATCAAAATACACAATGTAGCTTATCTCAGGTAAGGTTTTTTAGGGGTGCTAATAACATTTCTTTACGCAATTAGTCCTTTACCTTTGAATCTTTGATCATACCAGTATACCCAGATTTTTCTAACAACCCTGAACAACTAAATTGTGACTCAACACAATAAGACCCTCTAAGAGGTTATGCGGGGACGTGCGACAATGGTAATTCTTAATGAAATTTCCATTACCATATAAAATATATTATTTGCAAAACCATATTAAAGTCATGGCTTAAGATGTTAGATGGTGTTGTTCTAAGAGGTTATGCAGGGACGTGCGACAATGGTAATTCTTAATGAAATTTCCATTACCATATAAAATATGTTACTTGCAAAACCATATTAAAGTCATGGCTTAAGATGTTAGATGGTGTGGTTCTAAGATTTTTCATGAAAATCCAATCCATATTTAGTCATTCTACTACAATGAGTTAGATACACAATAACCCTTTTAGGTATGAGTTGAGACATGTATTTTATTTATATTTTAGTATTATTTTTCACACCAAATTATTTGTAATTAGTTACATGGATTAAATATTTTAATAAGTTATATGAATATTGTTCTTGGACTTGATGAGACTCTATATATTATGGTTACCAATTGGTTCTCAGCTTACCATGATGGACTTGATTTGGTTAAGGAGACTTCACATCTAAATATTGCAATAACTGATAATGATTTAGTTGTCAGAGACAAGTACAAATATAAATCACGAGACATGATTCCTAGGATATAGTCCTTCAAAAAGCACTACGAGGTGAATTATAAATGATAAAAATGATTAAATTAGTATATGAGGTTAGATATAATTTGATGATATTATGTAATTTATAACCCATTTACCAAAGAGAACTATTGATCATTCAGCATATTTTGAGTTCTGAAAGCAAATACTCACCATATATTTTACCACTTAAAAATTATTTATTAAAATTGAAACTTAATTTTGTATGCATTACAAGCCTTATATCTTAAAATATTATAAATTAAAATAATTTATTAAAATTGACACTTAATTTTTATAAATTATAAGCTTTATATCTTAAAATATTATAAGTTAAATTGTGATTATTTTGAGTGCAAATCTCGAATTAAAAAATAATTAAGTTGCACAATCTATAAAAAGAGGATGTTCATTCACAACTTTTGCTTTTATTCTTTTTTTACAAAAGAATATTTTTGTTTGAGAAAATATATTAAATTGATATTTTCTTAGTGTTTTTATAATTTTGGTGTATTGATAATATAAAAAATAAATTAAATTTATTTTTCCAAACATAAATTTTCTTAAAAAATACACTATAATTCCCAGTGTGTCGCGAGTCCATGAGCTATGATATCTGTACAATTTGTCTAAACACACGAATTTATCAAATATTTTTGACAATTTTACCATATTTGTTTTTTAAAAAACTAAAATACCTCAAACTTTTAAAAACAAATAAAAAAGAAAGAGAAATTAAATTTCCCCAACATATCTATCGCTTTCAGACTTTAAAAAGCTCAGAACCCAAGCGCCACCTGTTCCTCTTTCTTCTCTCTCTGCATCTCTGTCTTTTTATTATTTCTCTCCGCAGAACTCAACGGCGCTAATTATCTTCAATGTCATAAAGTATTCACTCTAGAAACACAACGCGTCCACTCTCTTTTCTCTTCGTTAAGAATCCCATAAAAGAAAATTCCTTCTCCTGTTTTCTCTCAGAGTTTCCCCTGTTCCAAACAGCACTTACTTCAATAGTACACCCCTTTTTATAATCACACTGTTCACAACCCAACATGGCCTTTAATTCAACTGACCGGAAAGAAGTGATTGTGAGCATGGAAGGATTAGATGACAATGGTGTTAAAGTGGTGTTGAATAACAACAACACTATCGGAGGAGGAGGAGGGAGTATTTGGAGGGAATCAAGCTATGATTTCTTGAATGATGCAAATAACAAAGATAAACGACGTGTTATGAATGGCGACGACAACAACAAAAACATTGATGGGAATGGCAGTCACGGATTTGATTTTAATGGTCATCAGAAGAGTAACAACACTGTTAGTACTAGTGGTAGCGGTTCATCAAAGGAGGAAGAGGATCCACCCTCGAAGCTGATCGGTCAGTTCTTGCACAAACAGCGAGCATCGGGTGAGTTTTGTTTAGATATGGACCTTGAGACGATGAGTCATCTCCAGGACGATGCTGTTGTTATTCATAAGAATTTACCTCCGGTTTCTGAATCTCCTACTACTATGAATCGGGTCTCTTTCGATCCGAACACACCAGGGTCAGGTGAGTCAGTGAGGAGGAGAAGGGATTTAAAAGATTCTTCTCCAACTAAAGAAAGCAACGGTCGTGGTGATGATGGTGAGATTTTGAAGTGTAGTTCTAGAAACGACAGGTCTTTTTCGAGTAATCCCTCGTTTACGAGGAAGTCTACTTTGTTGAAGGACAGGCCAAAGTCTAGATTGATGGACCCGCCACCGCATCCGCCGGAGAAGTCGGGAAGAGTGGCAGTTGGGAGGTCAGGGGCAGTTAAAGTCTGGAATTTTTAGGGAAAGGGTCCGTTGCTGAAGAAGAGGAGGATGACCCTTTATTGGAAGAGGATTTGCCCGATGAGTATAAAAAAGATAGGCTTGATATCTGGGTTTTTACTTGAATGGGCGAGTTTGATTATTATTATTGCTGCTTTAGTTTGCAGTCTTGCTATTCCATATTGGAGAGAGAAGAATTTGTGGAGACTCAGGTTGTGGAAATGGGAAGTCTTAGTTTTAGTTTTGATATGTGGGAGGTTGGTTTCAGGTTGGGTTATCAAGATTATTGTGTTTTTCATTGAGAGAAATTTTCTTTTGCGAAAACGGGTTTTGTATTTTGTTTATGGTGTTAGGAAAGCTGTGCAAAATTGTTTGTGGCTAGGGCTTGTTTTGATTGCTTGGCACTACTTGTTTGACAAGAAAGTTAAGAGGGAAACTAGGACTGACACACTTAGATATGTGACCAAGGTTTTGGTGTGCTTAGTGGTGGGAACTTTGCTGTGGTTGGTGAAGACCTTAGTGGTTAAAGTTCTTGCATCTTCATTTCATGTGAGCACTTACTTTGATCGGATCCAGGAGTCGTTGTTTAATCAGTACGTGATCGAAACCCTATCTGGTCCCCCATTGGTTGAAATGAGAAGGAACGAGGAAGAGGAAGAGAGACTTCTGGAAGAAGTACAAAAGTTGCAGAATGCCGGCGCCACCGTGCCCCCTGGCCTTAAGGCGACGGCGAGCCCGTCACCGCCACAAAGTGCAAAGGTGATAGGAAGTGGACGGTTCCAGAAAAGCCCTCGAATAGGCACCCCGAAGATCTCCCATTCTCTTTCTAACAAAGTTGACGAGGGAGATGAGAGTATAACGATCGACCACTTGCACAAATTGAGTCCTAAGAATGTTTCTGCTTGGAATATGAAGAGGCTGATGAATATAATTCGACATGGAGCTCTGTCCACACTGGATGAGCAGATACAAAATTCCAATGACGGTGATGAAGAGTCTGCTACAAAGATTAGAAGTGAAATTGAAGCAAAGGCTGCAGCAAGGAAAATATTCCAGAATGTGGCTAGGCCAGGGTCTCGGTAGGTTCTTGTTTCCACCCGCTTTTTATATCTTGAATCCTGTGTTAAATTGTATTTAGGCTCTAAATTTTTCTGCATTTACTATTTAGCTGTTTGTTTGATTTGATCTATGATCATCCTATTCTAGTATCTGACTTGCTCCGTGACTCTTCTTGTTGGATAACGTGGCCATTGATTATATCAAGTTTAACTGTTTTCAAATTTTGTTATGCTCTGTTTCATGATGCCAGAAAATGTCTATTGTAAAATACTTTTGTCCATTGAATTTCTTCTAGGACAAGGATCATTGAAGATATTCATTCTGAGTCTGTAACTTGATCTGTGTTTATAATGCCAGCAGTGTCATAGTCATCTTGTGATGATTTGCAGTCGTTTTTTATCATGCAGGTATATCTACCTGGATGACCTCATGCGTTTCATGCAAGATGATGAGGCTGCAAAGACCATGAGCCTGTTTGAGGGAGCACCTGAAAGCAAAAAAATCAGCAAAAAATGTTTGAAAAACTGGGTGGTAAGAACCAATTAACATTATACCTTTTTTTCTCTCTCTCATTTCTCCTTTTTGGCATATTTTTCATCTTTAGTTCTAGAATTTTGTTATGCTTGCTGAGATGAACTCATACCCAATGATAAAACCCTCCTGCACAAGTTTTGGCGCACATTTATGGGATTGGACTGGAAATCATTTAGCAATTTGTAGGTCAATAAGAAAGTCAAAATATGGACATTAAAGTCTAAGCTACAAACTATGAAATCTCGATGATATTTTTTGGATGCATGCCTTTGAAAAAATGTCAAAATTTAACAGTTCTATGTTCTAATAAAAACTACATCAAACATTGATTTTCAAGAGGGGTTGCTTTATCATCTCCACTGTAGATATTACCACTTGTTTTTCAATGGTATGATCTCCTTTCTTCAATGAGGATTTCTTGTCACAGGTTATGAAAAAAAGAAAACCTGCTTTGCAGATTCATATTTTTGATGGCATATCTGCAAAGTTTTTCTGCTTCCATATTTTTTTTACATGGGATTGTGATTTTCTATTCTATGATCATATGAAAAGGCACTTACTTGATTGTCTCAGGTTAATGCTTTCAGAGAGCGGAGAGCACTTGCCTTGACACTGAATGACACAAAAACAGCTGTTAACAAACTGCATCGTATGGTGAACTTTCTGGTTGGCATTGTGATAGCAGTTATTTGGCTTCTTATACTAGGAATTGCTACTAGCAAGTTTCTCCTCTTCCTAAGTTCACAACTTCTCCTTGTGGCTTTCGTATTTGGAAACACCTGCAAAACTGTGTTCGAGTGTATTATTTTCTTGTTTGTGATTCATCCATTTGATGTGGGCGATCGCTGTGAAATTGATGGAGTTCAGGTATTTAAGCTAACGCACGTGAACTGTATCACAGTTCCATGGATTTAACTTGATAGAAGTTTTGGCTTCTTCATGTTATGGGGTCTAATTCCTATTTGTATAAATTTCAGATGGTGGTTGAAGAGATGAACATTTTAACTACTGTCTTTTTAAGATATGACAACCAGAAGATAATAATTTCAAACAGTGTTCTTGCTACTAAAGCCATTGGTAACTACTACCGTAGCCCAGATATGGGAGATGCAGTTGAGTTCCTCGTCCACCTAGCTACTCCAGCTGAAAAGATTGTCACCGTGAAACAAAAAATAAACAGGTAACCACAGAAAGATTAGATAACCTTGTTTTCCCATCTCAAATTTTCTATACTGAAGTCAAAACGGTACTTTTATCATTGATTTTACATAATTTTGCTCTGTTAAAGCATGTCCATTTTGTTCTCTTGAATCTGAAATCACATTAATAGTTACATTCCAAAATAAAGCACACTACACAGCATGAAAACCTTGGCAGAAAATAATCTCAACTCTTGCTCTTGGGATCTACATGTGGAGCCAGCAAATTCAAATGCTGTGATTCTTTTTGGTTGCAGTTTTCGTTCCAATTGCACTTCTCCCTTGTCAATTTATGCCTTTGAGAAAGTTAAATTCCATATTATTGTCTTTTGAATGAGTTTGTACAGACAAATCTTAGCTATCAAAACTGTACTTTGGGTTGATAAACCTTCTGGACCCTAGAACTTGATCTAGATTTTCTTGCTTTGAAAATGGAAAATAGCAGTTACTGTGAACATACATGCACGATTGGTTGTTCTTTCATTAGTTTATTACCGGCATCATCAAACTCGATATATTTCTGTAATCGATCATCTATGCTAAGAATTTCCTTGCATCTGCCACTGCAGCTACATTGAGAACAAAAAGGACCACTGGTATCCTTCCCCCCTGATTATATTCAAGGATGCAGAAGACTTGACCAGGGTTCGGATAGCAGTTTGGCTGACACATACGATGAACCACCAAGACATGGGGGAGAGGTTTGTAAGAAGATCTCTCTTGCTGGATGAGATGATGAGAATTTTCAGGGAGCTCGACATTCAATATCGCTTGCTTCCTCTTGACATCAATGTTCGTGCCTTGCCACCTGTCACCTCTGACCGCCTTCCTGCCAGCTGGACCAGCTGAAGGATGAAACCAGGAAAGCAGATACTGTCCATTCACTGTCCAGCTGTAGTGGTATCTATCTTGGAGGATGAGAAGCACTATAGTAAACGAGCTGTTTAGAATTGCGTGCCAATTCTTAATGTTGTATAATTAGCTACTGTAGCGTAGGTGAATTTCTTGTATAGCTTGCTGATTATGATTCTCATGGCAGCTGCTTTCACTGCTAGTAAACGGAAGATGGACCTACTCTGTGCCCAGAAAATCACGGTTGTCAATTTGTTAACTTGTAGTTGAAGAGAATATGATGAAATTTTACACGAGTTTTTTGATATATTTATATATATTATGTTGAAATCTTAGAGTAATCAAAAAAATATAATGACATTGTGAGATTAATAATGATATTCTTGTAATATTTAATTATATATACATAAACAGCACAATCTTGAAATGACATGCTGAAATATACCAAAACCGAAACATTTTGTTCCAATTAAAAAAAACAAGACACCAATCAAAATGAAATTGACAATCTTCGAAGAATTTGGTTATCTATTTTACTGTCCATTACATGAGATCGTATATAAGTTGATCGATCGTGTGTAGAGCCATTTAGCATTTTATCATATCACTCCATGTTTGAGGCATCATAACCATTTTACATCTTGTTCCTGTCTGAGAATTCTTGCATTAATAAGCAACAACGTACACCTGAGCCCGCATGCGGCAACACAAAGGACTTCATTGGAGATGAAGAATATAACACCGCAAGGCCAAGCTGTTCTTTCGCTACATCAAGTAGATCATAAAAGCGAGTTGAAAAAGAAAGCAACATTACTTTGCTTGAAGCGGCAGACAAACAGCTTTCAAACTTTTAATTAGGTTAGGTACATGGAAGCAGATATCATTAGTAAAGATGGCTGATTACCATGAAAAGCAAAGGTCAAACAACCTTCGCAGGTTTCACAAAAGATTTAATAATAACAACCCAGCAAGCTCACATCTTCAGATTCAGAAAAGTTTTGTGAAACATAGATTTCCATCACGTTATTGAGGTACTACTTCTTGAACAAGCTCACACTCTTACAGATATCAATGTCTCGTGTGAATGGATTATTGATTCAGGCACTAGTGCCTTTTATCTTACAAGCTCCAAAGTAGCAGCAGTGGAATGGAAGAGCTCTATTGTCAGGAGAAAGCTACACAAATGAAGATTTCATTAAAAACATGCCAACATACCCTTGGTCTCCCGCTTGGTGATGAAGCTGACAAAAAAGAGTGGTCTACAGCTGCCGATGCCGCTGCCGTTTGGAAACAGTGCCACGCTGTTCGCAGTAATGAGGGTTTTGCACAGCTGAGCAACATATATCAGGCACAAAAATTGCTGTATCAGAATGGTTATTAAAACTTTTTGGCCAGTATAGCCCTGAGGCTGTAGGTGGGGGAAGGGATTTGGGGCACTGCCCAAGAGCTATCTGGCACCTGACCCAAGCATTCTTCATCATCCACCTCTTCTTCAGTAGACATTAAAATGGCAGAGATGTCAGAATCTCCACGTTTTCCACTATCAGCCTTGCTAGTAAGAAAGAAGCAGAATTACAAATAGTATACAAACATTAAGGAGGGCAGTCATAATAATTTTTTAAAAAAATCCACTGTGCACACTTTTCTGTGACAAACACAATGAATCCAAATTTTTGGAAATACCACAACTGACAAAGCCAATGTGCATCAGATACAGAATCCAAATTTAACATTGGGTGGGGAAAATGTTACACACAAATAAACGGAACTAAGCATTTCTCTCACACACATGGCATGAATAATACTGAATGATCCCTGCCTTATTCTTTGGAAAGTGCTTGAGCTAAAACTCTTGGAAATTTTGAATGCAAGTGCAGGTAGGAGGAAAAAAAAGAAAAGCTTGGAGCCTCGAAAGTAATTAACTTCCTTCAAATGGCTCTGCTTATAACAACAATGGAGCCAAAATCAATGTTATTACAAGGGCAGGCAATTTTATGTTAAATGCGAGCCTAAGATCCCTGATTCTTGGTAAACAGACTTTGGTAAGAACCTCTGGAAGAATGGCCTTCATTGTTGCAATTGTGCTAAAACGAGCTACAGCTATTAATTACATGAAAATATGTAATCTAATTGGAGTCTAATAGGAAAAACCTTAACATATACATTCCTACCATTAAACATGAATTTGATCAAACTCAACTGTACCAAAAATGGATCCAGTCAAGTTAGCTTAAGATCTTACTCTCAAACAGTACGTCCATGTTTGATTAGACTACAAGCATACCTTAGATGATCCATTATGCATATAGCCATAATTCTCATTAAATTAAGCCAATTCAAGAAATTCATCTAGCCATAAAAAAGTTTATCATAGGTAATCTAATTCATGTTCTCCTAGTTGGGATGCAATGTAAATCTCAACCAGCTGAACATGAATTAGATCATGATCAGCCTGTGTTTGCTTGGTGAATCTGTATGCATACCTTAGAAGATCCATTATCAATATAACCATAATTTTGATTAAACTCAGGCAGCTCAAGAAATTCATCTATTTGCCACTGTGAAATGCTGGAAGTTGCTGAACCTCCAGAATAGGGCAGCTTAGCAGACCCAAAGTCTCCAACTCCACCGACATTCACAGGCAAAACTTGATTGCATGGATTAGCCAAAGACAACGAGGTGCCTCTTCTAGAAACAGGATGTGATTTTGTTTCCAAGGTTTTCTTTTCCCCTGAAGGTGACTTTCCTAAGGAAGAGGATGCACCAGGATCTGTAGGTTCTAGATCTACCTTTACTCCAGTGAGCAGAAATCTCTGATGAGCAGACACATGGGTATTTGCTGTGTGTATCGCAACATCACATTTCCTGCAGAGCAATGCTCTATCTTCTAGACAAAAGAAAAAACCTGCATTCTCCTGTAATAAGCAACGAATTCACCAGTTAGTGAACAAGAAAAGAAGTATAGGTTCATACCCGACAAACTCCCCACTAGCAAGTAGGGCCTGTGGTGGAGGGAGGGTGTATTGAAATATTTGGGATGCCAAGTTAAAAATATCATGGGGCTTTAGGAATACTATGCAATATTTTGAAAATTGTTTTTTGGGGGGGGAGGGGATGAGGGCTCAAACATTTCCCCAAGTAGAGCAATTACCCCTCCCATTTTTAGAACCATGGAAAAGAACATGGTGCTATAAGAAACTGGAAAGCTAGAACCTACAAAGCATGGATTCTGTTTAATACGAGTACATGTCACTATTGTGAAATTAAAAAAATCTGGTAATGAAAATGACGAAGAAATTTAAAATTATGCATTTAGGTTACGAACACTTTTTCACCATTCAAGAATAGATGAGTTACACGTCAAAAGTGAAAATAAAATCAGAAAGCTGCCACCGGAGCAAAATGTAGATTTCAAAGAAGGAACTTTATTTAAGGAATTAATTATCTGAAAGGAAAGAATATGTTTTGGCTCTTATCTAAACAACCTAAGCCATAGAAAAGAATGAACTTGCTCTTTCATGGCAAGCGAATCAAACTAGCAAAGCAACAGGTAATCTTTTTGGCTCTACATAACAATAGATACCAGGTAGTTAACTACTTCACTATGAACCTTATATACTCTTCCACACGGGAAAATGCTTAGCAGGCTGGCTGCATGAGGCATAGCTAGCAGATATTCTCAACTTGTTGCCAAACCAAAAGAACAATCCCTTCTCCCCTTTCTTCTTGATTGTCTTGGTTTTCTACCTTTTCGCTCAAAATAATTGTCAAATCTAGCCTTCCATAACATTAATTTACCTCAAATTTGGCCTTGAAAAACCAGCAGTTATCACTCTTATTCACATCTAACTATCATACTCTGCTTAATCGAGATAGACTTTATTAAATTGCCCAGGACACAAAAAGAAACTGTGATTCATTTTAATAGCAGAGGTTCAGAACTGGGAGTTGTTTATTTATTCATTAGTTTGGAAGGGTAATGTTTACATGATTCGAAGGAAAGAGAAGCTAATTCCATTACCCTCAGCTTATAGGTTGGATACTAAACAATAACCTTATGACCCCAAGTCATTAAAACGATATCAGAGACCATTACACTAAACCCAGAATTATGTTGAGTCCGCAATTAATTAAAAATATAAATGGGTGATGTAGGCATATATTCATCCTAATTACGAATAACTAATTCAACAAGGACAAGTTAGGTTTTTTTCCCCTTCCTATTCACAAACTAAAAAACAAAATCCAAAACCCTCCACTCCTATTAGGCTTAAAAAATCTCCCTGAAGGTAACAACAATAACCAGTACATGATACATCAAATCCAAAATCTTATTAATCATAGAAATTCAATAACATCATCAAATTAAAAAAAAAATGATTACCTGACAAATATCACATTTGGGCATCTGAGGAGAAGAAGTAGAAAGTGGAACCCTCTGATGCTTACTGGCAAGCTTGTTAGCTGCATGAACCTTCTCGTCACATGTCCAACACAACGCCGCCTCGTCCGCACAACACAGCACGTTCGCCTCCGCTGCCTCACAGACGTTGCACTGTATCTTCATCTTCCCCAGCTATCTCTCTCTCTCTTTCTAATCTCTCTAAGAACTCCCAATCTTCTTTGGATTGTCTGTTTCACTATCTCCACATAAGAGAAAAACACGCAACCACAATAGTTTCCCTTCTTCTACAACCTTCAGTTTTTCTCTATCTAAAAATCCTATCTTTTTCTGTCTTCTTTCTGAAAAAATAGATAAAAAGAACCCTCTTTTCTGTTTTTTCAAACCTTGAATCTGACTTTTCTGCCTTCAAAGTGAAACCCAGTTTGAGTCTCCCTCTCTCTCTTTCTTCAAAGAGCAAAACCTCAATCCAATCTCTCTCTCCTAAGAGCAGGAAAGTTTGTATTTTTTTTCAAAAAGAGAGATATTTCCGTGGAGAGGCTTGAAAGATGAAATAAAGGGAGAAGAGAGATCTTTTTGGAGAAAAGAAGAGGATGAAATGGAGCCACAAGAGCTGACATGTACAGTTAGGAGGTGGGACACAAAAGGAAGGAAACAAGTGAGGGAGGCAATCTCTCTCTCGAAGTTTGAACCTTTGGGCTTGGAGGATATTTTTAGCGGCGCATATCATTTTTTACTTTTTCTGTACACGTGGCAGTTTTTCGATTGTGTCCAGTTAAATGGAGACCAGGCTCGCTGTCTTGGGTTGTATTGTAATAAGAGAGAGTCCGGGAAGTCACTGGATAAAATTGAGAAAACCAATGTCTAGAGAGTGTTTGCACGCGCCACTTTACTCTTTGTTTTGGACTGACTATTTTGCTGTCCTCTTATGTTCCACGTGGCCTTGTGTGATAATTCACTTTATTCTTTAAGGAAATTTTATTATATTTTATTTTAACAGACACGTGGGAACTATGTAGCAATGAATATTATTTTCTCCGCATGTTTTAATATATTCTAAGATTTTTTTTTATAATTTTTAAAATTAGATTTTTGTTTTATTAGGTTACCCTATTTATGAATTGCAAATTTAACGGGATAATCTATTTTTTAGTGTGGCTCTACAAAAAAAATTAATTGCCTTGGTTTTTATCTTTGATTTTTTTAATCAATATTTTTTTATTAGTCTTTTTATTAGGTTATCTCATACTAATCACAAATTTAACGGGTTAACCGGTTAACTATGTTTTTTTTTTAATTTTATCTTTTAATATTAGGGTAATTAAAAATTAGATTTTATGATTTGTTTTATTTCTTTTCTACATGACTCGAGATTAGTGTTTAACGAGTTAATCAAAGTCGGATTTAGTTATTTTTTAATTTTATCATTCAATAATGGACCAGTTAGAAATTAAGCTTTAGGATTTGATTTTCATAAGAATATCTAGCTCTTATGATCAAGGTTGTGAATTTTGATATTTTATTCTTAGTTAAATCATGTCATTTTTTCATTTTATAAAAAGGTATCTCAGTCTCATGTAATATAACATTGGATTTTCTTTTTATTGGGTTATCTTTGTCTCAAGTCAAGTTGTAAGTTTGACAAGTTAATTAGTTAACTTAATTTTTTTTCCATCGACTTTTTTTTTTCAATTTCATAATTTAATATTATATTACATTAAGAGTTAGACTTCATGATTTATTTTGATTTGATTTTTATGTGATTATCCTAGTCTCATGACTCAGGAATAATGTTTAGTGGGTTAACTCATATCGACTTGACTTATTTTTATATAATTGTTTAATTATAATTTTTACAAATCTCATCATTCAATTTTGGATTTGACATGATCAATTGAGAATTGAGCTTCATAATTTATTTTTAATTTCTCTTTATGATGTATCTTAGTCTTATAACTAGAGTAATAGATTTAACAAGTTAATCTATGTTAAATCAAATTGTTTTTTATTTATTTCTATAAGGTTATCTAAGTTTTATGAACCCGATCATGAGTTTGACTAATTGAGTTGAGTTTTTTTTTAATCTTTTTTTTAGTCTCATCTTGATTCAAACCAAGTTACTACACAATGTCTGCTGAACAATTTTGTGAGATCATAAATATATTTAAAATTGTACATCATAAAGACTTGAAATTTTACAAGGAGATATGAAACAAATAAAACGATATTGTATCTTTAAGGGGGTCAAATTTACTAGATAAATCATGTCAAACCTGCTAGACTAGATCTTCGTGTATTGTTTGAGACATATATGGAATTATAGGTGGAATTTTGATGCAACTCAATTTGTGAAGCCGGGTAGAATTAATTGCCTATTCTATGGGCTGTTGAAAACAAAGGAATTCCCAGAAATTACTTATGAAGATTCCAGCAATGAAAAGAGATACTCTCTCGGTTTGATTAAGAATTCAATCGATGTATATTTAATCCAAAATTGACTACGAATTAATTCTCCGTTGGTCTTTAAATACTGCTAAGTGTTTGATAAGTAAAAGACTTTAAGCTAAAACAGAGTTTTGATCAAAATCGGAAACAAATAAACAATAAATGAAATATTTCCTAAATTAAGAGTTCCAGTCTGACTTCAGTTGGACTCCACGTCCGTCTCTTTGCTGGTGCTTCTCAGCTGCATTTTATTGCTCTCCTGGTTTGCTGCGTTTGTGATATCGTCAGCCATCATGTATGCTCCTGCATCAGTCTCCTCTGATTGAAAAGAGCTCGACCACGATGCTAAGTCATTAGTTGAATCTGTAAAGCAAGGACTGAGGTGCTTCACATTGAAAACATCAGAAGTTTTCAAGTGACTAGGTAGACGCAAACGGTAGGCATTATCATTAATCTTCTGCAAGACCTCACACGGGCCAATCTTCCTGTCTTTAAGCTTGTTATATTCACCCACTGGGAAGCAATCACGGGTTAAGACAGCCCAGACAAAATCCCCCTTATCAAAAAGGACTTTACGCCGATGGTTGTCAACCCGTAATTTGTACTGAGTATTGCTTTCTTGAATAGTTGTATGTACCTGATCGTGAATTTCCTGGAGATGTTTAGTCATCGCATCTGCTTTTGGACTGGCACGACCTATTCGCGGAATGGGTATCAAATCCCGAGTACTCGAGGGGGGTTACGCCCATACATGACTTGAAATGGACTCCTTCCAGTACTCCTATTAGTGGATCGATTGTAGGCAAATTCTGCTTGGGGTAACGCCACATCCCACTGTTTTGGCTTATGCCTAGCCAAGCAGCGTAACAGGTTGCCAAGGCTCCGATTTATGACCTCCGTCTGACCATCTGTTTGTGGGTGATAGGCGCTGCTGAGATTGAGTTTTGTTCCCAAACAGTTCCATAAACTCTTTCAAAAATTACTAATGAATTTGGTGTCTCGGTCTGAGGTTATAAATCGTGGTATTCCATGGATGCGGACGATGTCTTTGAAATAGAGATGGGCAATGTTGACAGCGTCCATAGTTTTTTGGCAGGCGACAAAGTGTGTCATTTTGGAGAATCGATCAACCACTACGAGTATAGAATCTGAGGCTCGCTGGGTGCGTGGTAAACCTAGCACGAAATCCATACTTACATCAAGCCATGGTGCCTCTGGTACTGGCAAAGGTGTGTATAATCCTACGTTCGAAAGAACCCCTTTTGATCGTTGACATATGTAACAACGAGCTACGTAATGTGCAACATCGATGGATATTTTAGGCCAATAAAAGTCTGTTGTGATGAGGGCTAGGGTCTTATCACGCCCAAAGTGCCCCTCTCCGTGAAGCTCGTGGATAATGTGCTGTCGCAAGGAACAAACTGGTATGCACAGCTGGAGTCCCCGAAATAGGCATCCATTGTGTAAAGTAAAATCACGGTGAAGGCCATTTGTTACCTCTTGGAATATCTTGCCAAACGAAGGATCCCCTGGGTACAGGTCTTTTAAAGTGTTAAAGCCTGTAACTTGTGCTTTCATGGTCGTAAGAAGGGACGTCCGTCGGCTTAAGGCATCAGCTACTCGGTTTAAGCTGCCAGCCTGATGCTTGATTGTGAAGGTATATTCCTGTAATGTGGCTACCCACTTAGCGTGTCTTCGATTTAGCTTGTGTTGCCCATTAATGTACTTCAAGGCCTCATGATCAATTAGCAAGATAAATTCTTGTTGCAGCAGGTAATGACGCCAATGTTTTAAGGATTGCACAATAGCGTAAAACTCTAGATCATATGTGGAATAATTCCTCTTCGCACCTTTTAATTTCTCACTAAAAAAGGCCACGGGGTGCCCAGATTGGCTCAGCACACCTACAATTCCAGTCCCAAATGCGTCGCAATTTACCTCAAAGACTTGTTCAAAGTCTGGCAGCGCCAAAACTGGTGCTTTAGTCATCTTCTGTTTGATTAAATGGAAGCTAGCTTCGGCTGCTTCAGTCCATTTGAATTCCTTCCCTTTAAGACACTCTGTGAGGGGGGCAATGAAGGTGCTGAAGTTATGGATGAATCAACGATAGAAAGAAGCTAACCCATGGAAGCTGCGGACATCATGCACTATCTTTGGGTTTGGCCATTCCAGAATTGCTGTGATTTTGGATTGGTCTGCTTGGACACCCGTAGCTGACACTACAAACCCCAGAAAAGTTACGGCATCAGTGAAGAAGGTGCTTTTTTTTTTTATTAATGACCAAGTGTTCTGCTCGCAAGGTCTCCATTACTGTCCGTAGGTGTGCAAGATGGGCATGTGGCGTGGGGCTGTAAATCAGGATATCGTCGAAATAGACCATGACAATCTTTCCCATAAAAGGCCGCAAGATTTGATGCATAAATCTCATGAAAGTGCTTGTGGCATTAGAGAGACCGAATGGCATGACCATCCATTCGTATAGTCCGTGCTGGGATTTGAAGGCTGTTTTCCACTCGTCACCCGGACAAATTCTAATTTGGTTATATCCGTTTTTGAGATCAATTTTTGAGAACACCTTCGATCCAGATAGTTGGTCTAACATGTCATCCAAACGAGGGATCGGGAATCGATACTTAACTGTAATCTTATTGATCGCGTGGCTGTCAACGCACATACGCCATGAGCCATCTGTTTTGGGTACGAGCAAGGCTGGGACAACGCAGGGGCTCATGCTCTCCCGGATGAAACCCCGCTGTAATAACTCCATTACTTGTCGCTGCAGTTCTTCGGCGTCTTTCGGACTAAGACGGTAAGCTGGCTTGTTGGGTAGGCTTGCTCCTGGAATGAGATCAATTTGATGTTGAATGTTGAGTAACGGAGGGAGGCCTTGGGGAAATTCGTCAGGCATCAAATCTTCAAACTCCTTTAATAGTTGTTGCACTTCTGCTGACACTTTGGGCTTTTCTTTTGCGTCACTCTCTTCACACGACATGAGAGCAAACACCATTGTGTCTTCATGTTTTAATTCACCCAAGAACCTGGACAGAGATAGCAAATTAATATTAGCACCGACTGGAATAGGTGGACTGTTTTCTCGTCGCGGTGCCAAGACGATCTTCTTTCCTTTTATGCTAAAGGTGTAGGTGTTCCGCCGTCCATCATGAACGACGTTGCGATCGTACTGCCATGGTCGCCCCAACAGGACGTGACAAGCATCCATGGATACAACGTCACACCAAGCATTGTCAAAGTATTTCTTGTCGATAGAAAAGGACACTAGGCAACACCTATCCACTGTTACCTCACTCTCTTTACTCAGCCATGAAAGTTTGTATGGTTTAGGGTGTCGGTCGGTACTTAAGTTTAACTTCTGGATGGCCTCTTCGGAGACCATATTCTCGCAGCTGCCGCTATCAATGATTAGTTTGCAAACCTCATTTGCCACCATACACATTGTATGGAAAATATTGTGCCATAGCCAATCGTCACCTGAATCAGATTTGGGTGTTAACAGGCTCTTCCTGACCACTAAGGTTTCGTGGCCATCTCCATAGAGTACATTTTCTCTATCCAGTCAATGAATCCTTCTGCTTGCAGGGTACCGGCAAATTCTGGTAGTTCAACCCGAAATCCTAGACCTCCAATGGACATATCCCTTCCCCGTGCTTCCCTTTCGTTATGTCGATTATGAAAGGGGTTATCAAAAGTGGAGTCGGAATCATGATCAATGGTCTCATTCTCTAAATTCTGAGTTGCCAGTAATCGTGTTAATTCTGTGACTTATCGTTGCAAGTCTGCGATACGTTCTTCCTGAATGATTCGATCATGGTGTTGGACTTCCTCATTCGGAACCTATCCACGCCTTCCACGACCACGTCTACCAGCCATTGAAGAATCTTTTATGACAGTAATTGCCCTAGAAAAAATTGGCTCTGATACCAACTGAAGCCGGGTAGAATTAATTGCCTATTCTACGGGCTGTTGAAAACAAAGGAATTCCCAGAAATTACTTAGGAAGATTTCAGCAATGAAAAGAGATACTCTCTTGGTTTGATTGAGAATTCAATCGATGTATATTTAATCCAAAATTGACTGCGAATTAATTCTCCGCTGGTCTTTAAATACTGCTAAGTGTTTGATAAGTAAAAGACTTTAAGCTAAAACGAGTTTTGATAAAAAACAGAAACAAATAAACAATAAACGAAATATTTCCTAAATTAAGAGTTCCAGTCTGACTTCAGTTGGACTCCACGTCCGTCTCTTTGCTGGTGCTTCTCAGCTGCATTTTGTTGCTCTCCTGGTATGCTGCGTCTGTGATATCGTCAACCATCACGTATGCTCCTGCATCAATTTGGGTTGTAAACTATTCATCTCAAGGTTTTCAACCATATATGGTAGGATCAATAATTCATTTAGACAAGCGAGAATGATAAGTCAAGACTAAAATCCTTAAAGCAAGTATGAAAAATAAAAATTTTAGACTACATGAAGGGATAATGTTGAATAATTATTTTTTAATTTGGGTTTGTTTTGGCTCATAAAACATTGTTTAGGGGTTTATTTCATTACCGGATTTATATTAGTTTATTACTAGTTTAGACTTATTAGCTTGCTACCCGAAAGGGGTCCATTAGGGTTAGTTAGAGAACACTGTATTATTTTTGTATCTATAAATTTCAAAAGCAAGTTAAAGAATCAATGTGAGTTTTCTTTTTGCTTGTTTGTAACAAAACAATCTCTCTTTGTAGGGATAAAAATTGTACATTAACTTATCAAATCTTAATTGGTTTCATGATATCATTTTCATACTTTATTAGATGTAAGGTTATCTCCAAGTTCAAGTCTTTTTTCAATACCTTTTTTTGCTTAGATACAAGATTACCTCTAGGTCAGAGTTCTATCAAACTTGATCTTTGACTTTCCAAATTGCTATCTATTTTGTTTCGGGGTGGCTTGACCATATAATCAATAGGTTCACATTAGTTGGTATTATAGCTAGGCTCTAAAATTATATTATATCCTTTATTGTTTTTTTATTAGTTTCGACTTCCTTAGCTTAACTTCTTTTGATTATTTCATGTCTAAAGCTTAACGTCCTACATCTCTCATTCCTTAAGTTTTATTTTAGTTTATTTCTTTCTTTGAGTTTATTAGTAGCATAAAGAGTCCAAAAAGGAAGGAAAGAACCACAAGTCATTTTTATTGAATCTTCCACAATACACAAACAAGGACATTTTAAACGAACCAATTCCTAAAATTCTAATATTTTATATGATGGTTCTAAGATTCTTAATTTCTTTTCATATAAAATCCAAGCTCATTTGGAGATTGTTTTCCATAATAACCAAGGTTAGGATTAAAACTTGTTGTAATACGTCATATTCGTATCATAGAGGAATTTTTGGTCAGATAGATTTATAAAATTATCAAATTTTATAAAGTGTATTTTAAGGTTCTATTTACTTATTATATCAAATTTGATGTCATTTGGTGTTCTTTTCTATAGGAGATAATTTCAAGATTGGAACTTATTCTATTAGTTCTAATTTGCGTCGATAATTCAGACTTGTCTTGCTCTTGTTATTTTTCAATTATAATAGTATAATAACATCATAATTGATATATTTATGTGTCATTTATTTTTATTTTATAATGATTGCATCATTTTTCTTTCAAGTTTTTAAAATCTTCTATTTTCATACAAATTCGCTTTTTACAACAAATTTGTAATTATAATTCTGTCTTTGCTTGTGTTTTATATTTTTCTTCTTCTTGATTCATATAAATATATTTAGAGACACTTCTAAGGCTATTATACTTCATGTTGAAATCAGCTTCGCAAGAGCCAAAGAAAGGTAAGACGAGAGGAAAAAGACGTGGTAGCGACATATTTGAGTAAATAAACTATATTTGAGTGAAACATGAGAGGAGTGTAAACATGTGATTGAATAGGTAGGGGATATGTATTTTTGCCAACTAACCAATTTTTAGATTAAAAAACATTGGAGGCAAACAACAATATAACACCATACAGAGGAGGCAAAGAAATTGTAACTTAATTATGCTTTATGATCCAACAAATGGATTAGATGACCAATGATTTTGGAGATAGTTTGGATAGGTAGCAAGCTAATGATCATGGGTGGGGTTTCAAGTAGGCCTAAACAAAGAGAATTTAATGTTATGAGAGTTATTCACGATTGAGTGACAAGTAGACATTCCTTTAAGATAAATGAAAAAAATATAACTCTTTTATATTTGATACTTAAGCAAGTATATGAGAAGCAACTAAAATTGAGGAAGGGGAAAATAATTGAAAAGTATAAATTCTATATCAAAGGGACTTTCTTTGTTAACAAGGTTCTTCTTGGTTTTGATGATGATACTATTCTTTTACTTTATACTGATTTATTGACCTTAGAAGATGTTTTACATGATACATATTCAATTTTAATTATTTAAAAAAAAAAAACAGGATGATACAAACCAGGTTAGGTTTGAATTTGACCTTTAAATTTCTACTCACTAATTTTATGAGGTTAGACTTATCTCTTAAACCGTACATTAGATTGAGCTAAGATTTTACAAGGAGGATACTAGACATATATAAATATACTATGGTAAATCTTAGAGTTAAATGGATTTAAAAATATATATATTTCAAAGGGTTAAAGTAACTAGACAAATCTTGTCAAATCTGCAAAACTAGACCTTCATGTTCTATCTAAGACATATCGAGAGCTACATGTGAAATCTTACTAGGAGTCAAGTTTGTATGGGAACTAAACTCTTAAAATCTATAAACGTATATGATAGGACCATTATGTCATTCAAATGAGAGAGAACATGTTTAAAGTGAATATTAAAATTGGCCAAGAATGTGCAAAAAATAGATATGCAAGCTACATGGGGGAATTTTAACATGAAGACTATATTTTTATTATCCTATTTTATTCATTTGATTTTGAATATTTTATTTTATTTAAAATGGATTTGTTCAGCTCATCAAACATTGTCCAGGGGTAGATTTATGTTAATTGATTTTTAGGCTTGTTAGCATGCAAGTCAAAAGTTATTAGGATTACTTAGAGAAAGCTATATTATGTTATTTTAAGCCATAATTTTCAACGATAAGTTGAAGAATAAATATGAGTTTTTCTTTTGTTTGTATGTGATGAAACCTTTCTTTGTAGGGACAAAGATTGTACATTGACTTTTCAAAGATCAACTAACTTTGTGATATTATTCATATATTTAGGGTTCTTAGATACAAGGTTATCTTTGGGTATAAGTTTTTTCCAATACCTTTGGTTCTTAGGTATAGGCTTACCTTTAGGTTAAAAATTTATCAAACCAAATTCTTGGCTTTTTTTTGAGTTATTATCTATTTTATTAGGGGTTACTTGACCATGAGATCGAGAGGTCTGTATTATATCCTTTGATAATTAACTGATTGAGAATAACACTTCATAATTTATTTAATTTTCTTTTTATAGGGTTATCTTGGTCTTATGACCTAAGTCACGAGTTTGATAAGTTAACTAAATTCGTTATTTTACTTTTTTTTTATCTTAATTAACAATAGTGAGTTGATTGAAAATTAGGTATTTTGATTTATTTTGTATGAGATTATCAATCTCATAACTCAGGTAATGACTTTTACATGTTAACCGAGGTTGATCCATATCAATCCATTTTATTGTTATCTTAATATTAAAAATATGTCTTCTTGAATTTTTTTTAGTCAAACCATATTTTTACGGGTTGTTCGAGTTGCTTTTAGATCCACAAAGTCAGTTAATGTTTTTTTCACTAAAAAATATTAACTATATATGAATATTTTTTTATGTACAAGAAAATTTGACCGAACTACAACTAAGTGTAGGTCAATGATCTAGTTCAAACTATAATTAGATAGGTTGTACAAGATTCTTAATAGAATAGATTGAGTTTTTTCCTTGAAAAATAATGCTTAGACATTGTAGGGTGTTTAAAAAAATAAAGAAATCATGTTAATTCAATTATATAATATAAAAGTAAATGATAGTAAATGAACCAAATATAAAAAGAAAAAGTGACTACGATAATAATAAGGAAAATAATTCTTATCAAAATTCTAAATTGCCCTTCAATCTAATCTATTGTAACAAAAAAACAAGATGACGAAACAAATATGCACTTGGATGCTGATTTGTTGTTTTATGCTTTTAAGGGTAATGTAGTTATTTAATTATGATTTGAAAATAAAAAACCCAACCAAATTCAAGGTAATGTCTTAAACCTATGTTAATATAAAAATCAAAACCCATGAAATCCTAGACCCGAATTCAATCAAGAAGCTCAATTCTTAACAAATCTAATATTGAATACCTCATTGTTAAAAACTAATATTTTATTTTTATTTTATTAAAATGCCTCATTGTCTCCTAGTAAAATTGATTATAATGAGAAAACATAAATGAAAATATTTAAAAGTCCTTAGATGCCAATTTACTTTTTTTTTTCTTTTTCCTTTTATAGATAATCAAATGTGATATATTTTAAAAAAAAAAACAAAAGCTATACATTTATTTTTTGCTTTTGAAAATAATAAAGTTATTTTACTGTGCTAAAATAATATATACATATCAATTTATCTATAATCAATTTGATAATAATAAATGGATTAAAAAAAACATATATATATATTACTCAATCACATGAGAAGAATTAAACTTAACAATGAAACAAAAAAAAAAAAACATTTTAGTCTCTTTTTATGACTTTATTAAAAATTAATGCCATTTAAAGGAAATTATTGAACATTCCATCACCACAATTCTCCCACATGAGAATCACTATATTCGTGCATATCATTTTGATTTTGATGTGAGGTAGAAAGTATTGCTCTCATAATACCTTTTGATGTCAAGCATCCAAGTCTAAGGCTGATCCCTTCTTCACTCAGTTTGTTTCTTTTTTATAAGCCAGCAGTAATTAAAAAGAAAAACACATTTTTCATCTTCGTAAGAGATTGAGCTTGAACCTATTCTCCTCCTGACTCCAAGAACTTTAGACCCATATTTTATCCCCACTCTTGTAGGCCTTGAATCCAACTTGGATCCGATTTCAACTCGATCCATTAGCACTTGAAATAAGAAAGCTTACTCAAAATTATCTTTGCTCCGGCTGGCCCAAGCACTCCACAATATAATCTGGATTTCGAATCCTCTGTTCATCAGTCGTCACTCTCGTCCACGATTTGGTTATGAAACCATTTTGCTCCTCTGATCAGATGGATGGTTCCATATTTTTGCAAAAAAAAATTATTGATTGATTAAATTTGTTTAGATAGGAGGATTTCAAGAATGAGCCAGCAGCTAGACAACCTAGACAGCACGAAAGGGCAATAAGAACACATGTTGTAGTTAAGTTTGTTTCAAGAAATAATTACTAAGCAAAAATGAAGACATAATCTGAGACATCGTCAAGTAATAGATCACGAAAATCACTTTGCGAGGAATTCCCGAAGCCATATAACAATGTTACAAGTTATCATCATTGTCGTAAGTAGACGTTCAAGGGAATGCAAAATATCCTAATGGAGTTGTTGTGAGTGTATTTTGATATATTATAGATAAGAATTTAAATTATTTTAACCATGGATCGATCAACAATCTCCGGTCTAAGAAGGAATTGTATCTTAGCTATTGTAAGTTGGTAGGGTTGCATTTGACTATATTAGGGAATCTAATACAGTTTTGGGCTTGAAACTTGTATAGGCCAACATCACCTTGTGTTTGATTTTTATTAAATAAAATGGGGGTAGTGAGATTCGAACTCGTGACCGCTGGGTCAATAAGGTTCTGATATCATATTAAGGAACCATCACACCTGAAACTTTAAGCTGTTAGGTGAGGGCTCATAATATGATTTATATTATTCTGTAACATTCACTAAGTTGTATCTTTCTAGTAAATAATTATATGATCATATTCCATCCTCATTAATAAAGCTTGACCAACTCAATCACTTGAATCTTGTGTCCAATAATACGAATGGTCCAATTCCTGGTTTTTCTTAACCTCATACAACTCAATTGGTTACATCTCATATAAAATAATGCTTCCAATCATATTCCATCTTTTCACTAGATACCTTTAGGAACTCACTTTCTTGAGTCTCACTACAAAAAATTAGGGGTATTTGCAACGGACATGTCCGTTGCAAATAAGTAAGGATGTCGTTGCAAATTTGTATATGCAACGAACTTTGCAACGGATGAATTCCGTTTCAAATACGCGACTGCAAATTAATTTGCAACGGAAATTCCATTGTAAATTAATTTGCAACCGATATTCCGTTGCCAAGTTGCAACGGAATATCCATTGCAAGATTACAACGGAAACGCCATTGCAAATTAACAACGGCGTTTCCATTGCAATTTATTTTGCAACGGAATTTCCGTTGCAAAGTTGCAACGGAAAGTCCGTTGCAAGGTTGCAACGGCGTTTTCGTTGCAACTTTGTCACAAAAATGAATTTGTTTATTAAATTGGTTATTTAATTTTCTTGAATAATTATAATGAAATTTTTTGATTAATATTATTAATTTTTATAAGCAAATAAATACAATTCAAATAACATAAAGGACATTTTATATATAATATAACAAAGATTCAGTTAGATTTACATTTTTAAGTATATACATATTTTTACATCAACATGAAACAAAGATATAAATAATTTTATCACTAGCAACATGAAACAAAAAAAAATACATATTTTTAACCATTGTTTAATGTGGAAATGATTTACGATGTTGTTGATGAGATACTGATGAACCACTATTTGGGAGATGGGGTCGAGGTCGATACACTGTGGAAGACGTTGGACCCATAGGTGCCATTGTACGTGATGGCATCATGCCAACAGGTGTTGACATATCTTGATTCATAAACTCAGGCCTAATATTACTTCCATGCTGGGTTGCAAGATAATTTGTAATAGAGTCAATCCGACGTTGCAAATTACTAAGAAGAGCATCTTTTACTTGCAATTCATCTTTCAACTCTTGAATAACTGTGCTCGGATATGTGGAGTGTACTGAGTAGGATTGTTGTGACACACTCGCACTAACCTTAGATTTTGGCATACGAGGTGCACCGTAAACTTTACCCTTGCTTACCCCCCCTAGCCTGACACCAAGCTTCTCCATCAAAAGAAGGATGAACATCTCGATCAGGTCCATACTTTGCAATCATCTCATTTCTATAATTTTCCTGCAAATAGACAAGTACATGTAGAAACAAATTTGTTTGAATATGAAATTATATACAAGTAATTATTTATTAAAAAATAATAGTACTTACCACCACAGTTTTGGACCTGTTGTCTACGAATGTGCCGGTTTCATTGACATTCTGATGCAACATTGAAAATACATCATCCCACAGAAGTTCTTTTCCCCCGTCTTGTTGTTGCTATCAACATTTTAAAAAATAATTAGCAACATAAAAAAATTAAACAAATACAATTACGAGTGTACAATAATAATGCTTACCATACTTGCTCGATATGCAGCAAATGAAACTGACCCACCAGAATGAGAACTTATTTTACCATCTGTTTGTTTCAACCGATTGCGTTTTGAAGAGTCTGATCGTCTTTGGAATCCATCGGTTGACCAAACTTCCTGTATCATGGTATTCCAGTCTTCCTTTTGTATCCAAATGGGACCATTATTCATGCAGTCAATAATATTTGTGGTTTGTAGTTTTGGCAGAGCTTTAGTGTGAGCTCGTGCCAATTGTTGGTTCAAAGATATCCGAGCTTTATCTTCCCAAATATTTCGAACAATTTCTTCATCTTCCTCAGGGAAGGCATATTTTTTCTATCCAATACATTTGATAAGTAAAGTAAAATAATTTGCAAACAACAACAAAAAAATTTTCCATTACAATATATATCATAAATGATTCATGATCATAATATGAAAATAGCTGCGTGCATTCATATTAAAAAAAGCAATAAAGTCAGCAACATTTTTTTCTCATACCTTGAACTCTTTGAACAGTTCATCCTTATACATCGAAGGTACTTTTTGCCATGAGTTCCATGGCCCCTTGAAATTACATCTCAAAATGTTGCCGATTTCACGGCCACATGATGCGTTATTAAACCTGAAATATTATAATAACAAACTTTCATGAAACAAATACAGACATAAATAATCAATGTGTACAAAAAATATCAAACTTACTCTGTTCTTCCATACAAACTTAGTTGTCATTTTTTTGTCATTGGATCGATTTCTGTGTCAAAACCCTTCCGTTTAATGCAAACATTGTTGCCAGAAGAGTTTTGACCATTGTCTGTTTGGAGACAATCTTCATTCTGATCGTTATTAACATCTTTGTTAATTGGATCGTCAATGTCGTTCTCCTCATCCTCATTATCACCATCTACTCTCATATAACTATCACTCGCCAACAAATGTTGATACCCAGACATGTAATTTTCTTGTTCATTTGGAAATGAACTTGGGACTTCGGACATGTCATTATCTTCTAAGTCAGTACGATCAATTGGGCGAGAAGTTGCATCCGTATTCATCATGTACGGAGTTCGTTTTGATCTGGATGAAAACCTACCAGTACTGAAGTCTAATATAGATCCACGTTGCGACATTCTAACACAATTATTTTCTTATCAATAAGTGTTTGTAATAACTAATAAAAAGTACAATAAAAAAATAAGGGGTCATGCTAATCATCATTACCAACAACATCAATATTCCAAACAAAATAACAAATCCTTCTCAAACAACATAATACTACTCATCAATTACCATCAACATCAATATTTCAATCAAAATAACAAATCCTTCTCAAACAACATAATGCTACTCATCATTACCATCAACATCAATATTTCAATCAAAATAACAAGTCCAAGCATAATGCTACTCATCATTACCATCAACATCAATATTTCAATCAAAATAACAAGTCCAAGTATAATGCTACTCATCATTACCATCAACATCACTATTTCAATGAAAATAACAAATCAAACCATAATGCTACTCATCATTACCATCAACATCACAATTTAAATGAAAATAACAACTCCAACCATAATGCTACTCATCATTACCATCAACATCACAATTTCAATGAAAATAACAACTCCAACCATAATGCTACTCATCATTACCATCAACATCACAATTTCGAAGAAAATAACAAATCCAACCATAATGCTACTCATCATTACCATCAACATCACTATTTCAATGAACATAACATATCCAACCATAATTTTACCCATCATTACCATCAACATCATACATATTGGGAATCAAAATAACAAATACAAGCATAATGTTAATCATCATTACCATCAACATCAATATTTTCATTACGGAATAACATATACATGTATAAAGATAATCATCATTATCATCACTCCTAATTACATCATCATCAGCATCATCACCATCACCATCACCAATGACATCATTGTCATAGTCAATTTCCTGACCCAAAGGTATTTCATTCTCTTCTCCCCAATTTGCTTGTACCCGAGGCAACTCATTGGTGCCATGAATTACAGATTCAAAATCTCAATGAAAATATAATCAGGCTTGTGCAGAATCACTCTGCAAATTATTGGAATCTCTCCAAAATCAAATTGAAATTTATTCAATCAAAGATAAAATTCTGAACTGAAAACTGATTTGTCTCTTACAATCTTTCCCTTAAATAGTTACGACAACTCACAATATCTAAGCTTAACTAGGAAAGCAGTAAATTAGGAAATTTAAAGCAATAAAATCAGACATATAACAGCTATAATCAAATAGCAAAATTAGAGTAAATAGATTGCTGGAAAATAATGGGATTACGAAACTTCAGCAGCTACATTGATGGCAGAATCTCTTCCATATTGGGCTCTTCCTCAACGTCTTCCTTTCCCTTCTGAATTGCCCCCTGATTTGCATCAATTGCCGGCTCTCCTGAAGAACTTGACTCCGGCAAGTTTTGCTGAAGGTAAGTAGTAAATAAATGAGGATGTAGTCATTGTAATTCCGCTGCTTGTAGCCACACTGAGCCCGAATTTGGGCGATTTTTCCACTGGACTAAGAACTTGTAATAGCCTGCCTCCTTGGCGTGGTGAAACAAACTGGTGGTCAAGAATGGCAGCAATCTCAACACATGGTGCTGTATTTTCCGGAACGCTGCTGTTACCTTGTTTTGTTTCTCACGTGAATTGCCGCATTGTAAAGACTGGCCAAGTCTCCCAAATTGATGCCGTGAACTTTAGATTTTAGTTTCTCACCAAAAAATCCAGTTCTGGCTTGTTGCAAAATCTCTTTGCAAGTGCTTGAATCACACCAGTACTTTATGCCGTGAACGTCAGATTTTAGTTTCTCACCAAAAATCCAGTTCTGGCTTGTTGCAAAATCTCTTTGCAAGTGCTGGAATCACACTAGTACTTTATGCCGTGAACGTCAGATTTTAGTTTCTCACCAAAAATCCAGTTCTGGCTTATTGCAAAATCTCTTTGCAAGTGCTGGAATCACATGCAACTCTGATACCAAATTGGTGCCATGAATTACAGATTCAAAATCTCAATGAAAATGTAATCAGGCTTGTGCATAATCACTCTGCAAATTATTGGAATCTCTCCAAAATCAAATTGAAATTTATTCAATCAAAGATAAAATTCTGAACTGAAAACTGAAAATTAAGATGTCATCAAAATACACCACAACAAACTTCCCTAAAAATGGTTTGAGCACCTGAGTCATAACACGCATAAAAGTGCTGGGTGCGTTAGTTAGTCCGAAAGGCATGACTAACCATTCGAACAAACCATCCTTGGTCTTGAAAGCCGTCTTCCACTCGTCACCCAGTCGAATCCGTATTTGATGATATCCACTCCGCAGATCAATCTTTGTAAAAACAGATTAACCGTTCAAAACATCTAACATGTCATCTAGACGTGGGATAGGAAATCTCTATTTTACTGTTATCTTGTTGATTGCGCGGCTATCCACGCACATTCTCCAGCTGCCGTCTTTCTTAGGGGTGAGCAATACGGGAACAACACAAGGGCTGAGACTCTCCCGAATAAATCCCTTGTCCAACAAACTTTGGATTTGTTTGCTGAGTTCTTCATTTTCTGTGGGACTCATGCGGTAGTGTGGCAAATTTGGTAGTGTAGATCCAGGAATCAAATCAATGGCATGCTGAATTTCTCTCACGGGTGGTAGCTGATTTGGCATGTCATCGGGCATGATATCTTGGAACTCCTCCAACAAACTTGACAGCTCCATGGGTGGGTTACTGTCAGCTTGATGTGTCTCCCACGTGACCAACATAAGCACCATATTGTCCTCCTTCATGACACGGGTGAATTGTCGCATTGTCAACACTGGCCATGCCTCTTGTTTAGCCTCAAATTCCGAGATATGTAACGGTTCTAGCACAAATTTCTTCCCCTTGAAATTGAAGGAATAGGTATTAGTGTACCCATCATAAAACACCTTGCGATCGTAAAGCCAAGGCCGCCCCAATAACATATGGCATACGGTCATAGGAATTACATCGCACCAAGCTTCATCCACGTAATTCTTCCCCAAGGAAAAATTAATTAGGCAGCGATGTTTGACTAGGATTGAATTGGTGTCATTCACCCAATTAATCCGATAGGGGTTGGGGTGTTTCTCCATCTTCAATTCCAATCGCTTGACAGCTGTTTTAGAAATCACATTCATTCCACTTCCATTGTCAATGATGACGTTTAGAGCCTTCCCATTATGTTCCATACGGGTATGGAAAATATTCGTTCTTAGCCACTCCGGGTTGGCTTGGATTTCTGACTTTGAGCCTGTTAGAACCCTGTTGATTACACAACTCGGTAATCCAGATGCTTCCAAATGCTCCTCCTCACTGCAGGTTTCTTCGTTTGGCTCTTCTACTGCCGTGTCTTCAACTTCGTCCACTGTAAATAATTCTTTCTCATAAATAAAAGCTAACTTCTTGTCCCGTGTTGGACAAATCACGGCATAGTGTCCAAAACCCTTGCATTTATAGCATTGGGGACCATCACTGGTGGATTTGTTCACCCCCTTTGCATAATTATTTCCAAAAGTCCTCACGGGTTCCTTTGGAGTAAATGACCTTTGGATTGGATTTGTGGCAGTTTGCTCTGTTCTTCCTTCTGTCAGCGTCACTCTCCTTCCTGTTGTAAATTTAATTTGCTTTTCAATGCGGAGGGCCAGCTGGTATGCTTCTTCTACGTTTATCAAACGTGCAGTCCACATCTCCCTTTGCAAGTCTTCCCGCAAACCAGTGCGATAACGAGCCAATGTCTGCTGCTCGGTTTCTACAATTCTGCTGCGAACTGTCAACTCGTGGAATCGATCTGTGAACTGGTCGATAGTAAGTGAACCCTGCCTTAGTTGCAGCATCTCCTCAAACATCATCTGCTCATAATCTATGGGCATATATTTTTCTTTGAGTCGTTCCTTCATCTCCTCCCAATTGGCAACAGCAGGACATCGAGTGCGACGTAGTTGTTCTTCCCCACTTCCCCACCAAGCTCGTGCATGTCCTCTCAGTTTCATTCGGACGTAACGCACCTTTCTGTCTTCCGAAACAGCGAACCAATCGAAATAATCTTCGATTGTGTCAACCAATCTTCAAAGGCATGCGGTTCCAATTTTCCGCAAAAATCTGGAACGTCAATCTTCATCCTCTTGGTCAGTTCATCAAGGGGTTGCTATCTTATGCCCTGATTGACATTCGTTCCCTGCATATATTGTCTATGATAACAATTATGAGGTTCATGATCCTCATACTTCAGATGGTCTTCCTCATTCGCATGGTTGTTGTCTGCTTCATGAAAGTCCACCCCTGCTCCATTAACTCCTCTGCGTTCACGCGGAATAAAGGGATCATGCTCTTCCCGAACATGTCATTCTTCCATAACATCCAGTCGATGAATAACTTGTGCCAACACAGTGGCAATCTGGTCTAGCTGGTAACGCAATTAGGGTTGCTCTGCATCTCGGTTATTGGGGTTTTGTGTGTTTGGGTGTGTGTTTGGGTTTTGTTGTTGGGTTGAGTTGGATTGATTTGGTTCAGGATTTGTGATGTGTGGAGTGTTTGGATTATGGCTAGCAGGGCTGGGATAGGTTGGGGTTTGGCTGTTTGGACTGGGATTGTTTCGGTTTTGAGTGGTGGCCATAGCGTAAGAAGTTCCACTTCTTGTTACTGGCATGGAGGAAGAAGCTCTGATACCAAATTGGTGCCGTAAGTTGCAGATTCAAAGTCACAAAGAATTGCAGTTAGGCTGGTGCAAACTCTCTTTGCAATTGGATTGGAATCTCTCCAAAATCAAATTGAAATTAATTCAATCAATGATAAAATTCTCAAGTGTCTTTCGCTGTTACATTCTTCTCCTTAAATAGGAATGAAAAGAAAACAAACTTATCTAGGAAAGCAACATATTAGGAAATTAAAATAAATTCAGATAAATAAAGCAATTCAATAATTAAAGAAATTGACTAAATGCAGACTTCTTGTAACGGTAGAATTTCCAAGGCTTGATCGCATCCCATGATGAAATTGAAGGTTTCCATATCTGTCTTCATGCAATCGGTGAGATGCTGAATTGTGGTAGCTGTGGTTATGTGGCAATTGTATCCATTTTTGGTATGTGATCTGCCCCAATCGTATCCTCCTGATCATGTATCTCCTGCTGATTTGCATCACTCATGCTGGTTTATTTCTTCATAATAAGATGAGTCAGCAAGTATATTTTGTTCATCAAGTGACGGATCAGGAAGCACACAACGTGGATGAGAAATTTCATCAAATTGATCAACATCAAATGATTTAACATTGTTAGTGTTCTCAATAAATTCCCCTATATCAACGTTATAACGACTTCTAGCTGATGTCTTTATAACTGCCCACCATTCAGATGATTTATTATCGGGTGGACATGTATAGTACACTTGTTGACATTGTTGCGCTAAGACAAAATCTTCATTCCCATGTAGTCTAGAAGTATGTTTGATTTCAACCAAACCATTTGAACGATGCAATTTAAGACCACGTTTTGTATCGTACCAATGACACTTGAACATAAATACCTTGCACTTATTCCCTAAATATTTAAGCTGAATCACTTCTTCAAGCAGTCCATAATAATCAATCTCATTCTCATTGTAGCTACTTCCTTTAACACAAACCCCGCTATTCATTGTTTTTTTTTATACCGTCCATAACTTTGAGTATGAAATTTAAATCCATTTACATAATACCCA
This sequence comes from Salix suchowensis, assembly GCA_029030765.1. Lineage (NCBI taxonomy): Eukaryota > Viridiplantae > Streptophyta > Magnoliopsida > Malpighiales > Salicaceae > Salix > Salix suchowensis. The sequence goes on from JAPFFH010000004.1 coordinate 13,324,062, forward strand.
TTATAACATTTCACTGAATTGGACGGCCCCATAGATAGTGCAAAGATTTGATTCTCAATTCCAGTTGATTTGTATTGAACCTAGCATAATAATATTAATAACCATGGATGAATTTAATAAATTTCATACAAAATATTTATCGAAATAAAAAAATTCTTCTTGAACAGACTTGATTTTTCAACCAAATTGGAAATATCTGCTCACATAGTTTTTCAATTTGAACATCGCTAAATTATGGTTGTTGTGTCTTGAGCTCTTGACGACATTGCCTAAATTTGTAATTGTTAGGTGAAATTAAATTAATATAAATGATGATCGAATTGAATGTATTTGACACTTACTCCATATAGGGTTTCAATTCTTGACAATTGAAAAGGACATAGCTGTGTGCAATTTTCAATTCTTCGTGCGATAACTGCCTTCTTTAAAATATGTTGGACAATTTTCTCCCAAGATAGGAAAAAATAGAAAGTTGTCCACCTTGACCTTTAGATCCACCATCGTCATTTCTTGGAACTCTATTCCATATTGTTTGAACGTCATCACCGAAATAATACGATGTAAAATTTGTAATTTCGTCAATCAGGTAAGCTTCACATATAGAACCCTCAACGTGAGCTTTATTGGTTACTTTCTTCTTCAAATAAAACATATACCTACATCATTTATGTTAATTAATTTGAATTGAAATAAAATATAAAATGAAATTTAATAAAAATTACATTGTATGAGAGCATACCGTTCAAATGGATACATCCATCGATATTGAACGGGTCCTCCAGCTTGTGCTTCATACGGAAGATGTATGGTTAAGTGTTCCATTGAGTCAAAGAAAGATAGAGGGAAAATCTTTTCAAGTTTACATATTATTTCAATTATATTTCTCTGCATCAGATCCAGGTGGTTGACATTTAAATTTGTAGCACAAATGTCCCGAAAAAAAACTAACAATTCAGTTAATGCCTCCCATAGTGGTCTAGGCAAGTAAGGTCGGAACGCAACAGGAATAAGTCTTTGAATAAAAACATGAAAATCATGGCTTTTCATACCCGAAACCTTACATTGAGCCTCTCTTATACACCGTGATATATTTGAAGCATACCCATCAAGAAAGGACAACTCTTTCATCCATGACAACACTTCTTGTTGTTGTTTCTTGAATAGATAATAACTACCTTTCGGTTTATAAACTCAACCACTGGCATGTTGTTGCAAATGTAAGCTTGGCCTCCTACAATACAACTGAATATCTAACATAGCCTTTACATTATCCTTGCTTCTATCATGACAATCCATGACTGTATAGAAGATATTCTCAAAACAATTTTTCTCTATGTGCATGACATCTAGGTTGTGACGAATTACATTTGTATGCCAATATGGAAGCTCCCAAAAAATACTTTTCTTCACCCAATTATGATACACACCGAAACCGGGAATTTTATCACAAGAGCTATGAACATGTCCCTCAGTAAACTTTGTCACTTCATCTAACATCTGTAAACCAGTTTGACGTGGAAAAGGAGGGAGCTCTTCAATTACTCCATTCATAAACTTATCTGCCTGATATCTATAGGGGTGGTTCATGGGTAGGAATCGTCGATGACAGTCAAAAAATGAAGTTTTCCCACCATGTTTTAATCTAAAAGCCTTGCCATGTTCCATGCAATAAGGGCAAGATAATTTCCCATGAGTACTCCATCCTGATAACATAGCATATGCAGGAAAATCACTAATGGTCCACATCAAAGCTGCTTTCAATTGAAAATTTTATTTACTATATACATCATAAGTTTCAATACCCACAGACCACAACTTATTCAATTCATCAATCAAGGGTCTTAGAAAAACATCAAGCTTCTTTCTCGGATTCTTTGGGCCGGGAATGATCATTGATAAAAACATAAATGGTCTTGTCATGCACTTCCAAGGAGGCAAGTTATACACTATCACAATTACTGGCCAACAAGAATATGCATTTGACATCATATTAAATGGACAAAATCCATCCGTGCATAACCCTAATCTCATATTTCGAGGATCTGCCGCGAAGTTAGGATGGATACGATTAAACTATTTCCATGCATATCCATCTGATGGATGCACCATTACTCCATCATCTGACCTGTGAAAGTGATGCCATGTCATATCTTTAGCATGAGTGGAGACATAAATAGCCTCTAAAGTCTTGGTGTCAATGGAAAGTATCGGAGTTGCTTCTCCGCCTTTCTTTTTGTGCCTTGACTAGTAGGGTTTCTAGGTTTATATCGTGACCTTCCACAGAAGTCACAAATGATTTTCATTGCATCCACCCCGTAATACAACATATAGTAATTCGGGCACACGTCATATTTCTCATAACCAAGTCCAAGTGGCCGCATAAATTTCTTGGCATCATAAAAATTTGAAACCAAATTTGCATCATCAGGCATACAACTCTTAGCAAATTCAGTAAATTTGTTGAAGGCATTCTGAGTTAAATTTAAATTTGACTTCATATTAAGCAATTGTACACAAGCCGATAGTTTTGATTGCTTGGTACACCCTTCCCACAAAGGTTCCTCTGCAGCTTTCAACAAAAAACAAAATTAGATGCCCCTATATTTGGAGGTTCCTCTATAACAACAGTATTGCAAACCCTATCATTATAGTATGTATTATCATTCCCCATCGCATCTAGAACCATATTTCTATACGGATTTGCATCTTCCATATCATTCACAACACGACTAAGCCCTCCCGATGAAGGTCCACCCAATATTTCTGTGACAAAAGGTTCCCCATGTACAGTCCAATTTTCATAATAAGGTAAAAACCCTCTTGTCAATAAATGCTTACAAACATCATCTTCGTTTTGAAACTTTTGATTTTTGCATCTCCAACAAGGACATCTAACTTTCCCCTCATATATATTTTTATCAATTGAATATGCAAAATTGATAAATCTTCTAACACCCCCAATAAATTCAGGATTCAGACGAGCACTTCGCATACGACGATACATCCACTCTCGATCATCCATATTAATCTAGAAAACATTATGACATACAAATATTTTAGAATGTTGATTCATTTTGTATTACGCAGAAGGCAAATAAAAAAGAATATGATTTTAATAATTGAAACATAATTTCAGTTTTTAATATTTCACCACTATAGATTCATGCGTAAGATCTTTTTCATATCATAATTATTTAGACTTGGCACGTTCAATTGGAGTTACCCCAAGGCCCCTTTCTTTTTGTATTTTTTTAAATATTACTAGCAATTGGATACTACATTCATTATGGTGCAAAGGGGACAACTATGTCATAGGATGAGCATTATGCACTATTTTAGTTGGATTTTCATAGGATTTAACTTTGTTCATTCTTTGTGCTCTATCCTCCTTTACAAGTTGGAAAAAAGGACATTAAGGTAGTCATCTATGGAGCAGAGGTGAACTACTTGAATTCAACTAACTGTTTGAATATGAGTGACATTGTAAATCACCATTCATACTCGGATATGAATTTGTAGTGCAAAGACATTGTAATGGTGTCTTGTGGTTTCTTTGCACAAGGATCGATCCACTTTGCCTACTTGTTTTAAATATTAATTATATAGATTAAGTTGTATAAACAATTTAATTTCACAAAATATAAAGATGTACTTCCTAGAACTATATACAAAAAAATAAAACAAGTTAAGATCTATTATTGTCATGCATATGATGGTGCTGAAAGAAAATACATATTATTGACATATAAAAATCACAATAAATATACTAGCACAAATATTCAACAAATTTAAATAGAACAAATATACATTTATATTCCATTCACTTCTCACTACAGAGGACCAGTGCCAATTACATCATAAAAATAACAATAACCAACAGTATTCACTTCTCACAAAATATATCTATTAATGGATTTTAAAATATTAGTACATAGTAACCTATACATCATGTCTTTAGAGCTACATTTTAGATATATGTAACATGTTGCTAATTTTTTAATACATTAGAAAAATATTAGTACATAGTAACCTATACATCATGTCTTTAGAGCTACATTTTAGATATATGTAACATGTTGCAGGGCTGTCAAATCTTCCATCAAATTCAAAACATGAAATTCACCTATACTTTGAACCATATACGCAGCATATCTCACAGCAACACTCCTAAATATCATACCATTAGAAATCCTATTACTCATTATAATAACATGAAATCCACCTATACTTTGAACCATATACGCAGCATTCAAAATTGTCAAGAAAAAATGAGCTTTATTTATTCAGTACTTTTTACTGATTTCCAATTTTGTTCCAGTTGAAAGTTCTGAATAAGAACACCACAACTTTCTCAAGAACCCATAAAAAATATCCACATGATGACTAATACCCAAGCATAAAAAATTCCCAGAAACTTCAGGAATAAGAACACCAACCTGGTAAAACAGATGAAGCAGTAGGTTTGAAGTCCAGAAGTTGCCTCCTAGCAAAAAGGCTGCATCATTGCTTTGAGTTAAACACCAGATTTGTTATAAAAGAGTACGAGAATAGTTCATGAAGCATAAGGGGTCTGAAAAAGAGTCAAAATTGCAGAAATCAACCAAAATTGATATAGAAGAAATCGGTCACAATAAAGTCTGCATTTTTGTTACTTTAAAGATCTATCACCCTATTCACTTGCAATGTGGAAGATTATGTATATTAAACTGGAAAATAAAGATGCAAACACACAAGAAGAAACCCAAACACAAATTTTGCTGTAAAAATCTAAAGAAAAAAAAAGGAAATGCTTACCATAGATGAAGGAGATCGGCGTTGTGGTGGTGCTGGGTCGACTGTGTTTCACAAGCTCGTCGACGGCAAGGTTGAACGGGTGCAAGAGATGGAAGACAACGGATGGGTACTGTTACTGTTTAAAGTAGAGAGAAGGAGAGAAGGGAAGCAATTTTTGTTGTGGACGAAAGAGAGGAGGAAGAGAGACGAACAGACATCATAAAATCAAGACGGTGCATTTTGATGAGTAAATTTTGCAACCGATCATCCGTTGCAAATTCAATTTTGCAACCGATAATCCGTTGCAAAATTGCAACGAACATTCCGTTGCAATTTGTTTTTGCAACGGGTATTCCGTTGCAATTTCATTTTTAATTTGCAACGGAGTATCCGTTGCAAATTGTTTGGCATTGCAACTGAAAATCCATTGCAATCTAAAATGATATTGCAACGGATTATCCGTTGCAAATTGTTTTTCATTGCAACGGAAAATCCATTGCAATCTAAAATGATATTGCAACGGATTAGCCGTTGCAAATTTGCAACGGATATTCCGTTGCCATTTAATTTTGCAACGGGTAATCCGTTGCAAATTCATTTTATGTTTCAACGGATTGTCCGTTGCAAATTGTAACAAAATGGAACGGAATATCCGTTGCAACATATCATGAATTTGCAACGGATATTCCGTTGCAAATAGTTTTCATTGCAACGGATGTTCAGTTGCTATTTTTATGTTCAACGAGTATCCGTTGCAAATTCGTTTTTTTTGCAACGGATATTCCGTTGCATTTTGTTTTTGTTTGCAACGGATATTCCGTTGCAAATTATAAATGCAACGGAATATCCGTTGCAACACATAGTTATGTTTTTTTAATTCAGAAATTTGTTTAGCAACGGAAAATCCGTTGCTAAACAAAAATCAGTTGCAAACAGCACCCTTTTTTAGTAGTGTCTTAGATTCATTCATTTATCAGCACAAATCCCATATGATTTTTCTCACCCACATGAATCATTTTATTAGAACTTTGAAATAACAATTTGGTAGGTCATCTTCCAACTTGATTTTACACCATGTTAGCCCCTTTTTATTATTTATTATTTTTATTATTATTAAATTTTATTGATAACCCAGTTATGATAAGTGTTCCTGCTCTTTACAATGTTTATGATTAAAGTCTCATAAGAGACTTTAGATAGTAAGCATTGTAAAGAAGAAAAAAGAATGGGAGAATGGACTAAACAAATCAAGAGATGGCTTGTCCATCTAAAAATATTAGAAATTAGGGCTATGAAGTGTACTCAGAAGGAAAATATGAGATAGGGCTAGAAATTGAATTATCTAAGAATTCTGGGCTAAGTAGTACACTCAGAGGATAGAAAGATGAATTTGTGAAGGAAAAAATAATGTTTGTAAAGAGTTGAAAGACATAAAAATGCTCTCAGAATAATGGGTGACCTACCAATTGAAAAACACGGAGGTGGTCTTATTGTAATGGGTGACCTACCAAAGTAAAAACATGAAAATGTTTTCAGAATGGTTTCATTGTAATGGGTTATCGACCTCGATAGAAAAGAGGAGATGATTGTCTTATTATATTGGGTGACCTATCCAAGTGAAAGTGACGAGGATGGTGAAAAAAGCAAAGGTGGTCTTATTGTAATGGGTGACTTATCTAGGTAAAAGCGACGAGGATGGTGAAAAATACAAATGTAGTGTTATTATAATGGGTGACCTACCTAGGTGAAAATGATGAGGGTAGTGAAAAATGGAAAGGTAGTCTTATTGTAATGGGTGACTTACCTAGGTGAAAGTGATGAGGATAATAAAAAATACAAAGGTGGTCTCATTATAATGGCTGACCTAGCCAAGTGAAAAACATGAAGATGATCTCATTGTAGTGGGTGATCTGCCCAGGTGAAAGTTATGAGGATGATCTTATTATAATAGGTGACCTACCTAGGTGAAACATGAAGATTTTGAAAAGTAGAATAGAGATAGAGCTAGAAAGTGTACTATCTAAGATTATCGAAGGCTACAAAGTGCACTAAAAAGAAAGAGAGATAATGCTAGAAAATGAACTATCTAAGTTAATGACTGAGGGCTAGAAAACACTCAAATAGGAAGGAAATAGGGTTGGAAAATATATTATCTAAGTTGATGATTGAAACACACTCAAATAGGAAGGAGATAGAGCTAGAAGACGCATTATCTGAGTTAATGGTTAAGGGCTGAAAAACACATTCAATTGAGATAGATAACACAAAAGGGAATTGTATCTTAGTTATTGGATTTTTTATTTGGCCCCAGTCTCATTATGCCCCAAGTGTTTTAGACATTGCGTTTTCATTAGGAAGAGGATATGTAAAAATAGGTTTGTTATTTTCAAGGATTGCTTTCATTGAAATTTTTTGGAATTTCAAAGTTATTCCAAGCATAAACCATTTTGATATTGGTTTAAAACAAACTTGTTTTGCAATGATTTCAAGTGATCCCCATAGTCAAGCTTTCATAAAGGTCCAAAAGAATTGGTCTTATTTTCTATGAAGTGATGTCTATTTCATGTCTTAAAGGTTGAAAGGGTTTCATTCAAGTCTTGTGAAGCATTCATAAGGCCTGTTTTGAAAGGAAAAACATTGTCTACTGATCCAAATTGTTTGCCTTTGATTAAAAAAAGTGCTTGATTAAGTTTGTAATGTAGGCTTCGATTATTAACTATAAAAAATATTTGCAGGCTTGAAAGGTGTTTAAGGGGTTTAAGAACTAAGGATCACTAGTGCCTTCTCCTAGATCTCTTTTTGGTCCATAGACTTTGAAACCTTAGAATTGACTTGTAAAATGGTTTGACATGGACCTAGTGTTTGGTTTGGGATTTTCTCCTTTATTGTTCTAATTATTGGATTTTGAGCATTATCTTCAAATTTGCTATTTTGTTATAGTATGCTCTGATTTTCTAAATTCTTTTGTGCCCCCAGCTTTGTTTGGGTACCTTTAGTCACTGAAGATCTTTTTATAGATTTGGAATACTTTTTATTCTTGTATTTGCCCTCGAGTGTAGGATGTGATCCTAGGCAGTGTCAATTATTAAACAGGGTCAACAATGGATGTTTTAGAGTCGTAAAGGGGTGATAAAAAATAATCTTCTCTTATTTCAAACATATGCATTTTGGAGCAGTAAGCTTTTATTTTTCCATGTGAAATGAATTCTCAGTATTTTTTTAGCAAAAAACTTAGTTTTATTATGTGGTTTTTATTGGTGTGAGATCACTTTTCAAGAAAATTACTTGCATTCCAAGAAGTTATTTCTTAAATAAACATCAATTTAACTTTAGCTTCATTCTAGACTTTGATTTTCCAAACATCTTATTCAAAACATGAGATCATTCATACTTTGTTATTAAAGGGGAATATACCAAAGAATTCTTGGTATAATGGTTCTATGAAACATTTAGGGATCTTAAAAGTATAGAAGGGGCTTGTATTATTTAAATAAAATCAAAACAAATCATAGAAATAAGAAAAATAGCTAATATCATTGAGAAGAAAGGCTAATTTAACAAAAAAAATCTTATGGCGATATGAGCTAAATTGACGGAAAGATTAAAATAGGTTAAACATGACAAAGCCAAATCACATGTGTGGACATGATCAAATGAAAGCAATTATAGAAGCAAGCTCCATCTTTTAATTCTGGTGCATTTCTCCTTTAGAAACTCTTCTAGGGGTCATTTCAATGGTGTGTACACTTGGCACACCTTTTAACTAGGTCCATTGTTTCATCATTTCCATCAAACGATCATTCCACTTCTTGAAGCATGATTGGGCATAGCGTTTGGAGTTTCCTTAAATGTTATTCACCTAACTTTAATCAATTGCATGAACGTCTTTTTGAAGGCATTGTAGTTGACTATATCTTGTAGCACCATCATAGTACTCACAAGTGAGGTTAAGTTTGTACCATTTAGGGTAAGGTGACTGCAAAGGTGCTTAAGGTTCAGAGCTACCTGCGTTATGGTTAACAACTCTTGATATATCTCATTTATTGGTAGTGGCAATAGAGGTAGTAATTCTTGGGTTTTTTTACAGTTTTTCTTTGGGAGGTTTTCAGTTTGGTTTTTGGTTTGAAGGTTTTGGGGTTTAGGTTTTCTAGTAGGGAATGGGGAGTTAAAATTGATGTTTACTGTTTATGATGAAGGGGTGTGGTAGTTTTGGAATTAGTTTTTTTTACTGTAGCCATCTTCGACATGGTCAACTTTTTTTCTCCACATGTATGGAAATCCAATCACTCCTAACTCCTTACTTTATTCATCAAACTACAGCCACAACATCAATGAACTATTGTGTTGAACTACCTATCATATGCTCATAGTATTGTGCCTTAACTATATTAGCAAATAAGGTCACCATTTCTTTATCTAGGAATGGAGGATGCACCTATGCAACCAAATCTCTCCATCTCTAGGCATATTCTCTTATGTTTTCTTTACCCTTTTCTCCAGGTTGGACAAGTTTATTCTGTTAGGAGCAATGTCCATATTGTATTTGTATTGCCTGATAAAAGCATCCACCATATTTTCTCAATTGCTTGTCTTAGTGTTATCTAGTTTCATGTACCAATTCAATATTACCCCACTCAAGCTATACTGAAAAAGTGCATCAATAGCTTTTTATCATCCACTACTTGTACTATTTTATTGAAGTAGGATTGGAGATGAGTTAGGGGGCATTGTGTTCTAGTATATTTGATGAATTTAAGAACTCAATTTTTTTTTGGTGCTATGACTAGATATATTTTTGCAACTTGTATTGGATCATATTAGTCTACCCCTTTTATAGCCCTTATCTTTGTTTTCAACACCGCCATCTTATCTTGATCAATATCCTCCAATGACTTCAATTCATAAGACTTATTGACAAATGTTACTACAACACAAGGGTTAGTGTTGGTGCTATTGATTATACAAATATAGAATTATGTTAGTGTTTTTTACTGTATTCACCTATTATTCTGGCAAAGTTGTTGTCTAGGTTTGAACAAAGATGTTCGGTAGAGGCATTCCTAAGTGCCTGCTCGAGTAATTTGCTAAAATGAGCCATGTTAGCCTTCAAAGAGTCTAAGTCTTCCTGGAAGTGAGCATGTTCTTGTTTTCCATATTTATTTGTTGGAACCGAGTGTTATGAGCTTTAAAGGTTGGAGATCTTTTGAGACCTATATTTCAACTTGCTAAATGTATGTATGAGATAGCCAATTATTTGTCCTCGTGGCTTCCTTGTTTATTAAAAGGGACTTATAAAGACATGGAATACAAGTTTATAGTTATTGGTTATGAAAGGAAGGATAACAAGGGAGTTGTTAATTGCATGGCTAATGAGTCATGAAAAAAAATACATAAAAATACATAGGTGGTTTCATAGTTTTAATTTTATCATAATTATTTTATCTTTATCCTTATCCTTATAATATTTATTCAAATATGTAACTGAAAGTATAAGGATAAATATGACAAAAAGCTAAAATAATATGATCAAATATTACTAGCAATTAGGAGCAAGCATGACTAAGAATTGTGCTCACAAGGAAACAATGACCAAACCAAAACCGTAAGATGAATATAATCCAAACCATAATAATCAATCATGTATTGTGCCACTAATTAATTTATTATCAGATTCTTCCTATATATAACAATATATGTAAAAATCTCAACATATATATATATATATATATATATATATATATATATATATATATATATATATATATATATATATATATATATATATATATATATTAGACTAGAAATAATATATTATCATAAAATATGGAAGAATTTATATTTTTTTTATCAAAATATTGTGTATAAATGATATGAATTGTCTAAAGAAAAACAAAAAAGGAGAACTTCATCAAAAATATATATTAATGAACAATATAAATCCATTATAAAACATATGTATTTTTGATGAAATGGTGGTTACCTTTATTTATTCAAATCATGAATTCTTAATTTCTAAGTAACTAAATAAATAAACAAAATAGATAAATACATGGTTTGATGGATCTTCTTAGATGAAAGATACTTTGTATTTATAATTTACATATTTCAATTTGTCAAGCCTAGTTCTAAATGTTTTGTTCGAGAGGAAAGTTATCCACAAAAAGTTAATTTTATTTAATTATTATCTTATAAGCTAAATGGTGTCGTGGGTGAGTTGCTGTTCACAGTGACACAAATCATTGTGGACGGCAACAGTAAAACTCATTTTTCAGTTCAGTTCGTGTTGCGATGTCGCGGTCGCACAAATTAATTACCCTAGCTTAAAACAAATCAAACAAGATAGTATAGAGCAAGCAAGGGGTCGATCCCACGAGGACGATTTAGTTCAGATTTTCGTGCTATATGTTATGCAATTGGGGGGGTGTTGGAAGTTGTCTAGGCTAGGCTAAAACAAACTAAGCGAAAATTATATAAAACTGAAATTTATCAATAAAACCAACCTTGGTCGCAAATCAACATCCACCGACAGAAATCAGAACTGATCATGGAAACAAAACATCAATTTATATTCTGAATATTTATCTCTTTCTTAAAATTGGTTCGTTAACGGATCCGCCGTATAACTTACCCTAACCATCAAACAACCACAGAGTGTCCGCACTAGTAATTTGATTCAATGGCAGCATTAAAATCTAGATAAATTGATCGATTAAGAAACATAATTGTCCGCAATATATGTTTAGTTCGATTGAATGTTATCCCTAAGATTAATAACATAGATCCGCTTATAATTATTAACTTAGTTGCTTCATAAGTTCATATACCACAACTCCGGTTTTGATATCAAACTCAAAGCAATTGATTGTCTACAATAATAACTTCGAGTCCGCTCTTAGCAATTAAATAAACAATCATAGGAAAATAAGCATAGGAGAACAAACATATTCATTATATAAACTGAAAAATTGAGGTAAAAATAGATCTCACAGCTCTTGAAATCAAGGTTTCCGTGTCCTTGCAACCAAGCAAAAGAGTCTAGCCTTGCATGTTTATTGAACAACTAAATAAAAAGATGAAAGAACACATGATTTAGGGTTTGGAGGAGGAAGATTTTGTGTTTTCTTTTGTGCTAGCCGCCACTTCCTTGCCCCTCTTTTCCTTTATATATGCTTAGAAACCCTAATGTCTATTTTACAAAATAGTCCTTCCTTAAGTTGGCAGAATTTAGTTGTCCCTTGTAAAATTCATATCTCCTTCATATGACATCGTTTTGAGCTGAAATTTGGAGCGTTTATAGGTCTTTGAGTCTTTAATCCACGCCAATTGAGTTTGCATCAATCGGACTTCTGTAGCTCGAGATATTGAAGTTGGAATGGGTAAAGGTCGATATCGGCAGATTGCAAGATTTGACTTTGAAGGCTGCGATTTTCATGCTCTTCCTTATTTTATTTCTTTTGCCTTAGCTTTCCAGAAAGTTATGGATGTTATCTTTCGAATGCCACTGGAATCATTTCATTTCGATCTCTAGGGCTTCCGCTCTGCACAAAACATCGACTGAACGTCAAATCTGCCAATTACCTCCAATTTACTCCTTTTTGCATCTTTCATCCAAAAATGCCTTCAAAACATAAAACAAAGAATATCAATGCATTTTATACACAAAACATATGCAAAACACTATGTAAATATGGATGAAATTATCAAATAATATGGTCGCATCAGTTCGGTTCGGTCAGTCGGTTCTTTTGGTACATTGATTTCTTTTTTGCATAGTGAAATAACGAATTTGTCCCTTGAAAAAGACAAAATAAGGCCATTGGACTGAGGGGTTCGAAGGTAATTGCACAATTTCGGTCCGGTCCGGCTAGCCGATTTATTTTTATTTTTTTATATTTCTTTGCATAATGAAATAACCATTTTGTACCTCAAAAATACAAAACCAAGGTTTTTCCGGGAGGGGTGTCCTGGTAATTTACTAATTTTTATTCTTTTTTCCGCTGATTTACCTGTTGGCGCATCGCCGGACGCGCTGTCTGTTGCTACGCTCACGCTTGTTTCTAGCGACGCGTGCGACTTATTATGACGTCTAAAAATACCCAACCGACATCTAGAATGATTTTCATCTATGTTCTCTTCCTCCTAGTGCGGCGTGTATGAGTACACGGTGGCCGGAGATGTGTTAATGGTCGTTTAAAATTTCCCCCCTTTTCTCTCCTGCCTGCGTAAGCTGACATCAATGCAACTATTTTTTGTGATGTTTCATTTCAGTCCCTTAACTTTGGATTGTGTTTTTATGGTCCTTATTGCTATTATATAGGTTTTGATTTGTTTCAATTTCATCCTTCAATTGAAACTAATTATATATTGTAGTTTCATTTAGGTCCTTAGACTTTGAATTTTTGAATTGGTCTAGAATCCTTAATATTTTCAATATCAAAGTTTTGATTTATTTCAATTTTATCCTTCCATGCAAATTTATTTTAAATCCTTAATATTTTCGGTATCAAAGTTTGATTTTTTTCAATTTTATCCTTCCATGCAAATTAATTATAGATTTCAGTTTATTTCGGTTCTAATTCTATTAATTTTCAATTTTGTTTTAAATTATTTAATTTCATCGGTATGAATCTTTGGATTTATTTGAATTTTGTCCTTCAAATTAAATTTATTATATATGTTTTTTTTCATTTTATCCCTTATACTTTTAATTCATTTATTTTTTAATATATTTTTGTCCATGTTTATATATACATGCTCTTAGTTTCTCTTTTCAATTTTTCTTCATTTCCAATGTTATTAAGTTTTTTTATTTAATTTTCAAATTTTAATATGTGCTGGTAATCATTAGAAAATTAATAATTATTATGATTTCTCTCTTTTTTTCCCTTCAAGTCAAATAATTTCTTAAAATCTAATAATATTTATTTTTATTATGTCATTTTTTTTATAATTGCTTTTTTGTTAATATTTTTAGGTCTTGAATTTTCTAATTATTATTGATAAGACATTCAAAATAATGATAATGATTATTTGTTAGTTTTGTTTTCTTTTAAATATGTCATACTAATTATATTTTTTGATATTTATTTAATATTAGCGTCTTAATATATATGACCTAGGTTTCTTTGGAAAAAAAATTACTATCATTGCTGTGAAATACTTTTAATATAATAATATGAATAATAAATCTTATAAAATAAAAAAATTATGGAACTTTTTTTAACAATAATTATGGTCTCACCAATTTTTATTATTTCCACTGTTATTAAGTTTTTTTTTTATACATTTTAATTTGTGTTGGTAATCATTTTAAAATTGATATTTATTATTTTTTCTCTTTTTTATTTTTTAAACTCTTTTTATTTATCCTTCAAGTGAAATAATTTTTTAAAATCCGCTTATATTTATTTTTATTTTGTCATTTATTTAGTTTTTTGATTGCTTTTTCATTAATATTGTTAGTTGTTGAAATTTCTACTTCTTGTAAATAAGACATTCAAAATAATGATAATGATTATTTGTAAGTTTTTTTTTTATATAGATATGTGAGACTAATTATATACTGTGATATTTATTTAATATTAATGTCTTAAAATATATATAAAAATTGAGCTGACTTTTCTTTATAAATCTCACATTAATTTAATCTCAGTGTTCTAATTTTTTTTTTAAATAATAATATGATGAAAAATATGAAAAAATAATCTTTTATATATTTTAGCAGTTGCATTTTTGTAGCAAACAAGAAATAATATATTTTTAGTCAATTTGATCAATTGCGGTTTTACTATCTATCAATTAAATCATTACCAAAGTAGTTAAAACAAAACCACCAATCAAATTGGTTGGTGCATAAAATAAATCACTCATCTGTGCTAAAATTCAACGATTGCTATTTTACTATTTCCTAATTAAAAAATTCATAAAAGAATTAAATATACACAACAATCAATCAGTATGTTACACGGAGCACATGGCTCATTTTAACAGATTTTTTTTTATTCTAGTTGTACAATCTACCGATGAAATAATTATCAAAATAGTTTTAACAGTATGAACATTCAATCACTTTTAGGTATGATAAAAAACTCATTTCTTACATATTCTATTAATTACAATTTTACTAATTAAATATTAAAATAACCAATTAAATACGTATAAAATCAATCATTTTCTATATAAAAAAGCCTAGATAAGGCATTCAAAAAAATGATAATGATTATTTTTAAGTTTTTTTTCTTATAAATATGTGAGACTAATTATATATTTTAATATTTATTTGATATTAGCATAGAAAGAAAAAAATGACCTAAGATTTTTTGAAGAAAAAAAAATTAATATTAGTGTTCTGAAATACTTTTAATATAATAATATGAGGAACAAATCTTATAAAAAATTTTTTGGCTTTTAATTCTAATTTTGTCATCTTTTGTTTAGATTTATTTATTAGAGAAATTTAATTCTTGGATTTTAGGTTGTTTTTGTAAAAACAAAAGTTATATTTTTATGTATAATATTTCAAATCTAATATTACTAGGGAAAAAAAGCAACTTATAAATAAAATGGGCAGAAGAAATTAACTAGGATATCTACAATTAAAAAATATACGAACCACTTCTCCTATGTTTTGATTACATTGTTTATTTTAGACGGAAAAAAACTCATTTTTAACATAATTTATCTATTACAATTTTATTATTTAAATATTAAAATAACTAATTACAACACTATATAAAAAAAGCCCAACATAGCACGCGGGCAAATCACCTCGTTCATTACTGAAATGTACCGGATTTTCTTTTGGATATCATTGAAAGGAGAAATAAAAGGAAAGATGGAATTCTAACATAAGTATTTTATTAACTTCACCTAACTTGATAGTATCTATTATTTTCTTTTGGAAACATCCAACGCTAAATTCATTGAATGCTAAGTTGTCAATCCTTAAAATAGAATACATATTGTATTTTATTTTTTTGAATTGTGAGTGGGTATTTTCTAAAGGTTTTTATTGTATCAGTCTACCTTAGCATAAATTTTGTTAATGATATGTACTTGACACGTGTTCTAAGATAAGCAATTTCTAAGAAGATTCCTAATTCATTAGATAGAAGAGATCACAAAGATTTCATAATCCACTATTAGATTTATTTAAATTATAATATCTCAACATATTGATATACTAATCTTATCTACGATATTTTATTGAATTTATTATTCAATAAACATTCTGAGTATTATATTTGGAACAGGAGTCAAACTTCTATTTTTTAGCGCCAATAGATGAAATATTGATATTATTATTATATTAAAAGCTAAAGCATGTCATGGTTGCACTACTCATCCACATTTAATGCAATGTGGACTTGAATACTTCAACCATGAACTCATTATCTTTCATTGGTTT
The DNA here is from genome assembly GCA_029030765.1 of Salix suchowensis. NCBI lineage: Eukaryota > Viridiplantae > Streptophyta > Magnoliopsida > Malpighiales > Salicaceae > Salix > Salix suchowensis. Next base: position 13,340,242 of record JAPFFH010000004.1, read on the forward strand.
TTTCCACATATTTCATTACATTTTGTCATTGCTAGAGGCTGCCCGAGATGGTGATGGTTGTCTGCTGACCGAAGATAAATCAAGCTGTGCATTTCACCTTTTACTGAATGCCCGAGGGACAATGTGTGTGCCTTTATTTTTTCATTTCATCAAAACTGCAAGGGAAAAGAGCAACCGACAGTGCAAAACAATTTCCATATCTTTCATTACATTTTCTCACCGCCAGAGGCTGCCCGAGATGGTGATGGTTGTTTGCTGACCGAAGACAAATCAAGCTATGCGTTTCACCTTTTCAAAAAATGCCCGAACGACAGTGCGTTTGCTTCTCTTTTTTCATTTCATCAAAACTGCAGGGGAAAAGAGCTACCGAGAGTGCAAAACAATTTCCATTGATGAAGAACTGATGCGAACCCTAACGGAATTTAATGGTATTCGCAACCCCAAGATTAATCTAATCCAAGTTTGTTGAAAATTGAATGAGCTTATCACAATAGAAGACTTGCTCCAAGACAACAAGACTATAAACCAACTCGATCACAACGCCTACACCTGGAGACGAGCAAAGGAAGTATAAATTCACAACAAAGAATGGTCAATTATTTGAAGAGTTGAAAAGTTTAATCAAGAACCAAGATGAAGCAACCAAAGACGGCTACAATGCTGGAAAATATTGTTCAAAAAGTTGCCTAACATTATTCCTAAAGAGTATTTATACTCCAAGCCAAAACACTAGTTTCCCTAATGGGTCTCACATAAGCCCAAAATAAATAATAATCAACCAAAGCTAAAACTAGCCCAAAACTAATTAAAATAAACAAATAAACAAGTCTAGAAACCTAAACAAATTGTCTCCTCTCAAAATAATTAAAATTTGATAGTCAAACTAATTAAATAAGACAAGTTCATTGTTTCCGTATTTTGTTGTCCACCATAGCCCATGTATCTTGAAGAGGTCCATTGAAAGCTTCTTTGAACTTCTTAGCCCTAAGCCTAGTAACTGGACCAGCTGGAACCTCCAATGGATCCTTTGATGGTTGGATCGCATCATCCCCTCGCTCCTTAAAAGGATTCGACCTCGAATCATCACCTATATCAAACGAAGAAAGATCAGAAATATTGAATGTAGCACTTACACCATACTCACCTGGTAGATCCACTTTGTAGGCATTATCATTAATCCTTTCTATGATCTGATAAGGACCATCTCCTCGAGGCATCAACTTTGATCTTCTTTGTTTAGGAAACCTTTCCTTCCTCATATGCACCCAAACCCAATCACCTAGTTCAAATCCCACTAATTTTCGTCCCTATTGCCTTTGTTTGCATATTGTTCATTCTTCTTTTCTATTTGTTGCTGAATCTTTGCATAGAGGTCTTTCACCACCTGTGCTTTTTGATTACCATCAAAACTAACTCTTTCATCAACAGGCAATGTAATCAAATCTAATGGTGTCAATGGGTTAAAACCATAAACAATCTCAAATGGGGAATGATCAGTAGTAGAATGCACACTAAGATTATATGCAAATTCAATGAATGGCAAACAATCTTCCTAATTTATAAGGTTCTTTTGAATGATAGCCCTTAACAATTGAATCAAAGTCCGGTTAACAACTTCAGTTTGGCCATCTGTTTGTGGATGACAAGTAGTAGAATATAAAAGTTTAGTTCCTAACTTACCGTACAAAACCTTCCAAAAGGAACTCAAAAACTTAACATCTCGATCGGATACAATGCTCCTAGGGAGACCATGTGGCCGAATGACCTCTCTAAAGAATAGGTCAGCTATATTTATTGCATCATCTGTTTTATGGCAAGCAATGAAATGTGTCATCTTAGAGAATCTATCCACAACAACAAATGTAGAATCTCTCCCTTTCCTAGACCTAGGTAGACCCTAGATGAAATCCAAAGAAATATCAACCCAAGGTTCCTTAGGAACAGGCAAAGGTGTGTATAATCCATGAGGCATTACCCTAGACTTAGCTTGTCTACATGTTATGCACCTATCACATATTCTTTGCACATCTCTTTTCATATTAGGCCAATAAAAGTGCTCATGAACCTCCAAAGTTTTAGTAATTTCAAAATGTCCCATTAAACCTCCCCCATGTGCTTCCCTCACAAGCAATTCACGTAAAGAACAATTAGGCACACATAACTTATTTTTCTTAAACAAAAATCCATCATGCCTAAAATATTTATCTTTGGTTGAAACCTTGCATGTGTCATATATAGCACCAAAATCATGATCATCAAGATACAATTCCTTAATATACTCAAATCCTAGCAATTTAGTATTAAGAGTATTAAGAAGAACATACCTTCGCGATAAGGCATCGGCGACCACATTTTCCTGACCTTGCTTGTATTTAATCACATATGAAAAAGTTTCAATAAAATCAACCCACTTAGCATGTCTCCTACTTAACTTACCTTGACCCTTCAAATGTTTCAATGATTGGTGATCAGTATGTATGACAAACTCTCAGGGCCACAAATAATGTTGCCAAGTCTCCAAAGCCCGCATGACTGCATACAACTCCTTATCATAAGTGGGATAGTTAAGACTTGCACTATTGAGTTTCTCTCTAAAATAAGCGATGGGTCGTTTTTCTTGCATTAAAACGGCTCCAATACCTATTCCTGAAGCATCACATTCAATCTCAAAAGCTTTATTAAAATCAGGTAAAGATAGTAAAGGTGCCGAAATCAACGTTGATTTTAACAAGATAAAAGCATTTTCTTGTTCTTCTCCCCACTTGAAACCCACGGTTTTCTTAACAATTTCAGTCAATGGAGAGGCTATCGTACTAAAGTCTTTGACAAATCTCCTATAAAATCTAGCTAAACCATGAAAACTTCTAACGTCTGCTATGGATTTTGGTGTAGGCCATTCTTGAATAGCCTTAACCTTAGCCTCATCCATTTATATACCTTTTGTACTAACTGTTGCGACGACGATTTTTCGCGCTTTGCACCCCGTTATTCCCCGGGTTTGGGGGAAACAACGACACGCGGTGAAAATGGAGGGTTGTGTTTTATAGTCGTAAAATTTACGACTATAATTATCGGGAGTTGCCTCCTAGTATTAAGGTCACTAGGAGCCTATTGGTCTGCGAGAGTCTAGGTAAGGGGACTTGTTGTGCAAGGGGAAGACGCATCACCCCCAGTGCACCCTACCTAAGGTAAGCTGCATTGTTGTTTGATTGTTTTTTCTAAGTTAAAAAATATATTTTTACACTGTATTTTCAAAAAACATTTTTTGTCTGCGGGTGTACTTTACAATGTAAATTTACACCGCGAAAGCTAAAACAAAATAATTGTTAAATTATTTTTGATATTTTGGCCAAATTCCAATGGATAATCATAAACTGGTTACGATATCCAATTTTTGATTTTAAAATATGAGGAAGATGCAACATATTTTGTTTTACGAAGAATATGATGGAAAAATCTTGGAATATGGCCGTATGCACGAAAACAATATATATATATATATATATATATATATATATATATATATATATATATATATATATATATATATATTTTAAATGTAATTTTTTGTTTTTTAGAAGAAAAAAAATAAATAAAAAATCAGGTCGGGTCTGGCCCAACTAAATGGGCCGACCCAGCTTAGGCTGGCCAAGGGCCCAAGTCTGTTGGACTTGGGCCCGACCCAGCCAACTAGGCTGGGCCGAGAGAGGCAGCCCAAAGGCCTAAAAAGAAAGAAAAAAAATAATAAATGAAATCAAAACACGTGCACAGTTGCACTGTCATGTGAACAGTGATATGGGTGGTTGACGAGAGGCTTACCCGCTACTACCACCGGGTAGAGGATGTCGAGGTGGTCCTCCCTGTCATGGTGGCGTTGAAAATGGTGGCCCGTGGTGGCCGGTAGGGGCATCAGAAGGGCTGACCTGTGCTGCCGTTCGCCCTCTCTGTTATTGCTGCTCCTTCGCCGGAGCTGGGAGGGAGAGCTTCGCTTGCTGTTGGGGAGCTTCTGGAGGTGCTGCCGTAGGAAGGAGAGAGAGGAGGTGGTCGGTGCTGTCACTGGTTTAGAGAGAGAGAGACCATCGGGGAGAGAGAAAGAGCTGCAAAGGGTTTAGAGAGAGAGGGAACTTGTAGACCGAGAGGAAGAAAGAGAGCTGTTGACGCCGGAGATAAGGAAGATGGCCGAGAGAGATGGCTGAATTTGCCAGAGATGAAGAAGATGAAGATGAAGAGATGATAGAGATGTTCTGTCGTCTTCCTCTCTGTGTGTAAATTGTCTGGTTCTTGCACCTTTGTTCGTGATTCTCTGTTTTTTGCGTAATTCCCTCCTTTCCTTTTTCTCTGCAGCGTTCATGGCTGCCTTTTATAGAAGCTTGGCTTGCCACGGTGGCTGGAATACTGTGGTTAACGTCGGCGTGGTGACTTGCTTTCGGCTGGTGGCTGCTGCTGGTGGGCTGTCGGCGCGTGGTGGCTAGTCAGTAGGCGTGCAGATAAAGGCAACAGCGGGTTGTTTTTTGGAGGGAAATGCAAAATGCAATTTGGTCCTTCAATTTATAATTGTTCTAATTGCACCCCCAATTGGTTTTGAACTTTTAATTTTGTGCAATTGTACCCGTGTCTGAAGTTCAATGTTAGCCTTAAATGTGCGCGCCTGTTTTATCCTGGTCCCTGACTTTTGATTTATGCAATTTGACCCTCAATTGACCATTAAATTCTTAATTATCTTCAATTTGACCCCTAATTTCGCTCAATTAGCTTGGAAAGATTCAATTGGGTCTCAAAAAATTTCAATCTTCTCAATTGAGCCCGAATTAAACTCAAGAATTTGATTTTTTTTTTAATCAATTAAGCCCTTAATAAAATTAATTTGACCAATTTAAAGCATAATTAAGTCCTTGCACTTAATTAAATTCTTCCATTGGATCCTAAATTAATTCCCAAACATAATAATATTTTAAATTAGGCCATGATTAAATCAAATTGGCCTAAAAAATATAATTATAATTTTTGACTTAAGTTTTACCTTGAATTTGTATTTTCTCTCATTTTTGGGGCACAAAAGAGATATTATTCAGCTCAGGAAATATTTAAAATTTTCACCGTGATTTTCCACCGACGCCAAAACCCTTTTTATTTTATTTTTGTGATTTTTATTTTATTTTGGGGAGTAACCCAAAAATTGGGTTACGACACTAACCACATATCCAAGAAAAACAATCATATCCATGCACAAGTCACACCTTTTCAAATTAGCATATAAGCACTCTTTTCTAAGCACATCAAGAACTTGTCTCAAATGACTTATATGCTCATCAATCTCTTTACTATAAATCAAGATATCATCAAAGTAAACGACTACAAACTTACTAATAAAAGCACACAGCACATGATTCATCAATCTCATAAAAGTACTAGGTGCATTATTAAGTCCAAAAGGCATAACCAACCACTCATACAAACCATATTTAGTTTTAAAAGCAGTTTTCCATTCATCCCCTTCTTTCATCCTAATTTGATGATAACCACTTTTCAAATCAATTTTTGAAAATAATTTAGAACCATGTAATTCATCCAACATATCATCTAATCTAAGAATAGGATGTCGATACTTTACAATGATGTTATTGATGGCTCGACAATCCACACACATTCGCCAAGTTTTGTGCTTTTTTGGAACAAGAAGCACGGGAACTGCACAAGGACTCATGCTCTCTCGAATGTATCCTTTCGACAATAACTCCTCCACTTTCCTTTGAAGTTCCTTAGTCTCTTCTGGATTGCTCCTATAAGCCGGCCTATATGGTATAGATGCTCCTGGAACAAAGTCAATTTGATGTTCAATACCTCTAATTGGCGGCAAACCACTAGGAATGTCATCTGGAAAGACATCCTCAAATTCCTGCAAAAGAACTTTAACAACACTAGGAACACAAGAATCTAACTAATCTGAGTTAAAGAATGCCTCATACACAAGTAAAATCATAGGCAAGTCAGAAAGATAGGCATGTTTAAGATCATTAGATTTTGCAAAAAAAATTAAGGTGTTTCCCCACTTTTTCTACACACTCTTCTTTTCTCACCCTTTCTTTCTTCTCTCCACTCATTTTCTCTCCACTCTCGGCCTTCTTTTATTTTTTTTTTGTTCTTGGCCATGACCCTCCTCTAATGTCCTAAGGGCCGAAACTTTGTTCCCTTTGGTTTTCAACTCATGGCTCACTTTCTTTTCTCTCTTCCTCACATCCTCACCATGTTGTTCAACTTGTTTTTCCATTTTGGCCAAATCTTTTTGTTCCTCCACTTTGGCCAAAACATGTTGCTCTTCTTCATAACCTTTCTTCAATTGAATTTGATCTTTATACACTTACTTTGGTGAGAGTGGGGTAAGTGTATAAATCCTTCCATCCTTCTCTAATGAATACCTGTTCTTAAACCCATCGTGCTTGGCTTTTCTATCAAATTGCCAAGGCCTCCCTAGTAACAGATGAGTAGCATGCATAGGCACAACATCACATAACACTTCATCCTTATATTTGCCTATTGAAAAAGAAATCCTCACCTGTCTATTCACCCTAACAACACCACATTCATTCAACCATTGAAGTTGTAAGGTCTCTCATGTTTTATGGTATTCAATCCCAATTTTCTAACCAAAGTAACACTAGCAACATTAGTACAACTACCACTATCAATGATCATACTACATACCTTATCGTTGATTAGGCATCTAGTATGGAAGATGTTCTCCCTTTGTTGCTCCCCATCATCCTCCTTAGTTTGAATACTAAGTGACCTTCTAACCACCAAAACTTTATCACCAACAACATACTCTAAATCACTAGCATCCTCAAGTAGGGGCATGTCATCACAATCAGACTCCTTACCAGTGGACACAATCTCTCCATCATCCCTTAGAATCATAACTTGATGATTTGCACTGTCTGATGCATAGTGTTCTAATCCTTGACACTTGAAACACTTTATATCACGATTACACTTCGGTTGAACTTCTCCCTTAAGTTTTTGATCATTGGTTGAAACCTGCTTCTTCATGGAGTTAGGCTCGACAACTTTAGAAGTCACCAAAGGTTTCGATGATGCATTACCCTCTCTCCTATAATTCATCTTCCAACCCGTAGAAGACCCTGTATAAGCTCCAGATCGTGTATTACCCTTCCTTTTCAACTGTCCTTCAGCCTTAATGGATAAGTGTACTAACTTCTCCAAATCAACATATGATTGCAACTCTACAACATTAGCTATGTCTTTATTCAAGCCATTCAAAAACCTAGACATAGTAACTTCCTCATCTTCATTAACATTAGCTCTAATCATAGCCACCTCTAATTCTTTCTGATACTCCTCTACATTCTTATTACCCTGTGTAATCATTTGTAACCGATTAAATAACTCCCGATAATAATGTTTAGGAACATACCTCTTCTTCATTGTTGTTTTCAACTCCTCCCATATGCTGACTTGTCTTTCTCTATTCCTTCTTCTTTCTACCACCAATCTCTCCCACCAAACCATGGCATAGTCAGTAAACTCCACTACAGCTAACTTAACCTTCTTTTCTTCAAAATACCTATGGATGTAAAAAATCATATCCACCTTTTTTTCCCAATCTAAATAAGCTTCCATATCAGTTTTTCCCTTAAAGGCTGGGATTTTTAACTTAATACTACCCAAATATCGGTCTATATCTCCCAAATCATCAAAATCCCCTCTATGCTCAAAATCCCTATGTGGCCGAATATGTCCCCTCCTTGGCCTATTCTCATACCTCTCTCCCCTATGTGTACGGAACCCACCACTACGGTTAAGATCATCCTCGGCTTCATCTGCAGAGTTTCCAGCAACATATATTCCAAACATGTATTCCATTTGTTGTTGCATTCTCAAAATCCCATCTTCTTGGATTTCACCGATCTTCTGTGTCACAATATTAGAAGACATTTTTTTTGAAACCTGCACGAAAATTGTTAGCAATAAAAAAAAATCACCTCACACACTCGTGTTTCACACAAATTTATAGGCTTTTCATCGAATATGCTCCATATGCCTTTTCCACTCAAATTGCCTTTCTTTAGTTCTTGAGATCACTTAGCAACAATTCAGAAAAAGCAATCAACTAAGCAGTGAACTTATAAATTTGATATAGACTCTAGAAGCAAGAAATTACAAAACTAACAAAACAAAACTCGATGACAAATTCAAGAATAGCAATGCAAATTTGTATGAATAATATGATGATTTGAAGACATGAACAAAAAAAATCAGAAAAGAGCGAAATAATTTCGAATTATCAAGAGCTAAGGATTTAATTCAAGAAAATTCTAGTAACTCAAAAAAAAATCAACTAAACTACCCAAATTTTCAAGGTACACAAACAAGACTACTAAGTGGAAGACTAACTAATTCCCAATGCTCAAGGTTTTCTCAAACATGTATTCAGCCAAAACAACAACAACAAAAACTGATTTTTCTTCTTCTTTTTTTCTTCTCTCTTTTTCTTCTTCTCTCTTTTTCTTTTCGCTTTTTTTTCTTTTTTTTTCTATGTAGCAACAATCAAGATTTCAAGATCAAGCACCTTTTTTTTTTATCTATATAAGTATATATTTAGGCAAGAACACTAACTTATGATTAAGTGATGCAAACCTTAGCGGAATTTAATGGTATTCGCGACCCCAAGATCAATCTAACCCAAGTTTGTTGAGAATTTAATGAGCTTATCACAATGGAAGACTTGCTCCAAGGCAACAAGACTATAAACCAACTCGATCACAACGCCTACACCTGGAGACGAGCAAAGGAAGTATAAATTCACAACAAAGAATGATCAATTATTTGAAGAGTTGAAAAGTTCAATCAAGAACCAAGATGAAGCAACCAAAGATGGCTACAATGCTGGAAAATATTTTTCAAAAAGGTGCCCTGACATTATTCCTAAAGAGTATTTATACTCCAAGCCAAAACCCTAGTTTCCCTAATGGGTCTCACATAAGCCCAAAATAAATAATAATCAACCCAAGCTAAACTTGCCCAAAACTAATTAAAATAAACAAATAAACAAGTCTAGAAACCCAAACAAATTGTCTCCTCTCAAAATAATTAAAATTTGATAGTCGAACTAATTAAATAAGACAAGTTCGTTGTTTCCGTATTTTGTTGGGTAGGAGCAAGATCCAAATTAAAATGGATGGTTCTCTCTCGTCTTAATGAATTAGAAGGCTTTCCATATACCATTGGAAAGGTATTGAAGTCTAGTTTCCATCCCAACTAGAATAACATCAAAATTCGATCTGTAGCTCCAGTTATGACTAAAAAAGTCCGAATCTAGTCTTCTTCTCCCAATCCTTGTGTAATGGTCTTGGTTCCACCAACAAGCCCTTCTTGAACATGAATGAGATTAATCAAGGCTTGCTCTTTATGATTACAAATCCTCTTGAAGTCCACCTTAGCCCATGTATCTTGAAGAGGTCCATTAAAAGTTTCTTTGAAATTCTTTGTCTAATTAATGCAGCCTTGCATTCAATTAATGGAATTTGTCTTCGTGGGGCCGCAAATCCACCCTGCTGTAATTGCAAATATCTCTTGCGGTGTTCATAAGCCTGCGTGAGATGAGGTTGCCAATTTACAAGTCTTGCTGTCATGAAATCGATAGTCAGCTGCTTTATAAAAAAAAGGTCGTCATGCTTCACATTCATTTGTGTCAAAAGGTGAATGCTGATAAGTATCACGGGAACTCAACGCTTACTCCTTTTTCCCACCATCGTGTTTCTACGCAATTCACTTCGTGCCTTTGCTTTCAGGTTCTGTTTTCTGCTCTCTGTTTGTTTCACCTTTGAATTTTTGATTCGATGCTTCACTATCTGCACGTTATTCTTTGTCCCTTGGTTCATTGTCGTTCTGCCGATTGTGGTTCTTTTGTTGGTGCTGTTTTTTTAGGTTCCCATTTGTATATGCCTGGCGTTAAAATTCAACCATTTCTCTTATGATGTTCTGTTGTGATGTTATTGGGGCAAAAGGTTGGAAGCAAATCATAGCATGTTAACTTTATTAATCAATTCTGCCGTGCGATTAACATATTCTTCCAAAAAAATTAATTTTAGGCCAGAAACAATAGATATGCCATATTTGCAAATTCTGTACATGCAGGTCACAAATGTTCTTGGTGTTCTGTAACTCCAAGGCAATTGGTTCTTCTTCGTTGGTTTTGGTTTCAATTGTTATTGCTGATGCAGTTATAGTTTTTTGTTGCTGCTGTGGTTGCTATGTTTTCTTAAATGATTGTTGATTTGGTTTGTTACTTGATTTACTATTGCTGCTGTCGTTGCCTCCTATGGGTTTGTCACCTCTAGTTGTTGTTTTTGCGTTCATTGATTTATTGCTACTGCTGTCGTTGTGAGCTTTTTATAATTGATTGTTATATATATACATAACGCCTGAAATTACACGCGTTTTACTTTCATTTGAGTGTACTATTGTTCTATCAAGATTGCGTTAATTGTTTTGTTATTGCTGCTGCATGAATTTTTTTATTATTGTTGCTGCCAGTGCGATCTTTTATAAATTGATATATATATATATATATATATATATATATATATATATATATATATATATATATATATATATATAATTACATGATGCTTTAATTTCCAACCATTGCGCTATTATTTCACTATAATATTATTCTGCCAAGATTGTGTTAATTGTTTTGTTATTTTGCTGTCTTTACAAGCTCTTTAAAATGATTGTTAGATATATATAAACGACGCTTCAGATTCCAAGCATTTAGTTTTTTTTTGCCATTATATTATTCTAGCAACATTGCGTTAATTGTTTGGTATTTGTTGTTGCGTTGTTTTTTTTGTTGTTGCTACCTTTGCAAGCTTCTCTAAAATGATTGTTATAGATATACATAAGGCTTGAAATTCAAAATATTTGGCTTTTATTTTGATGTTAAATTATGAGAAGATGCATTAATTATTTTATGGTTGCTACTGCGTTGGTTGTTTAATTGTTGTTGTTGCCTTTGCAAATTCTACAAATTGATTATTATATATATACATGGCGCTTCAAATTAAAAATATTTTGCTTTTATGTTCTCCTATTATTATTTTGGAAAGATTGCGTTAACTGTTTCATTGTTGCTATTGCGTTAATTGTTTCCTCTATCATCCCGAGGTTCTCTGAATTGATTTTTTCAACCATTTCTCTTTAATTTTGTCGTGGTATTATTCTTGCAAGCTTGCACAAATTGTTTCGTTGGTGTTGCTGCATTAATTGTTTAATTATTTCCTTTGCCATTCTGAGCTTCTCTAAATTGATTGTTATATATACATGAAACTTGAAATTCCAACCATTTCTATTTTATTTTGCCGTGATATTATTCTAGCAACATTGCATAGATTGTTTCGTTTTTGTTATTGCGTTAATTATTTTATTATTGCTGCTAATGTCCTGAGCTTTTGTAAGTTGATTATATATATACATGACACTTGATTTTCGAACCATTTTGCTTTTAGTTTCCCATTACATTATTCTTGCAAGATTGCATTGATTGTTTTGTTGTTGCTGCTGCGTTAATTGTTTTATTGCTGCTTCTTCATTCATTGTTTGATTGTTATTGGTACCATTGCGTGTGTCTCTTGGATCATTTTTATGTATATATATAATGCTTAAAATTCTAGCCATTTCACTTTCATATTATTCTGGCACGATTGCGTTAATTGTTTTTCTTTTCTTTTCTGCGTTAAATGTTTTATTATGGCTGTTGCTGTTGCGAGTTTTTCTAAATGGATTGTTATATATTTATGCATGTCACTTGAAATTCCAGCCATTTTGCTTCTTTTTTCCCCGTAATATTACTCTGGCAATATTCCATTAATTGTTTTGTTTTTTGTTTTGCATTGAATGTTTTATTGTGCCTATTGATGTTGCGAGCTTCTCTAAATTGATTGTTATTGTTATATTTATTCATGTCCCTTCAAATTCCAACCATTCTACTTTCTTTTTTACAGTGTTATTATTCTGGCAATATTGTGTTATTTGTTTTTTTGTTGCTGCTATGCTCATTGATTTGTTGTTTCAGCTTTCATTGTGAGATTCTATCAATTGATTGTTATATATATATATATGACGCTTGAAATTCCAACCATTTTGGTTTTACTCTACTTTTATATTATTCTAGCAAGATTCATTAATTGTTTTGTTGTTGTTGATGCGCTGATTGCTACGTTTATTCTTATTCCTATGTCTTGATTTTGCTTCGTGTTTTATGACAGATCATTTATTCATCATCAGTTTCTGCTTGGAATTGCTTATTTTTTGGCTGGTTGGGTTGGGTTGATACTTTGTTAAAATTAAGGTTTGCTCAATTAACTTTCTTTGTCTCTTTCCAATTTATTGAACTCCAACATTCATTTTTTTGTTTGTTATCCTTTGCGATGTGTGATTGTTTTTTAACTTCTACACTAGCATAAAAAAAGTTGATTATACTTGCACTTTTGTTTTGTTATTACTTCATTGTCAGTTGTTTTTGCCTTTTTGGCTGGATCGATTTCTAACTGGGTTCAATTTCAATTCGCTTGCTATCCTTGTATGTGCACAAAATTATGATATGCATCATCACTATCTCCATTTCTCTTGCTTGTTTTTTTTTTTGAAATATTTTGATTTCTTAAACTACCATCAAAATCATTTCTTACACTGATTACACTCCATCAAAATTATTTTTTACACTGATTGCAGTTGCACTTTCCTTTTGTTTTTTCTTAATTGCCAGCTCCTATTGCCTTCTAGATGGTTCGGTTTCTGCTTTGGTTCAATTTTGGTCCGCTTACTTTCTTGGTATGTGCAAAAAAAATTATGATATGCAACATTATTGTCTTCGTTTCTCTTGCTTGGGTGTTTGTATGCTATTTCAATTTCTACCATTACTCTATAAATTTCCAGATACAATATATATATATATATAAGGTTCCTTTAGCTTTCTTAGGAAAAAAAATATCAACACCGTGTAAATTATCAAATTACAGATATAATGTTTCAAAAACAAATTACCTTATGCGCTTTTTGTTTTTAGCTTGGATTATAGGCCACCAACATTTTGCTCTTACTTGATGTAACCCAACAATATACAAATGTGGTATGAATAAAAAATATGAATTCAACCATCTCACATATTTGCAATGAATTAACATATATCTTTGTTTTGCTAACAATTAAATTGTCGTCGTAGATCAAATCTCAAGAATTAATTAAGCCTACTTTTTAAATTATTTATTACTTTGTTGCAAAATTTTAGGCGAACCTAGAAGTAATGATAATGGATAGAAGTATTAAAATGATTCTTGGTTTGTTTTTTTTTCCATCATTGGCCTCCTAGGCTTTTTAGCTTTGTTTTTCAATGCCATCACCATTGCTTTTTGTGGTGATTTAAAATGCATTTTGCTACATTTGTTACTACATTGTCAGGTTCTCTTGCTTTCTGGTTGGTTGGGTTGCCATTTAGAAATAAAATTGATTTTGATTATTTTACTAGTATGTGCCCAATCTAATGACATGGGACATTCATGTCTTCATCTTTCTTGCTTTGCTGTCATTTGTGATTGAGTTTAAGAGTTTTTCCATTACAATTTTCATTGCCATTAAAAAAATTAATGTCTCGACTTTGTTTGGAAAAATGTTTGAGCCTTATGTACATCACTTTTGGTTGTTGTGATACTTTTCCCTTAGATTATCGTCTTCTTTTAACACTATTTTATGCTTTATTTATCATGTGTTGCTTTTCGTTGCTGTCTGTTACTGCTCCATTTCTTCGCTTGATGTTGTGCTACAATCATTTGCTACTTAATTATAAGCAATACAATTTCGAACACAATCAACTTATATACATATCAAAACTTCCTTTTAAGTTGTGAGATCACAGGAAAATAATGTCGAACAAATATATAAAAAGCTCGATTTCAGAACATGACCGTATAAATTATCAAAGTAGAGATATAGTGTATCAAAGTTTTTGATATATTTTGCTCGCTTGACAAACAACTATTTTTTTGTATTAAACTTATATAACCTAGCTATTAAGAAATGCATTGTCAGAAAACATATTAACCAAAACATTTAACCATTATTATATATTTATTAAAACTTTACAAGTAAAAAAACAAAAATTTTAATCAGGATTGTCAAAATAAGACCCGTTGCTAAAAATGTATTGTCCAATCGCAGTAATTATGGGCGAACACAATCACAATATTGATCAATCACTATAATTCATTCTTAATAGAATAACCCTTCGCATACAAGGACACAAGGGTCATCTTCAAATAAATTTATCAGCAATGATTGCGTTGCATGCCAAATAGATATATGAAGAAATCGTTGAAGGTCATCTTCAAACAAGTTGAGGCGTGATATTGCCTACAAAAAAACAAAAGCATTATTACAAAGGAAGGAACGAGTGCGTTAAACCATTATGTCAAATTTTTCAGAAAGTCACAAACATCATAAGTGTACAAAATCTCAAATTGTCATCATAAAATAAAGCTAAGATATTTATTGCGATCGCTGCTGCAATGATATATATTTTTCATTACAAGATCAACAACTTTTTGAAAAAAAATGTTGCTTTCAAAAACAAGATGTAAATCTGCAGTATGAAATAAGATAACATTGGTGCAACACAAAAAAAAGGTCAACTTTAAACCACTCCACCCATTGATCAAATGGCTAGACAGAAAAATTCCTTAAAATATTTCAATCACATATAAACAATTTCTCGATTCAATCATTATTCTTGCAGTTACAATTGTTGCAAATATCAACTTAGTTTAGAGAGATAACAAATAACTAATCTTTCATGGATTTCAACATATGCAAACAATTAAAATAATATTAACAATCAACCAATTTCATCAAACAATATGCCTGGATGTCCATCTCAACAGTTTTGGTCACGTTGAAAAATCAATATACAGTAATGAAAAAAAAATCCAATTTTTTTTTATAGATAATCAAATAAAATATATAATGACTTCAAACAAAGAACAAAATTATTCTTGTCATGCATAATTTATGCCATTGCGATATATTTATCAAATACACATTTTAACTTTCCTAGGTAATCAATTTTTTTTAATAAGTCTGCTTCCATTCCTACACTTGCTATTGTGTTGTTCTTTCGTTAACATCCTTCTCAATTTTTTTCCCTGGATATTTTTTGATTCTTCGGTCAATTCCATTTGAATGGTTCTTGCATTGTTTGGTACATCCAGTTTCAATTTATGCACCCATGACTAGCTGGCAACAATGCTTGCAAGGATCACATATATTTACAAATGAAGAAAATTGCTCATATACCACGAGATCAGCAAATGCTTAGGCTCCTTTCTACTCTGTTGGTGTATTGACACATTCTTCAAGGTTAAACACGAGTCATGATCCTTGCCATGCCGGTGCTCAATGATTTCCATTATATCACGGCGAGACTTCATCCTCTCAGTCATCAATGTACTCTGAAAATCAGCATGATCATTGCTCTGTTTTTTTTATCAGACAATCGATCTTGCCCATCAATCCAACATCTCTATTGTCATTACAAGATTTTGGTGCAACTAACTCAACCTCTATCAATAATGATCTCATGTCTTTTGTCAATGACCAACAACCAATTGGGCAAGCTTCGTATCAAAGAAAGGGGTAATGTTTATTCCAAAAAACTTTATATGTTGATTTATATACATATTTTAGTTGCAGTTATGTATGGTGAGATTTAACACGAATCTTTCATACCTAGGGACTTTGAATGGGTACATTGACTTTGGAAACAAAACATTCAAATGCTGTCATTGCAAGTCACTTTTTTGGCTTAATGAGCAGCTTGCCCATTCAACAAAATCCAATCCAAGATTCTCTCTTTGTTGTCTTAGTGGAAAAGTTAGGCTTCCACGACCACCACCCACACCTCAACTTCTAGATGACTTGCTAAACAATATATTTGGTTCGAAGTCCAAGAGATTCCGCAAAAATATTCATGCCTACAACTCTATGTTTGCTTTTACATCCATGGGAGCAAATGTTGATCAATCAGTTAATCATCAATCTGGCCCATATGTTTTTAAAATTAATAGCAATTGTCATCATCTTATGGGATCTCTGTTACCTTCTAATGAGGATGCTCCAAAATTTGCTCAACTTTATATTTATGATGTTGCTAAACAAGGTTTCAAATCGGATGTCACAGTTTCAACATTCAACCTCAACTTTAATCATTGAAATAGAATTTTTAATGTAAATAGAATTTTTAATCATTGTATTTTTTATTACCATTAACCAAATTGTTGCACAAATTTATTTTGATCATTCATTTATTTTATGCTCCATTACTTCTTCATTCAACTCAATTTAGAATAATCTTAATATATATATATATATTGACTTTGGAAACAAAACATTATTTTACCACATTACCTTTGATTCAGTGTTCTGTCAAACTATCAATAATACATATTAATTTTTAGTTCTTATTTTAAAAAATACAGAGTGAAAGATTTACATGTAAGGCCTCAATAGTTGACTATGATCTTCATTGGGGTTAGTGGTATCATAGTTGTCCAGTATGCACAAAGTCACTTTCTGACAAAGGAACGGGTTTTAGATGTATTGAACACAATGAAGTGACGCCCATTCCATGGTTATCCAAGAAAAAAATAACTTTTCATGTCCAGACCTAGATTATGCATATTGTTCATTTACTTTTACATTGCGCCTTATATTTAATTATCTCATTTCTAATGTTTTCCTAGGTTTAAAGTTGATTGTATTGTGACTGATGGCACTGATGTAACAACATTTCTTATGGTAAAAAAAACTACTAAAAACTTCTTTGGCTCCTCTGCCCACAATTATGTCTATGATAAAGGGTTTATTGATTCCATTCCACCTCCCATGATTGACAAATTACAGAAACCAAAAGTTTTTCAGCTAAGATTCAGAACTTTTCGCTTAATTATGAACTGTTGCAATATCATTGTTGCCAATATTTTTGATGACATTATAGATGTTGAAGCTCCATAACAGCATGTTGAGCTAAAACTTCATGATATTGATGTTAAGTTCATAGAAGAAGTTGTTGCATCTTCCTCCAAAAGAACCCTTCTATTAGACCCAATAACCCCAACACATATTCCACCATCAAGAGCTCACGTTGATACTCTTTCACAATCACATGTTGCTGTGAAACATCTACGATTTGAAGATGAGACACCTCTTAAAAGACAACATATTTCTTCCTTTCTTCATACCTATCACCTTTAAATTTCAATAATATCGTTTATATATGTTTGCTTTGTCAATTCTAAATACACAATTTATTGATTCTTTTGAAATTCACAACTCTGCAACAGATGCTACAGCCAGAACTCCAGATATATTCCCATTGCTTGATGACAATACATCATCCATGTCTAAAGAAAAACATCCACCAAAAAAATGTCAATGCTGATCTAAACCAAAACATGATTAGGTGATTTTAACTTACTCTCCAATTATGTCATTTTGCCATCTATAACAATTATTTGCAAAGCCTTTTCCTAGATTTATGACAATGCATCAGCCATTCCTACATTTATTATAACTTTTTAAAAAACCAAAAAAATTCTTTCCGGATAAATAATATAAAGACAAGGTGTTGGAAATCATAAAATTGATCCATATGCTAACAAAATACAATTAACTTCTGTGGGTACAATGGTTTTCTCGTAGCATCAATATCAATGTCAATTTTTTTTTCATTGACAGGACCTCCCGATGAACACCATCTCTGGTCATTTTGCATGCCAACGTGCTCTTTTTCAAGGACACTATACTCTCTTGAAAAGCAATGATACTTTATAACATTGCTTTGGCATCATTTTGTTATATTAAATTAATATGTTTCTTTTGTTGTGCTTTCAACTCTTGAATCAATAAACTAATCCATTTACTATTTTGGATGTAAAATATGATGAATGGAATAGTTTAGCGGTTCTAATCATGTAAATGTTTTATCACATAACATCTATACGCTTATAGTGTTTTGGTTCCTTAAGAAAAAAACTCCAATGGATTATTTATTTTTTATGAACTTTTATTTCAGTTACAATTTACTTCAAACTATATGGGTGACATGTTAGTTTATTATAAAAGAGTTTTTGTTAGTACTAAACTCTCCATTTTTTTTAAAAAAATATCAGCAGAAATATTTTCCAGGGAAAACATGTGAAAATCTTTTACTATGCCAAATAAAGATTGAATTGTTGTTTTCTGTCTCCTTTCCATTGAGTTTGCACATTTATGCTAACAATATAGCGTTTTTTAGAAAACAATAACATCAATAACAACTTAATCATGTTAGGTCCCTTCCAAGAATTGTTGCAGCATGCTTTTAAGATTGCTAAAAAAGAAGCACACAATTAAAAATGTGTAATGAAATGTTGGTGTTAAATAGTGCTTATGATAGGAAAAAATGGTGGCCAGTCCCATTGTTACCATGTGTTTTCAAACTTATATATCTCTAATGAGTTTGTTCGAAGGGCAAAACAAAATTATAAGGCGTCAAGGTTGGTTATTTTATTTGTGTGTATTGAAATGCTTCCTAAAAAGCTAAAACACAACCAGCAATAAAACAAATTTGCTAAAAAAAGAAATATCTAATTTTTTTTTATCGAAATTCATTTTTCAATTTGCCAATTATATCCAAATTCATTTTGCAATTTGGAAATAACTCATCTTTACAGTCAAAACATTGGATTACAAAATTGGTTATAAAATGTAGAAATTCAAATTTGCATGACCAGGATACTTTGTGTACAAAATCAACTTCTTCAATCTATAAGTCTCGAAAAGTCAAATAATATTATCTCAATACTTCTAGGCACAATGATAATTAAACACAATCATGCATAGAAATACTTTTAGTAGAGAAAGAGATAAATACCTATCAATCAAATAAGATATCTATACCATGTGTGAAGCAATTCTAGAAATAATCTCCGCATAGGGTTGTCCTTGGGTGAAGATTTGAATCAAAGTGAATCACCATTCGGTCAACCTATACAACTACCGAAATTAGCATTTGCACCAATAGTAGCGTATTTAAGCAAAATCAACCAGTTGGCCATGCTTGCAAAAAAATAATTCATCTTTAATGGATTTAATTGATTGCAATTTTTCCATCCTCTGATTCAATAATTGTCAAAAAAATTAAAACACGATCAACAATCAATTAATTGCAGTTTTGCACTCTACGAATTAAATCAATCGACAAGTACTTTAAACAAGCTTCACCATTAATCAATTGACTAAAAAATACAATTAACTTATCTTAAACGGATTTTATCGATTGCAATTTTGTGGGGTACTGATTCATTCATTCTCCCATTAGGTCAAACTATGGAAGAAATCAGTCAGTTCGATGAAGACAACAAATAACTGATGTCAAAAAATTCATTTTTCATGGATTTAATTGATTGCAATTTTGTCATCTCATGATTAAATAATTGTCATAACAATTGAGACACGCCCAACAATCAATCAATTGTAGTTTTGCACTCTGCGAATTAAATAAATTGACAAACAGTTTGATGACGCCCAACCATTGATCTATTGGCTGAAAAATACAATTAACTTATCTTAAAAGAATTTTAGCAATTGCAATTTTACGAGGTGTCAATTCAAGCATTGTCCCAACAGCTGAAACGATGGCAGGAATCAACCAGTTCGATAAAGAAAACAAATAACTGGTGTCAAAAAAATCATTCATGGATTTAATTGATTGTAATTTTGCCATCTTCCAATTAAATAATTGTCAAAGCAATTAAAACACGCCCAAAAATCAATCAATTATAGTTTCGCACTTTGCGAATTAAATAAATTGACAAGCAGTTTAATCAAGCCCAACCATTAATCTATTGGCTGAAAAATACAATTAACTTATCTTAAAAGAATTTTATCAATGGCAATTTTTTGAGGTGTCGATTCAATTATTATCCCGACAGGTCAAACGATAGCAGCAATCAACCAGTACGATAAAGACAACAAATAACTCATGTAAAACTATTTTTAACGATGCTCATTTGACTTTAGATATTTAATTAATCAATCAAAACACATAAAGCGATTTATCAATTTGCTGCATCAAAAAAGCCCGGCGCAACGCGCGGGTAAGGCAACTAGTACTGATCTAATCTCAGATATTTTATTAAATTCCCCATTCAATAAGCATTCTTAGTATTATGCTTAGAATAGGAGTCAAACCTCCATGTTTTTTAACACTAGTTTTGTTTCTCGCTCAAATTCATTTCACCTCCAAACATTTTGAAAATTAATTATATTCCATGAATATGATATCTATATTATATGATGTATGAAATATATGAAAAATATGGAGTTTTTGAGTATTCATATGGATTGATCATGTCATATAGATCAATTTTAAACATTCTAATGCTTTAATTTGAATTATCTGAAAAATACCTTGTTTATATTATATAAAAAGAATATACAATAAAACATATTTCTTGATTCAATAGAAGTCATATGTGAGTTTGATTATGCCTATGTATAATCCTAAAGGGAATGTAAAAAAGAGAGATCCATATGTAATCATAATCTTTATTTAGATGACTTCAAATGGCATTTTATCATAATACCTATTCTAGTATCATCTTTTATGAAATAAACTTATAGTTAATGAATCAATTTTATTACAAATTATAAGTTCATTATCCTAACCCATTCCTATTCTATAAGAAATAAATTTACTAATTCCTTTATTTTAGTTAGAAAAGAGATCTTGCATTAAAAATATATATTTTAGAAATTAAAAAACAATAACTTGAGAAAAATATAATAATAAAGCTTAGTAATATTCATGTTATAATAGATATTATCATACATGCAAGCATACTCAATTCATGTATTTGTTTTTATCTTGCAAGGGATTTTCCATAATTACTCTCATGAGGGATTATTTTTAGTTTTGTCCAATTATTAATAACTTGATCATTTTAAATAATAATACACAAAACAAACACTCATTAGAAATTCTTCTAAAACCCAAGTAATATAGGCATATTTGTATCCACACCATAATAAATAGAATTTTTCAAAATATACTTCTCATAGAGGAAGACCTTTAAGGATAAAAGATATATGGTTAAAGAGAGAGCCAATACAGATTTTTTCTTGAATAACCTTGAATGTTATGAATTCTCATATATAAATGTGTATATGAATGTGATAATACAATACAAGCTAAAGTTTAAAGATTTATAGAGAAATAAAAGAGCATATAAGTTATCATGTGTATATCACTAAGCTATTTTATATGAGTGTTAGGCTTTAATCTTGACTACAAATTATCCTAATTAGGGGTAAAAAATACACAGATAAGATGGAATAAATCATATAAAGGTATATGAGTAATAAAGAGAGAATTCATCATCTTAGATAAATTAGAACAAAGTATTTTATCTATTTTCAAATAGTATTGGTTATAAAATCCTTGGTGAAGGTGGAAGAAGTTTAGAAAAGAGTTTAAAAATCTTATTCAATGAATTAATTACTATAATGTTAAGCACTAAAATGATTTAAAAAAGTAGACATTCTCCATGCTATAATGTGCAAATCAGAACATTCATGATAAATAAGTAATAATTATACTAAGAAACCAGTCACTAAATGTTTAAGTTAAATCATTTATGACTTTTCTAATATCCAATGTAATTATGACAGATTACTAAATATTGTACTTGATCTTCCAATATAAATCAATCAATTATTGAATTGATAATAAAATAATTTTTAATTCTTATTTTATCAAGGATTATGATTTATATTTAAACCAACTTATTATAGAACCCAATGGGTCACACTAATATGTACAATTGGGAAAATATTAAAATGAAATGATTAATCAAGTGTGAGTTTATTGTATATCAATTTTAGAAATTAAGGACTAGAAAGTAATTAATACAAGGGATTACATTTCTTGATCTAGAAAATTCAAGTAGGGACTTGATTGGATAATTTTCTAAAATTATCTTAAAATAATATATGTTATATTATGTAAAGACAAATTGATATATTGCCATTGATAGGTTTTTAGGTTTTCCTATTAATAGAATGTTAAGCCTTTTACTTCCTATGATGAAAAATAAAAGGGTAAGAAAAATACAATATGTAAACACCTAAAAAAAAATTAATTAACAAACATTTGGATGACCGGTGGTTAGTGTGGATTACTATTAGAGGTTACACATTTGGATGACTTATAAATTTGCGATAACCTAGCCTTGAAATAAATATTTAAAGTTGAAAAGAAAATCTAATCTTCAGGTTATCTTCATATAAGCTTTGAACAACTATAGATTTGTCAAATATGATCCTTGGATCTACTAAAAAAATTAAATTTACTATTTTCGCCATGTATGTCTTTTAGGAAATTCAACAATGATAGTAGAGCCTTTGTTATGCAATTAGGGTTGTTAATTGTATATTTTCATTCTTATTAGTGTTAATTGCTAATTAATTTTGTGTGCAAGTTTTTTTTTCCCAAATGTTTTTTTTTATGTTTTCTAATAATTAAAATTGCTACTATCTTAGTCAGATCTAGATGGATTTTCTAGTGTTGGTCGAAATCTTAAATAAAAGGGTTTTTAGTGGTTTTGCACCACCAACATTGATGTTAGCATTGCTAACATGCCTGCCCGGTGTCTGATATGATAGGCCAAATCATCACTAGTGGAAAAGGCAATAAACATTAATATTGCCTCTACAATGGCAACATTGAGATGTCTAGCATTATTGTCTCGTGCTAAAGAAACAAATTCATCCACCTTAGTGTGAGGTTGGTGTCTTGCTTAGAAGGTGGCACGACGCAAGGGTAGTACCTCATCTTGTGCCAAACCTAACAGAAGCCTTTGTTGTTGTTGTTGTTGTTGTTGTTAAGATGTCCACTAATGCATGGCAGCAACCTCGTGCTGGAGTTGACGAAATGTAAGGGCAATCCCTGATGCTATAACAAACCTAGTCAACAAAGGCTTCCATGATTTGGTGGTCATTGATGGTGGATAGTGGGTAGAAAAAAAAAAGTTAGTGATAAAATTATGATCCTTCCCCTTAGATTTGTTTGGGTTTTTTGAGGGGTAGAATTACAATTTTGTCCTGACAGCTTATATTTAATTACTTTAGGTATATTTGAGGATGAAATTATGATTTAATCCCTTCTAAATAATAGTTAGGTTTAATACATATAGATGTATATGGATCAATGATAATTTTTTTGTCATAGATGGATATATTTATTTCATTACATTTACTGATAATCATTCTAGATATGGTTATGTGAATGTAAAAGAACACAAGTCTGAATCATTTGAAAGGTTTAGAAATGAAGTTGAGAAACAAACTAGTAAGATTATCAAAATACTTCTATCAAATCCAGGTGATAAATACATGAGCCAAATATTTCAAGATTATCTAAGAGATAACAAGATTCTTGCATAATAAACACCTCCTGAATCACCATAACTTAATGAAGTTTGTAAAAGGATAAATCACACTATATTGGAAATGTTTCATATTCTATTCCTTGTCATTTCTTTCAAGAAATATTATTATTGATTTTGATTCTTTCTTTTTTCTATTGATTAATAAACATGTACGAAAGCATTATTTTCCTTTGTCATTGAATGGACATTTTGCTTTTTGTATATGGCATTGTCATTTTCATCTTTCTAAAAAGAAAACATTTTTGTATAAACTATATTCATAAACCACAAGTCTGAAAATATTTTCTTTTTGCACAGTTAAAATGAGAAAAACCAAATTAACAATAATAAAATGTGGAAATATCGAATAATACAACATGATAAATATAAAGCCAATAATCCACATGATAAATATAAATATTTTTTTACGTGAAAACTCTAATGTGGTAAAACAACCTTAGGACCATAGCTTATAAAAAAAATCTATTATATAAAATAATGGGATTATAAAGTTTATTTTTTAACTCAACTATAGAATATACATATCATCATCAATCCACTAAACTGCATCACAACAACAGAGATAATAAAAGAAAACAACCAAAAAAAATATAAATAATAATAATCAAAGAAAGATTGGAAAAACTAACCAAATGAGTTTTTAAAAAACATTTGAAGAAAAGAATTATTCAACAATCAACATTTTTCAAATTAATGAATTCATAGAGGAGAGTAACATACTAAAATTACATTCTATTTAGATCTTCAATCTTTATATAATTAAGGCAGGAAAGGTTAAGATTAAAAAAATTTCTTAGCCAAACTCTCTCATTTTCTCTTGTTTTTGTTATTTGTTATTTACTAACAAAAAGGTTGCCTTTTGAACAAGTCATTAACTAAAACAATATTTTCTTATAAGTGTGATGATATTGATGTTCAATAAATTCGTTTAAAAGATAATCTAATAGATTTGTTTACTAAAACATTATCAACCACAATAAGGATTGCAACACAATATTGGAATATAGCAATTTAAGGATTTAAGGTGATATATTGTAAGCCCCTAGAAATAAATTTAAGTGTAAATTATAAACTAAATAAAAATAAATAAAAAAGTGGAAGAATTCACGAACAAATTTAAATAAAATAAGAATTCAGAAATTTTGGATATAACATCCAGACAAAATAATTGAGATATCATAATTTTCAACTCGGAATTAATTGGGGTTAGTTTTAAATTAAAGGAATGAATTAAAATAGAAATAAAATAGGTTGAGAGGTGGAATTGAAATAAATGTAAAGATTATGATTTAAATTATAAGAAAAGTAGATGTGGGGTAAAAAGAAAATATTAAAAGGAAATCGGGCCTAAGTGCAATAAGAGAAATTTTTATACTCCTCTCTTTTCTCTTATGTCCAACAGAATGAAGGGAAGAAAGGGAGGGATATTTTGATATTTTTCTTACCAATTGAAGAAGAACTTCAAAGTGAAAGTGAGATTAAGGGTTACCAAAACATTCAAATATAAAAAACACAAGGATTTGGAGTATTATTGGAAGAAGAAATTGGAGGAAAAGAAGGAGTATTGGGCTGGCAGCACCAGGATGAAAAAGAGGGGAGGAGGAGATTGTGATTTCACAAGCTATTAGGATCTTAAATCTTTCTTGGTATGGTGTTTCTTATATGCATATAAAATATTTCTGACTTTATGGTTAAATCGCATGACTTTTCTTTATGAGATTTGGGTTAGGGTTCTTGGAAAAGTTTTGGTGGAAATGTGGAATTTTGTGTAATTGATGAATGTGACATGAAATGGGATGAAATGAGAGCTAATTGTCAAGACAAATGGAAAGGAAAAGGGGAGCCCCTAGGAAAGGTCATGGTTGGCAATTGAGGGCAGTAATTAGGAGGGAAAGATTATGTGTTTTGGAAAATAATTATTCTATATGTTGTGTTGGATGTGAATGTTTGTGTAATAAATTATTGAGCATGAAAGGAATGAGGTAAGTCTTGTTTTCCCTAGGCCAAGTTTCTACCAAATGTATATGATGCAGAAGTTAACAACTGGACAAATTCATCACTTGATTTTCAGAGAGAATTTGAATAGAAAAACAAGGTAATTAGGATTGGTTTCCTTCATACGAGTTGCAGTTCTTGATGTGTACTATCCAAGGAAACTTGTTTCATTTAATTTGAAATTTTATAACTCTAGTCAAGGAAACTTGTTTCATTTAATTTGGAATTTTATAACTCTAGTTAAGGGTCACCGACGTGACTATGTAGAGCAGACTTTGCAGAACAACAAGTCTATCACATTTGGGATGCATTTCGTGAATTTTTGGGGTAAAATTGGGTTTTCCTCCCTTCATAAGGGTTGTAACCATGTATGTTAGGTTTCCAATGAGAATAATTTTATATAAAACAAAGCTCTATAACTTCCTTTATACTGAAACATCTTGGTAGAGGTCAGAATCCGACCTCTGTTGGTAGCTTTGAGAAAAAAAAAAAAGAAGTGGGAGGTCATGAAAATGATGAAGTTAGATGCATTAAAGGAAAAAACAAACAGGTTATGTTCGAAAATGGGTGTTTATAATGATATTTTAGTTCAAAAATGTTATAAAAAAAGAAGAAAGAATAACCAATTTAAAAGCATATTGGATTGTTTCGGTGTGGTTATTAGAAGAGTATCGATGGTTGAAAATGATTTATGAGAATTTCTTGTAATTGCATTAAAGACCACAAGTCTTGTGCAACCGCAGCAACAAGAGACCATGAGCAAAGCATCCACAACAAGTAGATGATTCGTGCCTATGTTTCTGATTTAATTTTCATAATGAAAATGTGTGAATTATGCTTAAAGCTTTGGTGGAAGTTTGAAAAGATATGATTTATCAATAAGAATATTTAAGGCATGTGTGTTAGGGAAGTTTGAAAATGTCATGAACAAAACATGGCGGTGGCTAACATATATTTAGTGTATGTTAGGATCCCGAATAAAAGGATCACCAAAAATAGCTAACATACATTTTAGTGTATGTTAAGATCATAGATAAGGGGATCATCAATGATGGTTGTCATACATTCAGTGTATGTGAGGATCCCGGGGATGGGGATCACTATGCACAGGCTAATATACATCGAGTGTATGTTAGAATCCTGAATAAAAGGATTGTGTTGTAATGTTTAAATACACATTCATGTATGTTGAAATTTCAAAAACAATATAAAATGGAATCAACGCACATCCTAAAAAATATGAGGTATGTTACGGACCCAGGAATAGGTCTTCTCTAATTTGTGATGTCGGTAGGGTGATAAGGGTATCGACAATACTTAGCATTGGCAATACATAAGTGGGGAAGATAGTTTGTGCTTCAAAGAGCTATGTTGATTATTTTAATTATGTATGATCACATATCGCAGGTTAAATAAATTTAATATATTTTTTAAAAAATTTCTTTATGAAATTTTCTTGTATTTCCATTTCAAGTCCATCATATCTTCATGTTAGGAGTAACGCTATTGTTTCTTGGTTTTTTTTGTATCCAGTAGTATTTCGTATAAATTAAATGGTGGTAAACTGATATGTATGATCACTGTTTTTGAAAAAAATGGAATTTAAGAAAATTAACTCGTTTTGTTGTATTTCATTAAATATGATTTGATTTTTATTTATTCTAGTGTAAATTGTTGATTGTTGTTAAATGCATGGTTTATTAATTGTGATTGTGATGAGGATGATGTTTATGGTTTAGTAGACCCAGGATGAATGGGTCAAGATTGAATTATGGTTTAGTAGACCCTTTATACTTTCCTATCTTATTATGGTCATTCATAATTCTCAAGTTTATTTGAATCTACATCTTCTTATATCCTTTGAGTTTTCAAGTATTTATGTGCATGTACCTTTAAAATGGTGCATTGTTAAGAGAATAAATAACACATATATTATTACAAAGTCATATGAAATTAGAGTGTTTTCATTGTCTCTTTAATCTTCATTGTTCTTATTTTTCTAAATATATAGTATCATAAAAATTATATAATTATTATAGTTTATATGTTCTATATCTTTTTTATCAAAAAAATATTCTATTTAATATTTGAGATAATGAACTTATATGTAACACATTTTTCTAGAACTTAATAATATGACAATTGTTTTTATTCTACATATGTATTGACTTTACTAAGGTTAAGTTTTAACCTCATAAGATAAGAATCTCTTTATTAAGGACGACCTTTCGTAAATCTTAGACAAACCAATGGTTAGAAACACACAACAAGACCTTAGTTTATTTTAGACGAATAACAATGTAGCTTACTCTAAGTATAGTATTTTAAGGGTGATACATCCTCTTTATTTACAGCATATCCCTGTACCAAGACTCTCGTAGACCAATGGGTTTTCTAGTGACCTTAATACTAGGTAGACTCTTATTCTCTAGGTTTCATTGATAAAAGACTAAAATTCCTAGTTCTTTTAACCTACACCTTTTCTCGCTATAACCTACTCTAGAATAACAATTGTCACAACACCTCACACATGCAATAATTAAAATGAAAGCAATCAAATTAACAATAATACATAATGGAAACAATCAATAATACAAGCATATGATCAATATAAAGATATTTTTTACTTACAAAACTCTAATTTGGTAAAAAAATTAGTTCATCAAAACTTTTGTACTTCTAAAATAACGGGATTACAAAGTTTATATCCTAACTCAACAAGAGGATATGTATATCATAATCAAGCAACTAGCTTATATCACAACAACAACAACAATAATAATAAAAGAAAAAAACATAAAAATATATCAACAATAATAATCAAATAAAGATTGGCAAAACTAACCAAATGGGGTTTTAGAAAACACATAAAGATAAAATTTATTAAACTATCAACACTATTCAAATTAATGAATTCATCGTGGATGTCATAACATATTTTTGGATTATTTTCTAAATTCACACAAAATAAAAATAAAAGGGGCTAACATGGTGAAGAAAACCAGAAACAATCAAGTCAAAAATTTAGAACAAAGTTGGAAGCTTGATTATACCCATATTGCACCTAAACCTGATCAAACAATGCACATTCAAGGTCAAAATAAATTATTATCGAATATATCTACATAAAAATGAAGTTCAATGACATAATTAGATTTTAATAGGTCAGTTTCATTTTATCATGGGCTAAATTGAGATTTTAATAGCGTTTAAGAATTAATTTTAGACCAATTGAAGGATATAATTAGATACAAGGACTTAATTTTATATTAAATGGGTCAAATTAAATGTATTAAGGACTTCATTGGTGAAAATTAAGTTTAAGAGCCCAATTGGAGCTTAATTGAGAATATTGGAATTTTAAGACACCAAATGTAAGTTTTACCAAGTTAATTGATAGAAATCAAGGTTAAATTGAAATAGAATTAAAAGTTTAGCGTCAATTAGGGGTGAAATTGAAGAGTTTGTAGCCAAGGACCAAAATGTAAAAAGTATCGAACAACAAGGACCTAATTGATTGAAATCAGGGTTAAAATTAAAAAAATAAAAGTTTAATTGTTAATTATGAGTTAAATTGCATAAGTTCAAGACCAAGGACCAAAATGAAAAAAAGGCTCCAAAATTCAGAGGTGATATTGAATTTTAAAAGGTGCAAAATTGCAGAAAATTATAAATTTAAAGTCATTCAGGGTTGTAATTAAAGCAATTAGAAAAGGAAGGACTAATTTAAACTTTTTCCAAAACCCTACTTTAAAAATAGTGTCATTTTGAAGAAGAAAAATAATAAAAGATCAAACAACATGTTGTTTAGTTATCGTTCATTCACTTTTTCTTCTTTTATCCAAAAAGACAACTTAGAGGGTTACTTTGCATGTACTTTTTCTTGTTTCTTCACCAAATTTTACAAAACATACACCAAAATAATCCCTTGACATTCAATCATATTGTGGTATGGTCCATTCAGGCTTATTAACACCACATACGTGGTGGTGCCACTCTAAAATGTACAACTCAAATAGCTTTAAACTGTCAAAACTTGACAGTTCATGATGGCCATTTTAAGCCAATGGTTAAGATCTTTTCGGGTTGAATCAAGGGCCAAGATTTTTCCCTAATAAAAAAAAAAGATTTCCCTCTTTCACCTTCTATAAATAAAGGTGAATTCTATGACTTAAGCATAAAGAAATTTAGGTACAAAGTTAGAGAAAAAAATAAGTTATTTCACCATTTTCTCATCTCTCTCTCAATTCCCCCCTTTTGACGATACAATCACATCAAGCAACCATACATAACCCTTCCCACAACAACAACCACTTTGCATCTGCCAGGTAGCCTTCCTCTCTTTTTATCTTCTATTGTACATCGTTGCTAATGCATACACTACATGCAATGGAAAAATTAATTAACCTCGTGGTCACTAGGTTGGGCAATGACCAAGTGGGCCATGGCTAGACTCGACCTAAGGCCAAGAAAAAAAAGACAAGGAGAAAGTCCAGGTTTGTTAGGCTTCCATGTAGCCTCACCCAACCCGATTGGGTTTGGCCCAGATTGATTGGTCAGACCTAATCCTTAATATTATATTATAATAATAAAAAAAATTTCAAAATTCAAAAACGTTAAAATTAACATTTCAAAATATTTACGAGTTTCTGCATGTTTTTCAACAATTCTATTGAATATTGAACTTTAAACTTACACTACAAAATATAGATCTAATATTAAAAATACTTGATTTTCTTTGAAACTTCATTAAAAAATTCCAAAATGTTTAAGGGTTATTTTAAAATATCTTTGGTTTTTTCACCTTCTTTTCTAGTAATTTTGTTCAATATTGTACCATAGACTTACACTATAAGATACAAACTCTGTATAAAATACCTTATTTTCTTTGAATTGTTTTAAAAAAAAAAACTATTTCAAAAATACAAAAAATAAAATGTGGGTCAGATCCTAAAACTTTTCCAAGCATATTTTCATAGAACAAAAAAAAAATGCATTTTTCCATGATTTAAAATGCAAAATAAATATCGTAACAAGTTTATGATTATCCGTTAAGATTTGACAAAAATACCACAAACTCTTCACCAATCATTTTGTTCACTTTAACATTTAAAAGTGTTAGTATTTCGTTGTAAATTTTAATATTTGAGGGTGTAAAACTACATTGTAGAGTACGCTCTCATGTATTGATGATGCAACCATATTATTTGATAATTTCATCCATATTTACCTAGTGTTTTGTGTATAAAATGCCTTGATATTCTTTGTTTTATGTTTTGAAGACATTTTTGGATGAAAGATGCAAAAATTAGGTAATTGGAGCTGATTGACAGATTTGACCTTCAGTCGGTGTTTTGTATAGAGCGGAAGCTTTAGAGATCGAAATAAAGTGATTCCAGTGACATTCAAAAGCTAACATCCATAAATTTATGGAAAGCTAAGGAAAATAAATAAAATAAGGAAGATCATGGAAATCGCAGCTTTCAAAGTCAAATCTTGCAATCTGTTGATATCGACCTTTGTCCATTCAAACTTCAATAGAGAGATCTACAGAAGTCCAATTGATGCAAACTCAATTTTCATGGATTCAGTACTCAAAGAAATATAAACGCGCCAAATATAAGCTCAAAACGATGTGATATGAAGGAGATATGAATTTTACAAGGGACAATTAAATTCTATCAACTTAAGGAATGACTATTTTGTAAAATAGATACTAGGGTTTCTAAGCATATATAAAAGAAGAGAGGAGCAAGGAAGTTTCGGCCAGCAGCAAAGAAAACACAAATCTTCCTCCTCCAAACCCTAAATCATGTTTTCTTCCATCTTTTTATTTAGTTGTTCAATAAACATGCAAGGCTAGACTCTTTTGCTTGGTTGCAAGGACACGGAAACCTTCAAATTTCAAGAACTGTGAGATTTATTTTTACCTCAATTTTCAGTTTAAATGATGAATATGTTTGTTCTCCTATGCTTATTTTCCTATGATTGTTTATTTAATTGCTAAGAGCGGACTTGAAGTTATTATTGTAGACAATCGATTGCTAAGTTTGATATCAAAACCAGAGTTATGGTATATGAACTTATGAAGCAACTAAGTTAATAATTGTAGCTAATCTATGTTATTAATCTTAGGGAGAACATTCAATCTAACTAAACATATATTACGGACAATTATGTTTCTTAATTGATCAATTTATATAGATTTTAATGCTGCCATTGAATCAAATTACTAGTGCGGACACTATGGTTGTTTGATGGTTAGGGTAAGTTATACGGCGGATCCGTTAACGAACCAATTTTAAGAAGAGATAAATATTCAGAATATAAATTGATGTGTCCTTTCCATGATCAGTTTTGATTTCTGTAGGTGGATGTTGATTTGCGACCAACCCCCCCCCCCCCCCCACCAATTGCATAACATATAGCACGAAAATCTGAACTAAATCATCCTTGTGGGATCGACCCCTTGCTTGCTCTATACTATCTTGTTTGATTTGTTTTGAGCTAGGATAATTAATTTGTGCGACTGCGACATAGCAACAATTAAAGATACAAACAAATAAAGGTGATGCTAAGATTTGAGTTTTAGAACAACTAGTTCTCACTTACTAATGTAGAGACTCCCTCATGAAACCAACAAATAAAAATTTAACCTGAAAAATAATCAAATAATAATGTGGTCTATCTTATGTAAGGTGCACTGGGGATGATACATTTTCCTTTTACTCAACAACCCTCTTACTTAGATTTTTGCATACTATTATATTTTTCTAGTGACTGTAATACTAGATGATGACTCCTAAATTATATAATTATAATTTTATAATTATATCCAAAACTTATTTTCTACATTTCAAGAGACTAACTTGTCATTCCAACTTTGTATACGTCGTGATAATAGAGAGTAACATACTAAAATTTCAATCTATTTAGATTTTCAATCAATGTATAATTAAGGCATGAAAGGTTAAGATTACTATTTCTTTCTCACCAAACTCTCTCATTTTCTTTTAGTTTTTGCTGTTTGTCTGTTACTAACAAAAAAAAGTCAAGGTTGCCTTTTGAACAAGTCAATAGGTGACTTTGTTTTCTATTTCTTTGAAATTTACACACACATGGATTTCTAAAAGCAATGTATCTAGACCGACCCAGTACTTATAGACAATCCACGGATATAAATAACATGTTTGGTGTTACAGTGATAATAATTTTTTGAAGTTTATTTTGTTTAAAATAAGTTTATATATATATAATTTTTTTTATATTATTATATCAAACAAAATAAAAGGGATAGAGCTCGGATTAGTATGCTTGTAATAACTATCTAATGAGAAGTGGTTACATGGATGGATCTTATTTTAATACATACTAATTGATGCATTTCCTTGAGCACTTGAAAAACATATGATATGCATTTGTCAAAAATATTTATTTGTAAGATATCTGTGTAATTTTTGTATGCATATAAGCTCTTATAACATGGTGTTTTTCAAATATCAAACTTAGCTATTAGTCATTGTGATCGTGGACTCGCAATCTTTTACTAACTAAAAATAAAAATAATTTTTTTTTGGTGATGTGCTTGCTTAGATTGTTATGTAGAGTGGAGCAGTCTTAATTTGGGGTTGTAACTTGGCTGACGTTTTATACATCATCCTCGACCAGTTTGTGTTTAGAAGATTGCTATTGCAAGTATCATCCACCAAATGATCATGGAATATGAACAATACATGTGAGTTTCTACCCGACGAGAACTAGGTGACAACTTCTCGACTCCCTGCACCTCTTGCACTCTTGTATGACAGGACATATGAACAATATATGTGAGTTTCTATCCAATGAACTAGGTGACGGCTCCTTGACTCCCGGCACCTCTTGCACTCTTAATAAACTATGTCTAAGTTATAGAATCATTTGATAATGTTATTGATTTAAATAATAATAGAAAAATTTGAGTAATTAATTAATCAATTTACATGACTAACCTCTTAATTTAAAAATGATAATTCATTTGTTTCAATTTAATTATATCTTTTTAAAATAGCTTTCGTTTTTTTAGTAAATTAAAAACATGGAACCACTCATAAATTAATATATTTTAATACATAATGAAATTCTAAAGTTTTACTGTATTTCCAATTTTACATTATTATTTAGAAAAATCAATTGTAGTCAAATTAATATAGCCATAAAATTAAATTGTAAGATGGTCCTTCAAAAACATTTGAAAGAGCACAGGGAAAACAAATTAACCCCTACAAGTCTTGGATCAAGAAAAAATGAGAGACCAAATTCCATGGCATCACCATCACGTGATGGGTGATCATCTTGGAAATTAAATGCAGCAATTCAGACTTCTCCAATATGGAAATACTACAATTCCATGGCATCACCATCACGTGATGGGTGATCATCTTGGAAATTAAATGCAGCAATTCAGACTTCTCCAATGTGGAAATACTACAATTCCATGGCATCACCATCACTTGATGGGTGATCATCTTGGAAATTAAATGCAGCAATTCAGACTTGAGGAGTAGCATGAAATAATTCTGGATAGATTGAGGAGTAGTTTACAAATAAAAACACTGAAAAATAAGAGGAGCAAACGAGACGGGCCAAAAACCAGTGACAGTGCACCACCAGCAGGTCACCGTCGACCCTGTCTCCCTCGGTAACCCTCTCCATCTTCACCGTCAGCCACAATCGGTAGTTCTCTCTCTCCTCCAGCAGCAGCCCTCTCTCTCTTAAAAACTGTCAGCCAAAGTCAGCGGTCTCTCCTCTAGCAGCCAGCTTCCGACAAGCACCAGCTTTTCCCTCGGCACCGGCGGCTTCTCCTCTTGCTAGAGGCATCACCTAAAACAGCTCATCCCTTCTTCTCCAACGCCGACGACGAAGCAGTAGCAAAGGCAGCAGCGACAACAATGTGAACCAGCCCCCTTCCAGCGCTCGTTCCAGCCACCACACGCCACCACCACAGGGAGAACCATCTCAGCCTCCTCTACCCGGTGGTAGTGGCAAGTGAGCCTCTTGTCACCGTCGGTCGACCACCTTGTCGCTGTTCACATTACATGAACAGTGCAAG
Organism: Salix suchowensis; assembly: GCA_029030765.1. Lineage (NCBI taxonomy): Eukaryota > Viridiplantae > Streptophyta > Magnoliopsida > Malpighiales > Salicaceae > Salix > Salix suchowensis. Next base: position 13,374,883 of record JAPFFH010000004.1, read on the forward strand.
AGTGAATTAATTCACTCTGCACTATGAATAGTGACAAGTCCAGCCCAAGTTCAGCAGATGGGTCGATCCTTTTAGTTGGGTCAAGCCCAGTCAGATTTTTTATTTTTTTTATTTTGTTTTTTTTAAAATATATATATATATATATATATATATATATATATATATATATATATATATATATATATATATAAATCTCATTAAAAAATAAAAAAAAATGTGTTATTGTTGTGCATACAGCCGAATTCCAAAAAATTTTCCAAGCATATTTTTCATAAAAACCAAATATAACATATTTCTCATGTTTTGAAACAAAAATTGGATATCGTAACTAGTTTATGATTATCCATTGGAATATGGCCAAAATATCAAAATAATTTAACAATTATTTTGTTTTAGCTATCATGGTGTAAAATTACATTGTAAAGTACACTCACAGATAGTTAAAAAATAGTTTTTCAAAATGTAGTGTAAAATTTGTTTTTGGTTAGTCTTTCAACTCGCAATGAGATAGAGATTCTCTCACGAAGAGAGATCTACGTCGAACCTTAGAAAAGACCAACGAATAAAAATTGACTTAGAAAAAAACAATTAAACAACAATGCAACTTACCTTAGGTAGGGTGCACTAGGGATGATGCGTCTTCCCCTTACACAACAAGTCCCCTTAGCTAGACTCTCGCAGATCATTAGATTTTCTAATGACCTTAATACTAGGTGGCGACATCTAAATATTTATAGTAGTGATTTTTACGGCTATAAAACAAACCCTCATTTCACCGCACGCCGTCTCCCTCTTCGGGGATGGCTGGGCGTGAAGAGCGAGAAAAAACATCGTCGCGACAACATGAATACCAAGTTGACCCACAAGCGAATTCCATATGAAAATATCACTAATGTGTATGGAAAGACTCTTGTAATAGTTGTGCGAGTGATCCTTAAACTTGAAGTCATTAAGTTATCTTATATAGAAAATATTATATTTTGATCATGATCACATGTTGTCCTAATCAAGGGTAACAGACAGGTAAATATAGGGTATGATATAAACTATATAAAGATATCTGAGTAATTAAGAGAGGATTTATCACCCTAGGTGAATTATGAAAAAATATTTCATTTTTTCTCAAATAGTATTGATTGTGAAATATATGGCTAAGGTGTAATGAGTTTTGAAATCTTATTCAAAAAATCAATGATCATAATGTTCAAAACTAAAATGATGTAACAAAACATATATATTTCATGCTATAATATGTAAACAAAACATTCAAGATGAAGAGATAATAATTACATTGAGAAAATGATCACTAAAAGGTTAGGTCAAACTACTTATGACTTTACTTGTATTTAGAGGATGACGACGATATGTTATTAGACAGTGTGCTTGATCTTCAAATATAAATCAATCAATTATTAAATTGATAATAAATTAAATTATTTAGTTTTTTAACCATATTTTATTTAGGAGTATAATCTATATTTGGATCAACTCATTAGACAACCTAATAGGTCACACACATAAAAACCCATTAGTAAGAAATTAAAATGGGATAATTAATCAAGTTTGATTTGATTGTAAATCAATTTTAAAAATTATAGACTATAATGTAATTAATGCAGAGGATTACAAATAAATTTATAAAACTATTCTAAAATAATATATATGATATTATTTAGGAGGCATATATATATATATATAGGAGTTTTAAATTTCACTATCAATATAATGTCATGTCTCTTATTTTTTGTAACAAAAAAATAAAAATGAGAGAAATATAGTGTGTAAACACCAAAGTCTTATTGATCTCCATCCTGGAAATTAAATGCAGCAGGTTAGGGTCGCCAATTCAGACTTCTCCAATGTGGAAATACTACAATTCCATGGCATCACCATCACGTGATGGGTGATCATCTTGGAAATTAAATGCAGCAATTCAGACTTCTCCAATATGGAAATACTACTATTCCATGGCATCACCATCACTTGATGGGTGATCATCTTGGAAATTAAATGCAGCAATTCAGACTTCTCCAATGTGGAAATACTACAATTCCATGGCATCACCATCATGTGATGGGTGATCATCTTGGAAATTAAATGCAGCAATTCAGACTTCTCCAATGTGAAAATACTACAATTCCATGGCATCACCATCACTTGATGGGTGATCATCTTGGAAATTAAATGCAGCAATTCAGACTTCTCCAATGTGGAAATACTACAATTCCATGGCATCACCATCACGTGATGGGTGATCATCTTGGAAATTAAATGCAGCAATTCAGACTTCTCCAATGTGAAAATACTACAATTCCATGGCATCACCATCACTTGATGGGTGATCATCGACAAATTGTAGCTGGGTCTTTGGCAACCAATGTCCATTCACTCATAAAGCTTATGGGTCAGACATTAATTTCCATCTGGAGAAAACAATGAAGTGCCCTACAAGTTGGTCCTCGTCATATTAATATCAACTGTTAGAGTTTTCTTATTTCATAAAAAACCCTTTACTATTGTTAGTGGTATAAAGCCTTATGTTCATTATCCGTCTAAGTTAGTGTAAAGAAATTAATAAAATCTCTTTTCTTGTAAAATTGAGGACATTTTTTCGTTTGTCAAGATTTTACTTGTATCCTCCTCAAGTGTACAAGATCGAAACATATTAAAAATCAAAGATCTCTTCACTGTTCTAATATATATATATATATATATATATATATATATATATATATTTACACACACACTATATTCTTTAAAATATTAGAAAAAAATATTAAGAGTGCGAAGATTGTCTTACAATGCTCTAAACTAAGTAAGATAATAAATCTTTCGTGAACTTCTAATAAAATATATAAAATCTAACTCGATGTGAATTTATTGTTTAATATGTTTAAACGAAACTTGGATGACTTCTTAAAAAAAAAAAACTAATGGTAAATGGTAAAATTGAAAAAACAAAATAAGATAAAAAAAATAAAAGAGAATATTGAGCTACAAAAACTTTTTAAACCATTAATCCGGGATATTAGATTTAAAATACTATACATGGATAAGCTGTATAACTCAATTCTTAACAAATATAACATTGAATGATGGATTATTATAATTTCTAAAATGTTATTATTGCTGTTATCATTATCATTATAACTATTATTGTTTATACTATTGTTATAGTTATTATCATCACAATTATAATTAATATTACTATTATTTTTTATTATTATTATCATCACCATCATTATTATTGCTATAACCACAATTATTATTAGTATCAACACCACTACTGTTATCACGATTATAATCATTATTATTGTTAATATTACTATTATTAATAATATGATTAATATTATCATTATTATTATTATCACGATTAATATCATAACTATAATAGTTTTTATTATTATTGATATTCTTAATATTCTTATCATAATTATTGATATTATTACTATAACTACCATAATTATTGATATCATAATCACTATAACCATTATAATAAATTATTATTGTTATTATTATTATCATTATTGATGTTACTATTATTATTATGATTACAACCACTACAACTATTATCATTTTTTATGAAACAACAAAAATCATAAAATTATTCAGAAAGACAATATCAAAAATACAAAAATTTTGACAAAAGAACAAGTAGAAAATATGAAAAGAAAAAAGATGAAATTAAAATAAATATAATCACAATTAAATAAAACCATTTGATTTGAGGCATAAAAATTAAAAAGAAAACTCGAAAAAATTTTGACCAAAAAAGAAATGGAAAAAAATGAAAAGAAAGATGAAATTAAAATAATTATTATTACTATTAAAAAAACCATTTGATTATAAGCAATAGATAATAAACTATGTCTAAGTTATAGAGTCATCGCCATGATTTGCTTTTGTTTTTCTTTTACACACACACACACACACGAATAACTTGTCATGCGCTTCGTTGTAGTTAGAACTAAAGTTTTTAAAATGTAAAAGAAAATGTTAAGATTTTGAGTTTTTTTTTTATAATGCTATAAATTTGGGTAAAATAATCAACCTGGACATAATTTTTGTTAAGTAATGTTAAAAAAACTAATTATAAGATAATGTTTTGTGTTTAATACTAATGTTAAGTAATACTAATGTTAAGAAATACAATTTTAAAAAAATAAGATAAAAAAAATCAAAAACAACATTGAGTTACGAAATTTTTTCAAACCATTAATCTGTGATATTAAATTTTAAATATTATATTTAGAGAAACTTTAAAATTTAATTCTTAATAAATACAACATCAAATGATAAATGAGCTGAATTATTATTCTTATTGTTATTATTATGATTGAAGGCAAAACCCAAAAAAATATTATCGGTATAAAAAAAATCATTTGATTTGAAAAACAAAGGAAAATAATTAAAGAACAAAAAACTAAAGGACAAAAGCAAAATTATTACTATTATCATTAAGAATATAATTATTATAATCATTTGATTATAATAAAATTTGTTATTATTGATATTCATAATATTATTTCATGAGTTATTGTTACTATTAGCACCATAGTCATAATTATTAATACCATAAGCACCACAATCATTATAATAAATTATTCTTGTTATCCTAAAGAAAACTAAAAACTGTAACAAAAGAGTGAGTAAGAAAACAATCATAAAAAAGTAATCACTAAGATGATTATTATTATTATTATTATTATTATTATTATTATTATTATTATTATTATTATTGTGTAAACAATGAAAACCATAAAATTATCTTGGAGAATAAAACAAAAACCAAAAAACTTTAACAAAAGAAAAAATAAAAACAACCAAAATAAATGACAAAAACAAAATAAATATTATTAGCATTTAAAAAATCATTTCATTTGAAGAATAAATAAAAAAATAAGAATCAAACAAAAAAAAGGAACAAATGGAAAAAAGAAGAAATATCAATTTTAAAATGATTATCAACATAAATTAAAACTTCAGGACTAAATTGAATAAAAATAAAACCTCAATAAAAGAGAAAATGATAGAAATTCAAAACCAAAACTAAGAGTATAGATACATAAATATGAACAAAAATTAGGGACTGTCTTGAAAGGACCGAAAAAATTAAAGGAGTCGAAACAAAAAAATAAATAAATGAATAAAAACCAAAATGAAAAACAAAATATATAATCAATTTCAGTTGAAAAACAACATTGAAACAAATTAAAACTTTAAGAACAAAAAAATTACAGGAATGAAAAACAAACCAAAAATAAAAAGAATAAAGACCGAAATAAAACATTATATTTCCGATCAATTTCAATTGAAGGATGAATTTGAAATAAACCAAAACTTCTATAAAAGAAATCTGAACGAAAAAAAATAAAAAAACCAAGGAATGAAATGAGAAAACCATAAACAAAACAGGATTATCGTGCATCTTCAGCTACAGTAGACAGAAAAGAGGGGAAAAACATTCAACCGACCACCAACAAGTTTTTGTTACCGTGAGTACACAAGCGCACCACCATGTGGAAGAGGCCATGGCGGCTCATCCAGTGAGATGGTGAATGAACATTTTTCACCACCGAACGACGTTGCATGCGTCGTCTGTATGGCGCGGATAAAAGACAAATATCTGTAGGTAGACACGCCAGCAGTTTAAGCAAAAAAAAAAAGAATTAAAAAATCTATAATTAGCTAAAACCATTTACTTCAAACACTTTGCTTTTGTCTTTTTGGAGGGCACATTAGTATTTTAATTGTTTATAAAAACTTGAAAAACTAAAAACACCATCACCAACAACTTTAAGTTTTTATCTTATTGAAGGGTATGATAATTATTTTATTGTTCATCAACCATGTGAAAAATAAAAAATACCCTTGTACAGTCAATGTTTTTTTATCTGTTAACAGGTGTAAAACCATAGTTTTATTATTAAAGAAAAACCAAATAAGACAAAAATATCCCCAAAAAATTGGATAATGATAAAAGGTGCAGTGAAAAAGTCTAAAATATCCTTATAGTCAAGAGTTATTTTTTTATGAACTAAAAAATAAAATAATAATTACACTATTAAAATTCATAGTAAATTGTGTTCTTAGCTACGGTAATTTCTAGTCTATATATAGACTACATTTTAAGTGAGCACTTGTACACGGAATGATGGGATCTGTGTTATTGGTCTCTCAAATTCTCTGCCTCCTTTTCTTCCATTCGCACTTCCAACCTTCTCTTTCTTCTTCCAATTTCTCCTCTCCAGTACTATTATGCCCCGCTGCCCAGAGCCTGGCTTTGCTTCAATTCAAAAATTCCTTTTCCTTGATGTCTTCTTCTCCATCAAAATTCCTTTTGGGTTGTTATGAAACACCCAAAAGAGTGCTATGGAAAGAGGGTACAGATTGCTGCTCTTGGGATGGCGTGACATGCAACATGAAAACTGGCCATGTAATTGGCCTACACCTTCGTTGCAGCATGCTTCATGGCACCCTCCATTCTAGCAGCACTCTCTTCTTCCTTCATCATCTTCAGAAGCTCGATCTCTCTTACAATGACTTCAATGGTTCTGTCATTTCATCTTCCTTCGGTCAGCTCTTGCATTTGACGCATTTAGATCTAAGTTCATCGAATTTTGCAGGCCAAGTCCCCCCAGAAATCTCCCATTTATCCAGATTGGCGTCACTTGATCTCTCTGAAAACAACCTGATGCTGGAACCGATTTCTTTCAACAAGCTGGCTCAAAACCTTACCCAGCTAAGAGAGCTCAGCTTGAATACAGTGAACATGTCTTTGGTGGCACCCAGGTCCTTCATGAACTTGTCTTCTTCTTTGACATCTCTCCAGCTATGGGACTGTGGATTGCAAGGGGAACTCCCTTTCTCGTTGGGAAAACTCAAGCAACTCGAGTACTTGGATCTTGGATCCAATCATTTTATTGGTCCAATGCCTGACGATTTTGCTAATCATACGCGATTGGCGATCTTGGACCTCTACTACAACAGTTTTCACGGTCATCTCCCATTCTCACTTGGAAACCTGAAGCAGCTCAGGTACTTGATTCTCTCGGGCAATAATTTTACTGGCCAACTGAATCAGTTCTCTAACCTCACACAACTCTTTCAGTTAGACCTCTCAAATAACAAATTTGATGGTAAGATTCTATCCTCACTTGAAAACCTTGAGAAGTTAGGTGTTTTGCACCTTTCTTCCAATACTTTTACTGGTGAAATTCCAAATAGTTTATTTAACCTCACACAACTCATTGAGTTAGACCTCTCTGATAACAGATTTGATGGTCAGATCTCATCCTCACTTGGAAGCCATGAGAATCTATCTAACATAATACTTTCTTTTAATAATTTTAGTGGTAAAATTCCAAATAATTTGTTTAACCTTACACACCACTGGAGGTTGGACCTCTCAAACAATAGACTGATAGGACCCATCCCATCACAAATAAGTAGGCTTTCACAATTAAACAATCTCGACTTATCTCATAACTTTCTCGATGGAACAATCCCATCCTCCTTGTTTTCTATGCCTTCTTTGCAGTTTCTTTTTCTTCACAATAACCATTTCAGTGGCCGTCTAAGTCCTTTCCTTTCTAATTCATTAATATATATCGATTTCAGTCATAACAAGTTGTACGGCCAGATTCCACCTTCAATTTTCAAGCTTCAAAATTTGATAGCTCTTATGCTTTCCTCCAATGATAAACTGAGCGGGAACATCTCTTCTGTCATTTGCAAGCTGAAGTTCCTAGAAGTTCTAGACTTGTCAAACAATAACTTTAGTGGATTCATCCCACAATGCTTGGGAAACTTCAGTGATAACCTCTTAGTGTTGAATCTTGGTGTCAACAATTTCCAAGGAAATATCCCTTCAGTGTATTCAGAGGGGAAGAATTTGATATATCTAGACTTCAATGGCAACCAACTGAAAGGGGTGATACCACCATCTGTCATCAATTGTGTGAATTTAGAATTTCTGGACCTCGGCAACAACATGATAGATGACACATTCCCTTCCTTTTTAGAAATGCTTCCAAACTTGGAGGTTATTATTCTAAGGTCAAATAAACTCCATGGTTCTTTGAAGGGTCCAACTGCCAATGACTCTTTTTCTAAACTCAAGATTTTTGACCTCTCCAACAACAGCTTGAGTGGTCCTTTGCCGACAGAGTATTTCAACAACTTCAAAGCCATGATGAGAGTTGATCAAGATATGGATTACATGAAGGCAGAAAATTTTTCTAGATATGTTTATTCTGTTACAATGACATGGAAAGGTTTGGAAATTGAGTTTCCAAAAATTCAAATTGCCCTCACAATACTTGATTTATCCTGCAATAAATTCACGGGAAAGATTCCAGAGTCCCTCGGGAAGCTCAAGTCTCTGATACAGCTCAACCTTTCTCACAACAGCCTCATCGGTTATATCCAGCCATCATTGGGAAATTTAACTAATCTGGAATCGCTGGATCTCTCTTCAAATATGCTTGCTGGAAGGATTCCTCAGCAATTGGTAGATTTAACATTCCTTCAGGTCCTGAACCTTTCGTATAACCAACTTGAGGGATCGATACCTCAAGGAAAACAGTTCAACACATTTGAACATGGTTCATACGAGGGGAACTTGAAATTATGCGGACTTCCCTTGAAAGTAAAATGCAACAATGGTGAGGGGCAACAACCTCCACCATCAAACTTCAAGAAAGAAGATTCAATGTTTGAAGAGGGATTTGGATGGAAAGCTGTAGCAATGGGTTATGGATGTGGATTTGTATTTGGAGTCTCCATGGGATACGTTGTGTTTAGAACAAGAAAACCTGCATGGTTTGTGAAGATGGTTGAACGTGGTGGGCATCAAAATACAAAAAGGCTTAGAAGGAAGAATGCTCCCAGAAATGGTGGAAGACGACACTAGCTATTCAAGGAGGTGTGAGAAGGTAAGTTTTGATAATGCTTTTAGCGCAATTGTTTTATTCCATAATCCATCTCAAGTTTAGCTAATTAACTTGCTTTGTTGACTAGCTAGGTCTATAATGGCAGCTGCCAAAAAAAGGGGATCATCTTCCAGGCTGGTGTTAGCTACTTCTTTTTTCTTTTTAAATTCGTGTGTTTGTAATTTTTCTTTTTTTTTCCAAGCAGAAGTTTTCATTTACCACATTTTAATATGAGGTTAATTATTATGTAATAATTCATGTGCTTCCATTTTAATGATTATTGGGAACATGACTCTTGTCATAAGGAGTCATCTTGCATTTATAGAATTGCACTAAATGTGGGTTATTATGGGCCTGTTTGGTATAGCGGTTGCGGTTGTGGTTGTGGTTGAAAAAATGGAGTTTTAAAAATGGAGTTTTTAACTGTGGTTAAAAAAAACAATTAAGTGTTTGGTTAAAACTGTGGTTGAGTTGAAGATTGAAGAAAAAGGAGTTTTACTTTACAAACTGCTTTTAACTTGTAAAATTACTTAAAAGGGTATATATATATATATATATATATATATATAATTTTTTAAAATATTGTAAATTTAATAATGATAATAATATTATGTAATTAATAATTCATGAAAAAACAAATATTATTTTTTATTTGTTAAAAAAATAAAAAAACAATAAAAATACAATGTTAGGTGTTAAAAATGTGGAAGAAAAGAAAAGGTAAAATTAAGTGCACATGCGAAAACAAAATTAAATTAAATTAATTATTCATTGAATAATATGGATGTAATAGTTATTTATAATTTATTTTTAATTATTTCCGGAAAAATAACTATTTTTTAATTATTTAAATATAACTTTAATTATTATTTTGGTTGCACATATATATTAGGTCTTGCCCCGTTCCAGCCCCTCACTCTCATTCATTCCAGCCCCTCGCTCTCATTCCAGCATCTCCGTTGCAACCCCTCCCCTCCATCTCCTCCCCTCTCTATCTCCATCTCCATCTCCTTACAGCCCCTCACCTCCCATCTCAAAAACAACTCCCTCCTCCAGTAGCGAGACCCCCGAGAGAGAGAGATGATCGATTGCGCTTGCGGGTATCATTTATTTTTTCCTCTGCTTCTCTTTTCTTTGGTCAATACTGGTATGGGAGATGATCAATTTGAGGGTTTCTTTGGTCAATACACGGTAATATTGTTGTTGGAATTGATTTATTTATGATGATTTTGCCCTAACTCCGGGGAGTTAAGGGGAGTTGTGGGTCTGTCGCAGAGGAGAGAAAGGTGCGAGACAGAGGAGGTGCAGATGAGAAGGAATTGAGAGGATTTTTTTGGCAGATAAGGCATATATTTTCAACGGTAATATTTACTTCAAACGGCAGTTTCATAAATACAAATCGCACTTCAAAAAGCACCTAAAACCTGCTTCACAGCAAACGGCGTTCGGGCGTAATAATTGACGTGGGTCCCATGTTTTTTATCCGCGTTCGGGTGAAACCAAACATTAAAATGGCGTCCTGTTTGGCAAACGTGGAACGCACCACGTTGCCAAACGGGTGCTATGAAATTTAACAGACTTTGTATAAATAGATTACTTACATTAAATTAAGCCTATAAAATATGTAATGAGGCTAAGAAGAAGGTTTTTTTTATAAAAAAACACAAAAAAAATCAAGACACAAAACTATCTATTCCATATATAAAAAATCTTTTTGAAAAAATCTTAGATGATTTGATTGCAAAAACATTTAGAGTTTTGTTGGGGAAAAAAATCTAGTATTCTATTTAAATATCAAACAAAGGTATATAACTTTACTATATCAAACTATTTTTTTTTATAAAAGAAATACACTTGTGCAAGCATGATGAACTAATTTTTTGTATTATTAATGTGGGTATCTAGGCTAGCTTGCGCGCACCTTAACTAATCCTACTAGCGTCGAAGTTAACGACCATGTAAGCCTCCAATGACCATCATATTAGCAATCACAAGGCATGAACCTGAGATCACAGAGGGAGCAAACCCCTTAAGAAAAAGAATTTTTATAAAAAACACAAAAAAATCAAGACACAAGACTATTTATTCCATATATAAAAAATCTTTTTGAAAAAATCTCAAATGATTTGATTGCAAAAACATTTAGAGTTTTGTTGAGAAAAAAAATCTAGTATACTATTTAAATATCAAACAAAGGTATATAACTTTACTATATCAAACTCTTTTTTTTTATAAAAGAAATACACTTGTGCAAGCATGATGAACTAATTTTTTGTATTATTAATGTGGTTGTCTAGGCTAGCTTGCACGCATCTTGACTAATCCCACGAGCATCAAAGTTAACGACCATGTAAGCCTCCAATGACCATAATATTAGCAACCACAAGGCATAAACCTGAGACCACAGAGGGAACAAACCCCTTAACCCCAAGCTCTTATCCTTGGACCACCTACTAGTTGGTTATGATGAACTCATTTTTATTAGTACATGTGATAGGTCTCGATCGGTATGTAGTATACGGAATGCTCAATAAGGAAAGATATTATAATGGAGTTAAAATCTAATATGAATACGTTGATGAAAAACACTGTTTGAATGATATGATGACAATGACAATATGTGGAATAGTGTTAAAATTAGTAAAAATGAGATTAAAATATTGGATAATATTCATATATTACATTAAGGTAATAGTTATTGATAAAAATAATGATAAAAGAAAGATTTTTTTTTTTATTATAGCGCTAGACACAAGAGTACTGTGAACTTTTATTGTGCTCTTGATTTTGGTCCATTTTTTTTCTTGATCCTTGAAAAAGTATTCATTTTGATTACCAAACTATTTCTTTACAATTTTATCCTTCCATATCATGTTCACTTGGTTTTAAGCCTAATAGTTTGTGGTCTTGGTTTGTGATGTAAATATTATTTGCAAAGTAAAAAAAAAATACCTTGATATTAAATAGATGTTTAATTTAACAAAATAGAATTTTATTGTATCAATCTAAAAAAAATGAAACAATAGAGAACAAAATTAACACACTAAAAAAACATGACTTATTTTTTTATTTTTCCTAATATGAGAAAAAAACTAATAAACAATATATTCATGAATATTCAAAAATATAAATTCTATTTTTAATATATTTTTCACAATAGTTTATCGCATTAGTTAATTTGTTTTTTCTTTCAATTACATACAAAATATTGAGATGTTTTTATAATTTTTTTTATTAAAAAATAATTTTGAGATCAAGATAAATATTTATTTAAGAATAATGTTTTTAGTTTATAAAAAAACTTCTTTAAAATAATAAATATATGCATTGTTAAGGAAATGGAGTTTAAATTGAAGAGATACATTTTTTCCTAATTATAGCTACCTTTTATTATACATACATACATACATACATACATATATGTGTATATATATATATAGTTTTTCTAAATATTTTTTCTTATTTTTATTCTCGAAAAAGAAAATTGCATGAATAAAAAGGTGACAATTTTGATGGGGAAAAAATAATTTTTATCCATAATTTTATTTGCTTACATTCATGATGTGAATAGTTATTTTTATATTGTATAATTAAATAAAAAAATAAATTTTAAAATAACCGTGGATTACAAATGATAAATTAAGAAGGTTAACAAGCCAGCCTAAATTATCATTTCAATATTCAACCACTTTCTCCCTCCTTTCTATTTTTTTAACATTATTTTCTCTCTCTTCTCTAAAAATGAGAAAGTGATAATGGTAAAAATGAAGCTTGGAAATAATATATAAAATTAAAAAACTATAAAAATCAAATAATATGCAAATAGTAATGTAAAATTGAAATTACGTAAAACTTTAGAATTTCATGATGTCTTAAAATATGGTAACGTTCGTGTTGACTTCATATAGTTTGATCCCTGTTGTTTCTTGAAATGTCAAAATTAGTCTTAGCCACTGAAAAAATTGCAACTTGATCCTTGCTATGATTAATTGGAGGATGCATATTATGATGGATGCAAGCCATCCTTATAGTGTATAATTTATGGGCGGTTCCATGTTTTTAATTTACTAAAAAATAGAAAAATATTTTAAAAAGCTATAATTAAATTGAAACAAATGAATTATCATTTTTATGTAAATTGATTAATTAATTATTCAAAGTTTTCTATTATGATTTAAACTAATAACATTAACCTGTTATAACAGGTAAGTTATATGTTAATTAGATATTGATCCTGAATTTCTTATTTCAGCAACTTATAAAAAAATATTATATAATTAAATAAACAAAATTTCAAAATAAATCTGGATAGGCCACAATACAGGTCATAAATTGGGAGAGTTTTCAATATTAAAAAAAAAAACGGTAGTCTTGGCTAGATATATGCTTGTATTTTCTCTTTGATTAATGGCACATGACTTTTGGCAATGGTGATCGTCAACGTTAACAGTGTTGATGGAAAAATCAAAACGCCGTGTCCCAGGGATGCACAGTCAGTCAATATTGATGGAAAGTGCATAGCCATTTTTTCCAGTCAAAAAGTTAATGCTTCAATTACGTTAGCATCACTTGATGGATGATTGCTGGGAAATTAGCATTCTCCACCAGTTTATGTTTGTTAAGATTATTTTTTAAAATGATTCTTGTTCAAAAATATATTAAAATAATATTTTTTTATTTTTTAAAAATTATTTTTAATATCAATATATGAAAATGATCTAAAAACACCTAAAAAATAATTTAAAGTAAAAAATATTCATGTTTTTTTCAAAAAAAAAGCTTTTGAAATATAATGTCAAATAAGGTTACAATCTATGTGACTCAAATACAGAACCTAGCTATCATATGTTCTATCACACATGAGTGCATGAGGTGCCGGGAGCTATATCCGAGTTTGTCGGGTAAAAAATTACATATATTGTTCATACGTTCTATCACACACTAGTGCAAGAGATGCCGGGAGTCGAGGAGTCGTCACCTAGTTCGTTGGGTAGAAACTCACATATATTGTTCATATTACATGATCATTTGGTGATCATGAGGAGTCGAGTAGTTGTCTCCTAGTAAAATTGATTATAATGAGAAAACATAAATGAAAATATTAAAAAGTCCCTAGATGCCAATTTACTTTTTTTCCGTTTTTCTTTTATAGATAATTACATCATTTTATTTTGAAATATTTTTTAAGAAAACAAAAGCTATACATTTATTTTTTCTTTTAAAAGTAATGAAGTTATTTTATTGTACTAAAAAATATATACATATCAATTTATTTATAATCAATTTGATAATAATAAATGTATTTAAAAAAAACATATACAATTTTGTTTTCTTAAATATACATACATATATAACTCAATCACAAGAGAAGAATTAAACCTAACAATGAAATAAATAAAAAAACATTTTAGTCTCTTTTTATGATTTTATTAGGTTTAGATCAAGGTTGTCTATTCCGTTCCATCCAGAATAGCCGGAACATTTCATTCCAATTCAAAAAACAGAACAACCCGAAGCAAATTTTTTATCGCTAAGAATCTCGGTCTGTTCCTTAAATTCCACCCAAATTCCGTCCAGAATGTTTCGGTTTCGTTCTAGCCAAATAGTGTTTTTCTAAATAAGATATAGTTTTACAATATTAATCATATCTCTTAACGACAGTTAGATTAAGATGAAATTTTATGAGGAGTATCTTGACATATTTATATATATTATTCAAAAAAACATTTTAGTCTCCTTTTATGACTTCTACTTTTTAGACAATTTTTGGTGGAAAGAGAACAAATTTATCAGGGCAAACTTGTTTATTTTCCATTAAAAGTACATTGGACTCCTTTCATCCTGTGAAAACTTGATTTACTTTCAATTTCCTTCATCCGAACACTTTATTTTCATGTTTTTGATAGTGATGAAGCTTGAAATTGCTATGTAATGTTGCTTCATTGATTTCAAATTTTAAACTATCCCGTGATTATGGGAAAATGCAGAAAGAGAAAATCCTTCAGTTCATTGCAGGGAAGACTCTTTATGACGTGGTTTTGAGCAGTCCCAAGAATATACTTCTAGAGGTAAGCATAATTTCACTGTAACCATGCACCTCAAGTTTAAGTTCTGCAAGTTTGGATGGGAAAAAAATCTCAATCCTAATTTAGGAGGGATGCATTTTAATGTTAGAAATGAGTGGTTATACAACTGATTTCCAAAACTAATATTTCTAGAAAATGCCAAAGATGTTAAGTCATTTTCATTACATTACAGTCCATTTCAAGTGAACTGCATCTTCTGAAACCATATTCTTGCTGCTCTTGTCTAAAATACCTTATAGACCATAAGAATTAAATGGATGCTGTAACTAGTATCTATCTCTACTTTCTTTCTGGAAAACATTAGCAATAAGTGTACACACCATGGTGCATCAACAGTGAGACTACAACCAAGTGGCTTTTATGTCACCTGGCATTCAAATCTATCATATTGGTTGATTGCTTAAAAGTACAAGTTAGCAATAAATCTGTTAGAAGACTATTCCTCAACATTTGGGATTTTAATTCATATACTTTCAAGAAATCATCTCACCTAAAACTTAAATTATTAGGGGAGATTTTAAAATATAATTTATATTGTTTTTTAACACACCCCTCAAGTGGAACCCTTTGGACTTGAAACATTATCTTGTACTAAATTTTTATTAAATAGAATGAGGAGATAAGATTCGAACTCATGACTGTTCGTTTAATAAGATTTTGATATCATATCAAAATATTATCTAACCTAAAAACTTAAGCTATTAGGTGAGACTCTATTATTAAATATATATATACACACACACATATATGCCATGAACAGGCCCATTTGACCTAGCAAATAGACCAGGAGTTCGAATTTTGCTGCTGCTTTTGTCGCCAGAGGGGAGAAAACTACAGCCTCTGTTACTGGAGGATACGAAGGAGTTGTCGTTGGTTGCAAGGAGTTGTTGTTTGTTGGTTGTCGGATGGAAGCGTAGGTGCTGCTGAGGGAGAAGAAAAGGTTGTTGGTGGCAAAAACGAAGGCTGAAACTGCTGTCTGGGAAAGTGGAAGAAACTGGACTCCTGTTGGGGAAAAAGAAGACAGGACCTGCAGGCGCTGAGGAAGAAGAAGTTACCGACCTGCCAGTGGGAGAGAAGAAGAAGACATGACAGTGGCTTCGGTAGGTTGCTTCACTATTTATTTTTTGTGTTTTTTCTTTGATTTTCCTTCCTTCTCCATTCCTTTTTTTCTATTCCTTTGTTTCACTGGTTGGCTCTCTGTTTCTCCCCTCTGTTCTCTTGTTTATCCCTGTTCTCTCCTTGTGTGATCTTTTTTTTCTATTCCTCCTCCCTTCTCTCTTTATGCTCTCCCCCTTTTTATAGACTCAACGTGCAGGTTACAGGACATGGTATTGTTGTGCACGAGATGTTGTGTCGCAATGCATGAAATGGAGGTAATGGTGTGAAGGTGATGACAATTGTAGGGTATGGTTACGGGTAAGGTTACGAGTAAGGCAATGTAGAAAGTGTTTTCTTTTTAAATCCAATTTTTGAGATTACATTTAAAATACAAAAAGTGATGCATCTTTTAAAACCATATTCTTGCTACTATTGTCTAAAATACCTTATAGACCATAAGAATTAAGTGGATGCTGCAACTAGTATCTATCTCAACTTTCTCTCTGGAAAACATTAACAATAGGTGTATACACCATGGTGCATCAACTGTGAGACTACAACTAAGCAGATTGAGAAGTTGGCTAACCATTTTAAGGGTGTAGACAATTTAGTTTTTGCAAGGATAGATGCTTCTGCAAATGAACATCTAAAACTACAGGTAAGAGATTTAAATAAATTGCTTCAACACAATTTTGATGCAAATTAAAGTAGACAGTTTAAAGCCATTGAAAGTTAGCAATCAATCTGTTAGAAAACTGTTCCTCAACATTTGGGATGGAGAAACTTTTTTTCCCTTTCAGCTAAGGAGCCTTTAGAATATCATTAATGATAACGTTTCGGTCCTGTATAATACTGAGAACTCTTCCTTTGTTACTATTTTAGTTGTTGTACGTGGACGACTATCCAACACTTCTATTTTATCCAGTTGGGGATAGAGCAAATCCGGTAATCATTTTACTATATGTTCATTTCCATATTCATTCTTTTTGAATTGTATATGCAGATTAAAAAGTAAACTGGATGATTACTTTTGAGGGCTAAAGAGGATGTCCCCAAAGATGAGGTATAGAAGTATAGTGAATATAACTTAATCGAAGAACAAGAAGCTGGATGAGTTTCTAAATGGGATTCTAGAAGATATGTTGTGAAGTAGTATAAGTAATTTAAATTTGCTTGCGTTGGTTACCACAGTTTTCAAGAGTTACAACTAAAGCAAGCGGCCATGCTGAATAACTGCAAACTCTAAAGAGAATAGTTACTAAGAGAATACTGGTTGCTATTTCATTATTGTACTTGAAAATCATAATACCAATGAGATTTATGCGTTTATGGGATTTGTCTTCGGAGCATTAGCTATCATACTTTATTTTGGGCAATAGTTAATAAAAACTTGAAGAATTTAAGCTAAAATAAACAATGGAAAGGCTTTCTAGATTGAGACCATCGAAAAAATAAAGGAAAAGGTTTATTGCCATAAAATAAGCTTCGTTTTAGTTAAGACTCATAGTTGAACAATTTTGAAAGGAATTAACTCTTGAGTTGGATATTAAAAATATAATAATAATCATTTTTATTTTTATATATTGTAGTTGAACAATTTTGAAATTAAAACTCTTATAAAAATACTTTAAGGATAAAATATAAGAAATATTATTTTTTATTTTAATAACATAAAAATTTACTTTCAAATTGTTTTAGAGATCAATTTATTTTTATATCTCCGTTTCTATTTTCTCAATTAAATATATTTTCATTTTTACCATCTCTATATTTTACGTCAAAAACCAATTATCAAACACGATGTTCAATCTTTTCAAACATTTTTGCTATACCGACTCCACCTGTTTGGAGAGGAAAACAAACCATTATTATTGAAAGGAAAAAGGGTAAAGAAAAGTCCACCAAGAAATCCATTTCTGTTATCAATCTGTGAAAAACTGTGTATTGACAGCACATACCTAGTGATATTGCGCTCTCAACAATTGTGAAGGACAGGATGAAGATGATGAGTGATGCTCTTCCTAGTAAATCAATTAGCTTTTTCACAACAGATTGCCCTAAGAAGGCAACAACGAAGTATAGATCTGTGTTGGAAAATTAAAGACAATGAATTCTGAAGGAAACTGGTTTCTAATGCTCTAATATAGCATGTAATTCTAGTTTAGGTGCTCAAATGATGATCAGTAAACCACCAACTATACCAGCGAATACACCACAGAAACAGGGAGAAAGTAAGGACCTTGACAATTTAGTCAACGATGGGCAAATCCATTGTAGGATGCCTAAGCTTTAAATTGTTGTATTCTGTTGAAGCTCCTGCACCTGTAATCATAACTATCCAAACAAATTCGAACTTGTACAACTAGAAGCTTTTGTTGATCAAAATTTTGAACCAAGTCAAAGGCTTTTGGAGAGATGAGCCTTCATTTGACCTCCTAATTAAGCATCTTCCGTCGAGAAAATTAACAAAAATGGAATAGTGGCCCTAAAAATGCTCACCAATGATATTCAACCCTATTTGACATTGTGTTTCAAAAAAATTTTATTGAAAAAAGTTGATTTTTTTTTTTTTACTTTAAATTAATGTTTTTTTATATCATTTTCATATGCTGATATCAAATTTTAAAAAAAAATAAAAAAAATATCATTTTAATATATTTTTAAATAAAAATCACTTTAAAAAACAAACTTAACAATATTCTCAAACACAAGTAAACTGGTGGAGAATGCTAATTTCCCAGCTATCATCCATCAAGAAAAAATGGCTACGCATCCCGGGGACACGGTGTTTTAATTTTCCATCAACACGGTTAATCCCAGCGTTGACGAGCACCAGTGCCAAAAATTATGTGCCATTAATCAATGAGAAAATACAAGCATATATCTAGCCAAGATTATTTTATTTTATTTAATTATATAATATTTTTTTTATAAGGTGCTGAAATAAGAAATTCATTATCAATATCTAATTAACTTATAACTTACCTGTTATAACAGGATAATGTTATTGGTTTAAATAATAATAGAAAACTTTGAATAATTAATTAATCAATTTACATGACCAACTTCTTAATTTAAAAATGATAATTCATTTGTTTCAATTTAATTATAGCTTTATAAAATAGCTTTCGTATTTTTAGTAAATTAAAAACATGGAACCGCCCATAAATTATACACTATATGGATGGTTCACATCCATCATAATATGCTTTCTCCAATTAATCTTAGCATTCAGATCAAATTGCATTTTTTTCAGTGGCTAAGACTAATTTTGGCATTTCAAGAAACAACAGTGATCAAACTATATGAAGTCAACGCGAACTTTACTGTATTATAAGACATCATGAAATTCTAAAGTTTTACTATATTTTCAATTTTACATTATTATTTAGAAAAATCAATTTTAGTCAAATTAGTATAGCCACAAAATTAATATTGTAAGATGGTCCTTCAAAAACAATTGAAAGAGCACAGGGAAAACAAATTAACCCCTACAAGTCTCGGTTTGCATATTATTTGATTTTTATAGTTTTTAATTTTATATATTATTTCCAAGCTTCATTTTTACCATTATTACTCTCTCATTTTTAGAGACAAGAGAGAAAATAATGTTAAAAAAAATAGAAAGGAGAAAGTGGTTGGATATTGAAATAATAATTTAGGCTGGCTTGTTAACCTTCTTTTATCATTTGTAATGTGGTCTATCCACGTTTATTTTAATTTTTTTATTTAATTATATAATAATAAAAATAAATATTCACATGATGAATGTAAGCAAATTAAATTATGGATCAACCCCCCCCTCCCCCATAAAAATTGTCACTTTTTTATTCATGTAATTTTCCTTTTAGAGAATAAAAATAACATATTTAGAAAAACTATATATATATATATATATATATTAATCGGAAATCCTATACACACATCTCTTTTTAATGTTGATGAAAACTTTTTTTTTTATGAGAAACATTGTTTGGTTAATTAATAGATATTCCATATATGACAACAAATAAAATTATGGAGCAAAATGTTCAAACTTGGTCCAAATACATACTTTTATGCCAAATACTTTTTAAGAAAAGTATTATTATGATCATGAAATAAAGTTTCGTTTGAGAAATTATATTTTGATCATTTTTACTTATCAATATTGGAAAATATTAAATAATTAAATTTATGAAACTATATAAAAATACAAAAATATAAAAATACAAAATAGACATTTAATTTAAAAAAAAAACAGAAAAAAATATATTAAAAATAGAATTTTTATTTTTGTTGAATATTCATGAATATATTGTTTATTAGTTTTTTCTCATATTAGGAAAAAGAAAAAAGAAAAGAAGTTTTTTTTTTTTTGTGTGTGATAATTTTGCTCTCTATTGTTTCAATTTTTTTAGATTGATACAATAAAATTCAATTTTGTGAAATTAAACATCAATTTAATATCAAGGTTTTTTTTTTTTTACTTTGCAAATACAATTTACCTTAGAAACCAAGACCACAAACTATTAGGCTTAAAACCAAGTGAACATGATATGGAATGATAAAATTATAAGGAAATAATTTGGTAATCAAATTGAATACTTTTTCAAGGATCAAGAAAAAAAGAGAGACCAAAATCAAGAGCACAATAGAAGTTCATAGTACTCTTATGTCTAGTGCTACAATAAAAAAAATCTTTCTCTTTCTCACAGTCAAGAGTTATTTTTTATGAACTAAAGGATAAAATAATAATTATAGTATTAAAATTCATAGTAAATTGTGTTTAGAGCTACGGTAATTTCTGGTCTATATATAGACTACATTTTGAGTGAGCACTTATACACGGGATGATGGGATCTGTGTTATTGCTCTCTCAAATTCTCTGCCTCCTTTTCTTCCATTCGCACTTCCAACCTTCTCTTTCTTCTTCCAATTTCTCCTCTCCAGTACTATTATGCCCCGCTGCCCAGAGCCTGGCTTTGCTTCTTTTTTTCTTTTTAAATTCGTGTGTTTGTAATTTTTCTTCTTTTTTTTTACAAGCAGAAGTTTTCATTTACCACATTTTAAATGTGGGGTCAGAAAACAAGTTGAGAAGCATCCGCAGAAACTTCCTTTAAACTAAAAGTAATGCACATCTTTAAGATGCATACATTTGAAGAGGTTGAGAACTAAAGAAAAAAGAAAGAGGATGTTGTTTTTATGTGTAGGGAAAGATAAGAACAGGAAAAGCATTCAAACAATATTTTAGGTGACAGATTCAAGTCTCAACGACGCCCAAGATTAGTGAACAGAATTCTTCACTATAAAATGTTATTGACCGAGACGGAATATATTAGACCATAAAATCAACAACCAACCTGTTGGGTAACTTGATCAATATCAAAAACTCTGGTAGGACTGCTTTCAATCCAACTTAATTTTTCCTCAAGTGTCAAAGTCTCCATCAAATCTTCAGGTTCATACATGAAAGTTACAGTTGCAGCAGGAGACCATTTCGGATGATCTTTCTCAATCCCTTTCCTAGCTATCAGCAAGAGGCCATAGAATTGAAGTTTATTTTGTTTAAAATACTTTTATATATAAGAAAATATTTTTGATATTATTATATCAGAATAATTTAAAAATACTAAACAAAATATTAATTTAAACTCAAAAAGACATTTAAGTTTTTTTCGAGATATTCTTAAAACACAAAATTAAAAAGACATTCAAAATTGTTAATTAATGATCCTAAATTTTTATGTATATTATTTTCAGGACTTTTTCCATAAACAATAGGAGAGATTAATTATATATTGTGATATGTTTTTGATATTAACTTCTTAAAATATATATAAAAATTGAACGGACTTTTCTTTAAAATCTCACATTAATTTAATCTCAGTGTTTTGAATTTTTTTTAATATAATAATATGAAGAAAAAATATAATCTTTGATAAATTTGAGCAGTTGCATTTTTGCTATCTGTCAAATAAATTATTCGCCAAATAGTTAAAAACATATCCAATCAATAATTGGTATGTTACAGACAACAAATAATATATCTTTAGTCAATTTGATCAATTGTCGTTTTACTATCTACCAATTAGATTATTACTAAAGTAGTTAAAATAAAACAACCAATCAAATTCTATGTTGCATAAAAGATATCACTCATCTATGCTACAATTCAACGATTGTAATTTTACTATTTGCTAATGAAAGAATTCATGAAACAAATAAGCACATATACAACAATTAATCAGTATATTACACGGAGCGCATGACTCATTTTAACATAATATTTTCAATTCCAATTGTACAATCTATCGATTAAATAATTATCAAAACAGTTTTAACAGTATCAACATTCAATCACTTTTAGGCGAAAAAAAAACTTGTTTCTAATAGATTCTATCAATTACAATTTTACCAATTGAATATTAAAATTATCAATTACAACACGTACAAAATCAATAAATTTTCTACATAGAAAAAAAGCTCAGCAAAACACACGAGCAAGTTAGCTCGTGGATTTCTAAAAGCAATGTATCTAGACCCAATACTTATAGACAATCCACGGATTTGAATAACATGTTTGGTGTTACAGTGATAATAATTTTTTGAAGTTTATTTTGTTTAAAATAATTTTATATATAAATTTTTTTTTAATATTATTATATCAAAATAATTAAAAAACACCAAATAAAATATTAATTTAAACTCAAAAGAACATTTAAGTGTTTTTCGAGATATTCTTAAAACACAAAAATAAAAAGGATAGAGCTCGGATTAGTATGCTTGTAATAACTATCTAATGAGAAGTGGTTACATGGATCTTATTTTAATAACTACTAATTCATGCATTTCCCTGCGTAATTTTTGTATGCATATAAGCTCTTATAACATGGTGTTTTTCAAAAATCAAACTTGGCTATTAATCATCATGGACTCGCAATCTTTTTAAAGGTAATGTTAAAATATCACCGATTTTACAAAGATAGAAGATGTTTGTCACTTGAAGAGCTAAAATAATAATAATAATAATAATAATAATAAATATGTCAATACTTTTTAAAGTCGTCAATTCCATCCTGGAAATTAAATGCAGCAGGTCTTGATGCGGAAATATCCTCTGGAAAGTATTTGCAGCAGTATCCTCTTGATGCCAATTCAGACTTCTCCGATGTGGAAATACTACAATTCCATGGCATCACCATCACTTGATGGGTGATCATCGACAAATTGTAGCTGGGTCTTTGGCAACCAAAGTCCAGTCACTCATAAAGCTTATGGATCAGGCAGTAATTTCCATGTGGAAAAAAAATGAAGTGTCCTACAAGGTGGTGGTCGTCGTCATCTTAATATCAATTGCTAGAGTTTTCTTATTTCATACAAACCCCCTATATTTTTTTTTTGTTTGGATGCGATGAAATTATATTCTTCAAAAAGTGTACTTTGTATATTTAAATGAGCAAGTAAAATTCCGGATGGAAACTAATGCCTAATCCATAAGCTAAAAATTATTAGAATTTATTTTTTAGCCTTTACTAAAAAGAAAATAAAAAAAAAATGATATTAAGATGTTCCTAAAAATAAAAATAATTTTTTTATGTGTTTGCTTAGATCATTATGTAGATTGGAGCAGTCTTAGTTTGGGGTTGTAACTTGGCCTACGTTATATAAATCATCCCTGGGCAGTTTGTATTTAGAAGATTGCTATTGCAAGTATCATCCACCAATATATGTCACGAAGTGACGACTCCTTGACTGCCGGCAACCTCTTGCACTCTTGCACTTGTGTGTGATAGAATGTAGAACATGTAACTGGTGGAGAATGCTAATTTCGCAGCTATAATCCATCAAGTGATGCTAACGTAATTGAAGCACTAACTTTTTGACTGGAAAAAATGGCTATGCATTTTCCATCAATATTGACTGACTGGTTGGACACGGTGTTTTGATTTTCCATCAACACTGTTAATCCCAGCGTTGAAGAGCACCAGTGCCAAAAGTCATGTGCCATTAATCAAAGAGAAAATTCAAGCATATATCTAGGCAACACAACCGTTTTTTTATTTAATTATATAATATTTTTTTATAAGGTGCTGAAATAAGAAATTCATTATCAATATCTAATTAACTTATAACTTACCTGTTATAACAGGATAATGTTATTGATTTAAATAATAATAGAAAACTTTGAATAATTAATTAATTAATCAATTTACATGACTAACTTCTTAATTTAAAAATGATAATTCATTTGTTTCAATTTAATTATATCTTTTTAAAATAGCTTTCGTTTCTTGGTAAATTAAAAACATGGAACCACCCATAAATTATACACTATAAGGATGGTTCGCATCCATCATAATATGCATCCTCCAATTAATCCTAGCAAGGATCAAGTTGCAATTTTTTCAGTGGCTAACACTAATTTTGACCTTTATTGATAATGAAAATATTTCAACCTTTATTAATCTAAATCTAGTAAATAAAAGATTTACACTGTAAACATAATCTAGTATATACACACACTAAGGCAATTTTCATGTGATCCGCCACTGACAGAACTATATTCTCTAAAATATTAGAAATAAATATTAAGAGTGCGAAGATTTTTTTACAATGCTTAAACTGGGTAAGATAATAAATTTTTAATTTTTTCTCAGCGTGAATTTCTAATAAAATATATAAAATCTAACTTCATGTGAATTTATTATATTCTTATATACTTCAAACATAATAATATGAAGAATAAATCTTGGAAAATAATAATAAAAAATTCTTTTTATAACGATAATGGTAGTGTCAGCAATAATATTGTAAGTAATAATTAGAATATTAATTATTTATAATAATTGTTACAATAACATCTCTAATAAATGTGACAATTTAATAATCATGATAATAACAATAAGAATAATAATCAAGACAATTCATTAATCGATGTTGTTTTTGTGAAAAATTGACTTCTGCAACTTTTTTATGTATGATATTTCAGATCTAATATTATATGAATAAAAAATATACAAAGCTACACATAGACAAAACAGGTGAAAAATTTGATCAAATTATTTACAAATAAAAAATATATGAGTCACTTGCCCTGCGCTTTACTGCAGACAAACACCAAATTTTATAACATGTTAAAAAATATTAATGGTTCTTGATTTTTTAAATAATGCTATACATCATAGCGAAATAATCAATCTACAAGACTTTCAATTATTTTGTTTTTTAATATATTCATTTTATTATAAATAATACATTTAAAATAATGAGAAATATTATTTTTAAGGTTTGTTCTCTTAAAAATAATTATATATTCTGATATTTATTTAATATTAACCCCTTAAAAGTATAACAAATAACTAACAGCTTTAGATTAACTATACATGCATAAGAGAGGGTTATACTTTCATTTCACACCACCAAATGTGAACTTACTCTGTTTTTTAACCAAATATATATTTAATACAAAGATAAATTCTAATAAAAATTAAAAGTCAAAACTAAGAGTATAGATACATAAATACAAACAAATTATTTAGAATTATACCAAAATTACTGAAAAAATAAAGGGACCAAAACTAAATCAAGAAATAAAAGAATTATTTATTTTTTCCTTACAACACTTTTAATTTTTTAAATTTAATCCTTCGGTTTAAATTATTTACATATTTTATTTTCATTTCAGCCCATATACTGTTAATTATTTATTTTAATTCCTTTATTTTTTAGATATGTTTCTAAATAGTCTATATTTTTTGTCAATGTTTATATACATACGCTCTTAATTTTGGTTTTTAATTCTAATTATTTCCTCTTTTGTTTAGGTAGTATTTCTTAGAAAAATTTAATTCTTATTTTAGATTGTTTTGGTTAAAAAATTACTTTTACAATATTTTTATGTATATTATTTCAGATCTAATATTACATAAACAAAAAAAAAATACGAGGCAACACATAAACTAAATGGGTAGACAAATTTGCCCAAGCTATCTACAATGAAAAAATATATGAGTTACTTCCCATGTGTTTCAATTACAATGTTCCTTTTAGGTGAAAAAAAACTCATTTATAACAGATTTTATCTTTTATAATTTTACTAATTAAATATTAAGATAACTAATTACGACATGCACAAATTCAATCGGTATTCTACATAGAAAAAAACTTAGCGCATCACGCAATCAAGTAATCTCGTATGAATAAAACATCAGTCAACTTAAATCAAATAATGCAATAAAAAAATATCAACCGATAGAGTAATAGAAAAAAAAAATACGACACACATATAAATTCAATAAAAACAAAGATTCTTAGTTTATGAAAATTTCAAAAAATCAGAGATTTTAATTAGAAGAAGAAGAAGAAGAAGAAGAAGAAGAAGCATATCTAGTGTTTGTGGAAAGCAATAGTTTCTTATAGAATTCTTTTCCAAGCTATACAAGTGTCTTTTTCATTAAACTTGTTCCTTACAAGTAACGCATTTATTTTTTAGCCTCTACTAAAAAAAAAAAAAAACTGTAATGTGTTTGCTTAGATCGTTATGTAGAGTGGAGCAGTCTTAATTTGGGGTTGTTACTTGGCGGCCTACGTTCTATACATCGTCCCCCGCCAGTTTGTGTTTAGAAGATTGCTATTGAAAGTATATCCACCACATGATCACGGAATATGAACAATATATGTGAGTTTCTATCCAATGAAATAGGTGACAAGTATGTGACAGAACACATATAGCTAGGTTTTGTATTTGCATCTCCTATCTGATATTGTATTTCAAAAGCTTTTATTAAAAAAAATTGAATTTTTTTTTTTTTTTACTTTAAATTAATTTTTTTAATGTTTTTAGATCATTATCATATGTTGATTTCAAAAATAATTTTTAAAAAATAAAAAAAAATATCATTTTAATTAATTTCTAAATAAAAATCACTTTAAAAAACAACCAATATTCTCAAACACAAGTAAAACGGTGGAGAATGCTAATTTCCCTATCATCCATCAAGTGATGCTAACGTAATTGAAACACAGTAAACTGGTGGAGAAATGCTAATTTCCCTATCATCCATCAAGTGATGCTAACGTAACTGAAGCATTAACTTTTTGACTGGAAAAAATGGCTATGCACTTTCCATCAATATTGACCGACTGGTTGGACACGGTGTTTTGATTTTCCATCAACACTGTTATTCTCAGTGTTGACGAAAACCAGTGGCAAAAGTTATGTGCCCATAAACAAAGAGAAAATACAAGCATATATCTAGTCAAGACGACCTTTTTTTTCAGTTGCAATTTTTTCAGTGGCTAAGACCAATTTTATATTATTTAATTTCAAAAACAAATGAGAAAAAAATATATTAAAAAACAAAGATATAAAAGTATATGTCATAGAGTTAAAATTTTCACCTCAAAGTTTAGCCCTTTGCGATATTCTAATTCCAACCGTACTAAATCTTTCCTTTGTTTACATTTATGTGTTTCACTCGTTCAAAAAAGTCCCATAATTGCCTTGTCATAAGCAAATAAACCAATACAAATTAATAATCTTAAAGCACACAAAAAATAAAAGAAAATATTTCAACCTTTATTAATACAAGAAAATAAAAGATTTACACTGTAAACATAATCTTGGCAACCAAAGTCCAGTCACTCGTCAATCTTAGAAGATTGCTATTGAAAGTATCATCCACCACATGATCACGGAATATGAACAATATATGTGAGTTTCTAGCCAACGAACTAGGTGACGACTCCTCGACTCGTATATGACAGAACACATGATAGCTAGGTTATGTATTTGTATCTCCTATTTGATATTGTGTTTCAAAAGTTTTTATTAAAAAAAATTGATTTTTTTTTATTTTATTTTTTTTTTTACTTTAAATTAAATTTTTTTTTGTGTGTTCTTAGATCATTATCATAGATATCAAAAAATAAATAAAAAAATAAAAAAAAATTATTTTAATACATTTCTACATAAAAATCACTTTAAAAAACAACCTTAACAACATTCTCAAACACAAGTAAAACGGTGGAGAATGCTAATTTCCCAGTTATCATCCATCAAGTGATGCTAACGTAATTGAAGCATCAACTTTTTGACTGGAAAAAATGGTTGGACACGGTGTTTTGATTTTCCATCAGCACTGTTAACGTTGACGAGCACCAGTGCCAAAAGTTATGTGCCATTAATCAAAGAGAAAATACAAGCATATATCTAGCCAAGACTACCTTTTTTTTATTTAATTATATAATATTTTTTTATAAGGTGCTGAAATAAGAAATTCATTATCAATATCTAATTAACTTATAACTTACCTGTTATAACAGGTTAATGTTATTGATTTAAATAATAATAGAAAACTTTGAATAATTAATTAATTAATCAATTTACATGACTAACTTCTTAATTTAAAAATGATAATTCATTTGTTTCAATTTAATTATAGCTTTTTAAAATAGCTTTCGTTTCGTAGTAAATTCAATTGTGAGCATCTTAAGCATTTTATGTTCTTTTGTATTTCATAGTTTCCATTAACCCTATATGTTTCAATGCATTAAATTTTCTATTTACTAGATCAAGTTTTACATGTCTTCCCATTTTTTGATTTCTCTCCAAATACATGGAATTTTTCTTAGGGACATGATTATGAAGAATTTATAAAAGCAATAACCACTGACAATGAAATCCAGTTTGTTGAAGTGAGCAACTCTTCTGTTGCTAAAATTGTCTTCCACTGACAATGGAATTTTTCTTAGGGACATGATTATGAAGAATTTATAAAAGCAACAACCACTGACAATGAAATCCAGTTTGTTGAAGTGAGCAACTCTTCTGTTGCTAAAATTGTCTTCCACTGACAATGGAATTTTTCTTAGGGACATGATTATGAAGAATTTATAAAAGCAACAACCACTGACAATGAAATCCAGTTTGTTGAAGTGAGCAACTCTTCTGTTGCTAAAATTGTCTTCCACTGACAATGGAATTTTTCTTAGGGACATGATTATGAAGAATTTATAAAAGCAACAACCACTGACAATATCAATGCCACAGACCATTTAATTGGAATCGTTAAAAGTGAGCCTGAAAAATAGACAGCGTATGTTCAACCAACTTGTACTTTGTTTCATCTTTGCAGGGATTGCCTTTCTGAGATTTATTTTGAAATGAGTTCGTTCTTGTTTTTCATGTTCAATGAATTAAAATGCCAATCAGCCTCACTTTATTGAATTCAAGTATGGAAATTCGTTTGCCTTATAGGAGAGATCTTTGAAAAATATTGCCTTGTTACCATTCTCACTGAACTGAACTCAACCAGAGATTTGGCTGTACATGGTATATAGCAGAACTTAGTTTTTTTATTCCATTGTACTAAATGCGAACCTTTTTGAAGTCGTCATGGATATATCCTGCTTTGTTCATTTATTTTTTAAGGCATACCGGCGCTTCTAAATAATTTATTTTCCCTTCATTTTTCCATATATTATGGGATAAGGAAGTTAATGCAGTGTGCAACACTATAATATAGTGTGTATTGCACTGTCTTCTTTCATTTACCTCTTAGATTTTCTAGGATGAGAGAACTCACAAATAAAGCTAAACATGTACAGCCAAATCAAACTCATGCCTCATAGTAGCATTCTTCCTGAAACTTTCATTTTTATTTTTTATATATATAAAAAACAATCGGTAATAAACCTGTATAAGTAGATCTGGTGCACATGCTGGAAACTTTGATTTTGACTCTTCCTCGAGCATTTGTTAAGTGAGAAGTTAATCCCATGGTCACATCAGTAATCATGAAATTTACTTGTACCGTGATAAACCCTCACTGCCACCTGCACTTCCACTACTGCGAAGGTCACTCTGACGTGGTAAGAAGAACCCCAGATATGATGATTGACCGCGAGCTGCATGCATCAAGACGTGGGGAAAATCAAGGGGGACGAGGTCACGTGTTCATGGCCAACACTTACCCCACGATGGGCGGTTTATTGCTTTTGATTATTTGCTTCAGTTATTTGCTTCTGTTATTTGAATTAGTATTTGCTTCTGTAAGTGATTCCCTAGCTTTTAGGAAGTTTGTTGAATTATGGCTTATTTATAGATTGACAGCAAAACAAACAGGGCAAGAAATATTTAGACATTAAACACTTTACTTGTATCTGTGGTTTAGCTTTCACCCGAAGAAAGCCATCAATTATCACGTTATCTTTGTCACAAAAGAAATCAGTCTTGGAAGATTTATCATTGGTATCAGAGCAAAGGTCTGGGCTAATTATCATGACTACCAACAAGGAACGTATTGAGAATTTAGAAGCCGGACTTGGGGGATTGCAAGAGGGTGTGCACAGAATGGAGATGGGAATGACAGATAAACTCATTCAGCTGGAAACCACGATCAATCGCCTATCTGAAGTGCTGTTGTCCACAAAGACGAATGCAAACTTTGACATCCATGAACCACACCCATACCCCCATCCTGCGAAGGAGAATCAGGAAGCACCTCGTTTGGTTGTGTCCTCTAAAACAGCCAAACTTGAGTTTCCAAGATTTGAGGGTGGTGACCCAACAGAGTGGTTTGCGCGAGTAGACCAGTTCTTCGAATTCCAAGCCACCGCAGAAACGCAGAAAGTCATGCTAGCATCCTTTCACTTAGAGGGTGAAGCTAACCAGTGGTGGAGAAGAAAACCGAGTAGTGACTTGGGCAGTGTTTGAAGAGGAGCTTTGGGCTCGATTCGGGCCCATGGATGGAGAAGACTTCGACGAGGCCTTGTCCCATATCAGACAAGATAAATCACTGCGGGAGTATCAACAAGAATTTGAGAAGCTGGGCAATAGAGTTCAAGGATGGACTCAAAAGGCCTTAGTGGGCACCTTCATGGGTGGGCTAAAATCCGAAATTGCTGAAGGAATCCGGATGTTCAAGCCACGAACATTGAAAGAAGCCATTAATCTTGCGAGAATGAAGGATGAGCAGCTGGTGCGACAAAGAAGGTTCACGCGACCAACCCAATTCAATCGCCAGCCAACAATTGCTCCCGTGACTGCCAGTGCCAAACCAGCCGTCCCAGTCAAACGACTATCTTGGGAGGAAATGCAGAGGAGATGTGCCATGGGATTGTGTTTTAACTGTGACGACAAGTTTGCAGCAGGCCACAAATGTCGAGGCCCTCAATTACTGTTATTGGAGGCAGCAGGTGACAACAACAACAAGTTGAGTTACGAAGAGGTGACAGAGGAGAAGCCAGAAGAATGTGTTGCCATAGAAGAACCGGAGCCTCAAATTTCATTGTATGCCTTGACTGGATGGTCATCCCCAAAAACAATGAGGGTGACAGCCCAGGTTGAGACATTGGAGGTAGTGGCTCTTATCGATAGTGGATCGACCCACAATTTCATCAGTGACCGTGTGGCACAATTGCTACGATTGTCGGTAATTCCTACTGATCCCTTTCCAGTACGAGTTGCCAACGGAGAGAAGATAAATTGCCAAGGAAGGTTTGAGCAGGTAACAGTTCACTTGCAAGGCATACCCTTTATGCTCACCCTTTATGCTCTACCTATAGCAGGCCTTGATCTAGTGTTGGGTGTCCAATGGTTAGAAATGTTGGGACCAGTTGTGTGTGAATGGAAGCAGCTTACGATGGGATCTATGTGGAACAATACACAACAGCAATTACAGGGAATAGACATGGGAACAATACAAGAAGCTTCAGTGAAGGAGCTGTCAAAGGAATTTCGGCAAGGGCTTTCATTTTTTGCAATATGTCCCTATTCTGTGAAAACGGAACCACAAGGGAACATGAATCCAGCCCTGCAAAAATTGTTGGCACAATACCAGGATATTTTCACAGAACCTACATAATTGCCTCCCCAAAGAGAAGTAGATCACTGCATCACCTTGAAGGAAGGAACTGAGCCAGTCAATGTCCGTCCATACCGGTATGCTTACTTCCAGAAGGCTGAAATTGAAAAACAGGTGCAAGCAATGCTCAATCAAGGTATCATACGGCCAAGCACTAGCCCTTTTTCTTCTCCAGTATTGCTGGTTAAAAAGAAAGATGGGAGCTGGAGGTTTTGCACGGATTACCGATCACTCAACTCGGTAACTATCAAGGATCGTTTTCCGATCCCAACCATAGATGATATGCTTGATGAATTGCATGGCGCTACTTATTTTACAAAATTGGATCTCCGAGCAGGATATCATCAGGTACGGGTTTACTCTCCAGATATTCCTAAAACAGCTTTCCGAACACACAATGGGCACTATGAATATTTAGTCATGCCTTTTGGGCTATGCAACGCGCCTTCTACTTTCCAGGCCATCATGAATTCAATCTTTTGGCCATATCTCAGAAAATACATACTTGTTTTCTTTGATGATATTTTAATTTATAGTCCTACATGGGAGACACATTTGCAACATGTGGAGACGGCATTTCAAGTGCTGCGGCAACACAAGTTTTTTATTAAAGAAACCAAGTGTGCTTTTGGCCAACATGAACTTGAGTATCTTGGTCATATAGTTACACAGCATGGGGTTAAAGTGGATATGAGCAAAATAGATGCAATGGTGGCTTGGCCTCAACCCACAAGCATCACGAAATTGCGAGGATTTTTGGGGCTCACGGGCTACTATCAGAAGTTCGTCAAACAGTATGGGGTCATTGCAAGACCTCTCACGAATTTATTGAAGAAAGGCCAATTCATGTGGGACTCTGCCGCAGAGGATGCTTTCAAGGCACTCAAGCAAGCTATGTCCAGTACACCCACTTTGGCGATGCCCAACTTCAATCAATCTTTCATTATTGAAACCGATGCAACGGGGACAGGAATCGGGGCTGTGCTTTCTCAAGATGGGAGACCAATTGCCTATATGAGTAAGGCACTAGGCATCACCAAGCAATCCTGGTCAATTTATGCAAAAGAGATGCTAGCAATCCTTGAAGCAATACGCACCTGGCGGCCTTACTTACTGGGGAGAAAGTTCATCATTCGAACTGACCAGAAGAGCTTGAAACATCTCCTAGACCAACAAATCACTACTCCGGAGCAGCAGCAATGGGTGTCCAAGTTACTCGGCTACGATTATGAAATCCAATATCGGCCTGGTAAAGAGAATTCTGTCGCAGATGCACTCTCCCGTAAGCCAGCAAGTCCGATCCTAAATCAATTGTTTGCACCGTAGATCAGTATTTGGGAGGACTTGAAGAATGCTTCACAAACAGACACCTACATCAACCAATTGGTGGATACTGTCACAGCACAACCAGATTCTAATTACAAGTTACGGGATGGGCTGGTTATGTATAAAACCAGGATTGTGGTCCCTCGTGACCAAGAGCTGCGAAGAAAACTTCTTGTGGAATTTCATGACAGTAAGGTGGCTGGCCATTCTGGTGTCTTGCGGACCTATAAAAGGTTAGCTCAGCAATTTTATTGGCCTTCTATGTATAAAGATGTCCAGGACTATGTCCCTTCCTGTGAAATCTGCCAAAGAACAAAGACTGAATCCCTTGCCCCAGCGGGTCTTCTCCAACCTTTACCGATACCATGCCAGGTATGGGATGATATAACACTTGATTTCATTGAAGGACTGCCGCGGTCCCACGGAAGAGATACAATTTTCGTGGTTGTGGACAGATTGAGCAAATCTGCGCATTTTATGTCCCTATCCCATCCTTTCACAGCCAAGGTAGTGGCTGAACACTTTGTTGAGGGAGTTGTCAAGCTACATGGAATGCCCTAGTCTGTAATAAGCGACCGTGACCCTGTGTTTATTAGCAAATTTTGGCAGGAATTCTTCACTATGTCGGGTACTAAACTCAAGCTTAGCTCAGCTTATCATCCCCAAACCGACGGACAAACCGAAGTTGTCAATCGCTGCCTTGAGCAATATCTACGGTGCTTCGTTCATCAATGGCCAAAGAAGTGGACTGAATACCTCCCATGGGCGGAATTATGGTACAACACCACTTATCATATCTCTACGGGCATGACGCCATTCCAGGCTCTTTATGGTCGCCTCCCACCTGTGATTCCTCTCTACCAAATCGGCCAGTCACCAGTCCAGGAGGTTGACAGACAATTAACTCACAGAGATGAATTGTTGATCCAACTGAAGTCTAACCTTGCAATTGCTCGCAATCGCATGAAACAAGTAGCTGACAAGAAGAGACGAGAAATGGAATTGCAGGTTGGTGATATGGTGCTTTTAAGGTTGCACCCATATAGGCAACAAACTGTGTTCAGGCGTGCATACCACAAGCTTGCCAGTTGTTATTTCGGACCATACCCTATCATCCAACGAGTTGGCCAAGTGGCTTACAAGTTGCAGCTTCCAGAAGGGTCCCGTATCCATCCAGTGTTTCATGTGTCACTACTTAAGAAATTCATTGGGGATGCTCATACAAGTTGTCTGGATTTACCACCTACCGCAGCAGATGGGGTTTCTTATTGGAGCCACAACAGGTCTTAAAGACATGCTGGGTCAAACAGGGGAACAAGTTCATTTTGGAACATTTGATTCAGTGGCAACGTCTGCCAATAGAAGACTCTACATAGGAAGATGCCACACTCCTTCAACAACAATTTCCTCATTTGGACCTTGAGGACAAGGTCCCGCTTCCAGGGGGGATATTGATAAACCCTCACTGCCACCTGCACTTCCACTACTGCGAAGGTCACTCCGACGTGGTAAGAAGAACCCCAGATATGATGATTGACCGCGAGCTACATGCATCAAGACGTGGGGAAAATCAAGGGGGACGAGGTCACGTGTTCATGGACAACACTTACCCCACGATGGGCGGTTTATTGCTTTTGATTATTTGCTTCAGTTATTTGCTTCTGTTATTTGAATTAGTATTTGCTTCTGTAAGTGATTCCCTAGCTTTTAGGAAGTTTGTTGAATTATGGCTTATTTATAGATTGACAGCAAAACAAACAGGGCAAGAAATATTTAGACATTAAACACTTTACTTGTATCTGTGGTTTAGCTTTCACCTGAAGAAAGCCATCAATTATCACGTTATCTTTGTCACAAAAGAAATCAGTCTTGGAAGATTTATCATACCGTCTTTATAGGTGGCTGCTTTAGACAAACAAAATGAGCTAGAAGTATTTGTTAGAGTCCAATCCAACGCCAAGCAACATAGAAGTATTTTTTTTGCTTCACTATTCTTTCCCCTTTTGAGAATATCCAACTTAGCCAATATGATATAATTTGGCCTTTGTAAGATTAGACAGTCAACAAGGAGTTATGACAATAAGGAGTTTTTCGGCAGGAAAACCGGGAAGAAAATTGTTTTTCTTTAATTTTGGCTATTGATTTCTCCCTCTATAAACCATGGATTTCATATGTATTTATACTTGGAGAAAGAGGATAATCTAGTCTATACTAGAGTAAAGTTTCAATTATTGGTTCAAAACAGAACCATCTCAACAGTTGGCTCAAAGTAGGTGTCATGAATTGTCGAATTTGACAGTTACGGTAGGCTGCCTAAGTTTTCACTTGTGGGGTTGAACCAACGCGTGTGTGGTGTCACTTTTGGTATAGTCAAGAATTAGGGGATCACTTTCGTGTAAGTTTTGTCAAATTTGATGAAGAATAAAGGAAATAAATGCGCTTGCAAAGTTGGAACAAAAGCAGGATTTTTCAGCGGAAATTTGGGGAAGAAAATGAATAGTGACTAGATGACACGTCATCTGACCTTCTTTTTTGTACCAAAGTTCAATTTAATCCTTTATCTTATGATGGCTGATTTTATTGAAATCCCCCCTCAATTTCAACTAACTCACTTGGTAAAAATATAAATTTTGGTTCCAAAAATTTCAGTATTCTCAATTTAACCTGAATTAGGCTTCCAAACTTAACTTTCCACCAATTAACATAATTAACATAATTTAAACTTCTTAAAGTCGTCATAAAATTGAGGTGGCCCTGGTTACAACGAGATACACATGAAAGATCTCTCCATCCATCCTGTAAAATATAAAATTTCTTTCAAAGTCTTACTGATCTCCATCCATCGACAAATTGTAGTTGGGTCTTTGGCAACCAAAGTCCAGTCACTAATAAAGCTTATGGGTCAGGCATTAATTTCCATCTGGAGAAAAAGTGAAGTGTCCATATGAATTCCATCATATATGATGTCTAAGTTGTAAAATTAAATACTCCATATGAATTCCATCATGGATGATACTTTGCTAACATAGTATAAGAGAATATTTGTTTTGCAAAAAATATTTTTTTTTGTTTTTTTTATGAAATGTCCTACAAGAAAATTGTTTAATTTAAAATGTTTTATATAAATATCTTAATTCAATTCATCTATTGAAAAAAAAATATTCTTAGCTGGTGAAATTAAATCAAGTATACGTTAGCATTAATTTCTATCTTGAAAATATAACATGTCCTACAAATTTATTTAATTATTTGTGGAATCAGAATAAATACATTTCAAAGGTGGAAGATCGGACACTTCTTCATTTGTTAAAGTAATTATATTTTGTAGTATTTTCATGCAAGTAAATTATGGTTATGCCACAAATACTTAGAGAAAAAAAACTTGTTTACTATAAAAACAAACATCAATAACTTTTAAAAATAAAATAAATTAACTAAAATTCATTAGCTACATAAAAAATTTAAATTGTTACAAATCAATAGTCATTTGTACTCTTTTAAAACTTGTGCATTATATAATTATAACATTCTAAATCTTTTTTACCAAATATTTATTCTATTTAAAATGGGATAAGAACTTATATGTTTTTCCAGTAGTAAATAAAAGGACAATTGTTTCTATTTTCATATATGTATTGACTTTAGAAAAGCTATGTTTTAACATGATAAAATAAAAATCTCTTTATTTAGGAGGACTTTTCATAATTTTTTGATAGACCAATAATTAGAAAACACAACAAGGGTACCCTAGGTATGGTATTTTAAGGGTGATACGTCTTCTATATTTACAACTTGTCCATTTACCTAGACTCTCGCAGACCAATAAATTTTCTAATGACTGTAATACTAGGTGGAGAATTCCATTCTCTTAGTGTCATTAATAAAGAACAAGAATTCCTAGCTCTTTCCATCCACACCTTTTCTCGTTAGATCCTGCTCTAGAAGAACAATCACTGTAACGCTGCACATGTGCGATAGTTAAAATAAGAGCAATCAAATTAACAATCATAAAAAGTGGAAACAACAGATAATAAAATGATATGATCAATATAAAGATTTGTTTTACTTGACACACTAATGTGGTAAAAAAAAACCTTAGTACCATAGTTCAAACTCTAGAAGATATGCATATCATAATCAAGCAACCAGCTTGGCTCACAACAACAACAATAACAATAAGAGAAGAAAACTTCCAAAAAAAGATATTAACAATACTAATAAAATAAAAAATGAAAGGGATTGACATGGTGGAAAAAAAAAGATTAAGTAGAAAATTTTGGACAGAGATGAGAGCTTAATTATATCCACATTACACCCAAACCTAATCAAGCAATGCACATTCAAGGTCAAAGTAAATGATTATTTAACAAATTTGCATAAAACTTAAGTCCAGGAGCATAATTAGATTTTTAATAGGTTAATTTGATTTTATCATGGGCTAAGTTAAGGTTTTAGTTATGTTTAAGAACTCATTTGAGTCTAATTATAGATTTAATTAGGTGCAAAGATTTAATTATATTTTAAATGGGTTAAATTAAATGTATTAAGGACTTAGTTGGTGAAAATTAGGTTTAGAAGCCCAATTTGAGCTTAATTGAGAATATTAGTAGACCAAATTTAATTTTTACCATGTCAATTGATAGAAATCAGTGGTAAGATTGAAAGAAAATCAAAAGTTTAGGATTAAATAAGGGTCAAATTGAAGAAATTTGCATCCAAAGACAAAAATATGAAAGACAGCGAAATATGGGACATAATTGATTTAAATCAAGGGTCAAATTGAGAAACTTAAAATTTTAATGGTCAATTAGGGGTTACATTGCCTAAATTAAGGACCCGGGACCAAAATGATAAAGGCACCAAAATTCAAGGGTATTGTTGAATTTTGATAGGGGCAAAATTGCACAAAATTGAAAGTTTAAAGAAAATGAGGGTTGTAATTAAAGCAATTAGAAAAGGCAGGACTAAATTGGACAGTAGTCGAAACTCTAGTTTAAAACATCGTCGTTTTGAAGAATAAAAAGAAATATGATTAGATGACATGTTGTTTAGTTACTGTTCATTGGCTTCGTCTTTTTTAGTTCAAAAATATAACTAAGGGGGCTACTTTACATATACTTTTAATGCCTCGTTTCTTTTCCAATTTTGAAAAAACAAAATAAGTTAAAATGATCCCCCAACATTCAACTATATCGTGGTATGGTCCCTTCATGTTAATTGACACCACACCCGCGATGGTGTTGCTCTAAAGTGGACAACTTAGGTAGCTTTAAACTTTCAAGCCTTGACAGTTCATAATGGTCACAGTATGCTGATGGTTGTGATCTTTCGAGGTTGAATCAAGGACCAAGAGTTTTCTTCAATAAAAATAATATTTTCCCCTTCCACCTCCTATAAAAAGAGTCGATTCCATACCCTAAGCATCAAGAATTTAGGTACAAAGTTAGAAAAAAAATCAATTATTACCCTAGTTTTACACCATTTTTTCCTCTCTCCCCCTTTTTCCCCAATGACAACACCACCACTTCAAGCCACTATACACAACCATTCCCCATAGGCAACAACCACCTCGCCTCTACCAGGTAGCCTCCCTCTCTTCTTCCCATTTTTCTCCTCCAGCTTACATCGTTGCCAATGCAAGTCCGCATGCAATGGCCCCAAGAAAAAAAAAGATGAAGAAGAAGGAAAAAGGTTAGGTTTGTTAGGTTGTTAGACGACCTAACCTGACTCGATTGGGTTCAGCCTAAATTGATGGGTCAAGTTCAACCTATATAATAGTAATAATAATAAGAATAATAATTATTATTAATAATATTAAAAAAATTTAAAAAAATTCAAAAAAGTTAAAATGGGCATTTCAAGATATTTATGATTTTCTTGTATGTTTTCCAATAATTTTATTCAATATTGGGTAGTAGACTTATACTATAAGATACAGATCTAATATTAAATATATTTGGTGTTCTCTGAAACTTCAATAGAAAATTCCAAAAAGTTCTAAGGATTAATTTTAAATATATTTGGTATTGTACCATAGACTTACATTGTAAGATACAAACTCGATATAAAACCAAAATAAAAAATTATTTCAAAAATACAAAAAAAATGTTTCTCTGCATAATGTAAAATTCTAAAAAACAATCAAGCATATTTTCATCGAAAAAACAAAAACAAATTGCATCGTTTCCATGATTTGAAATGTAAAATGAATATTGTAACAAGTATATGATTTTCCGTTAGAATTTGATAAAAATATTAAAAAACCTTCACCAATCATTTTGTTCACTTTAACACTTAATTGGATTTGTTGAAAATGATACAAATTATGTTTCTTCGTTTATGAAAGGATACAATTACTCTTATAAACTAAGATATAAGAGATATTTAGAACTAATATGTAGGTACTTGTAGATGACATGTATACTAAGTTGATCCACAAAGAATTCCATATGGAGATATCACTAATGTGAATGGAAAGACTCCCATAATAGCAGTGTGATTGATCCTTAGACTTAAAATAATTAAGTTATCTTATATAGGGAATATTATGTTTTGACCATGATTACACGTTGTCCTAATCAAAGGTAATAAATGGGTAAATATAGCGTATGATATAAATGATACAACCATATTATTTGATAGTTTCACCCATATTTACCTAGTGTTTTGCCTATGTTTTGTGTATAAACTACATTGATATTCTTTGTTTTATGTTTTGAAGGTATTTTTGGATGAAAGATGAGGAAATTGCAGTTGATTGACAGATTTGACCTTCAGTCTATGTTTTGTGCAGAGTGTAAGCTCTAGAGGTCGAAATAAAGTGATTCTAATAGAATTCAAAAGCTAACATCCATACCTTTCTGGAAAGCTAAGAAAATAAAATAAAATAAGGAAGAGCATGGAAATCACAGCCTTCAAAGTCAAATCTTGCAATCTGCCAATGTTGACCTTTGTCCATTCCAAGTTAAATATGTGGAGCTACAAAAGTTCGATTGATGCAAAGTCAATTTGTTTGGATTCTAGACTCAAAGACCTATCACCAACACAAATTTTAGCTCAAAATGATGTCTCATGAATGAGATATGATTTCTACAAGATGACAACTAAATTTTGTCAAGTTAAGGGAGGACTATTTTGTAAAATAGAAACTATGGTTTCTAAGCATATATAAAGAAAGAGGAGAGGAGCCGGGGGAAAAATAGCAAAAAAGAAGAATAAAATTCACTAAAAAATCATTTTTTCTTCTTCATTTTTAATTAGTTGTTGAACAAACATGCAAGGCTAAACTCTTTTTCTTGGTTCCAAGGACATAGAAACCTTTAGATTTCTAGAACTATGAGATCTATTTTACATTTTTTCTAGTTTATATGATGAATATGTTTGTTCTCCTTTGCTTATTTTTCCTATTATTGTTTATTTAATTGCTAGACCGGACTCTAAGTTATTATTGTAGACAATCTATTGCTAAGTTTGATATCAAAACTGGAGTTGTGGTATATGAACTTGTGAAGCAACTTAGTTAATAATTGTGGTGGATATACGTTATTAATCTTAGGGAGAATATTCAATCAAATCAAACATAGATTGTGGAAAATTATAATTCTTAATTAATCAATTTATCTAGTTCTTAAGGTTGCCATTGAATTAAATTACTAGTGCAGACACTGTGGTTGTTTGATGGTTAGGGTAAGTTATACAGCGGATCCGTTAACTAACCAATGTTAAGAAAAGATAAATATTCACAATATAAATTGATGTGTCGTTTCCATTATCAGTTCTAATTTCTATAGGTAGATGTTTACTTGCGATCAAAGTTTGTTTTATTGATAAATTTTGGTTTCATTTAATTTTCGCTTAGTTTTCTTTTTCCTTTGCTTTAGTCTAGACAACTTCCCCCCCCCACCCCCAATTGCATAGCGCATATTACAAAAAATCTGAACTAAAATGTACTCGTGGAATCACCCTCTTACTTGCTCTATGCAATCTTGTGTGTTTTGTTTAAGGCTAGGATAATTAATTTATATGACTGTGACATCGTAACAATAAACTATATGAAGATATCTGAATAATTAAGAGATGATTTATCACCCTAGGTGAATTAGAAAAAAATATTTCATTTGTTCTTAATAGTATTGATTGTGAAATATATTTGGCTAAGGTTGAATGAGTTTTGAAATCTTATTCAAAAAATCAATGATCATAATGTTCAAAATAAAATGATTTAACAAAGCATATATGCTTCATGCTATAATATTTAAATCAGAACATTCAAGATGAAGAGATAATAATTACATTGAGAAAATGATTACTGAAAGTTTAATTCAAACTACTTATGACTTTACTAATATTTAAAGGATGGCGATAGGTTATTAGATAATATATTTGATCTTCAAATTTAAAGAAATAAAATTATTTAGTTTATTTAACCTTATTTTATTTAGGATTATAATTTATATTTGGATCAACTCATTAGACAACTTAATGGGTCACACACATAAAAACCATCAGTAAAAAATTCAAATGGTTAGTCAAGTTTGTTTTGATTGTAAATCAATTTTAGAAATTATGGATTATAATGTAATTAATGCAGAGGATTGTAAATAAATTTATAAAACTATTCTAAAATAATATATATGATATTATTTATGAGCCATATATATATTGGAGTTTTAAGTTTCACTATAAATATAATGTTATTAATCTTATTTTTTATAATAAAAATGAGGAAAATATGGTGTGCAAACACCTAAAATACAAAACAAAACAAAAAAAAACTAGTAATCTAAGATATAAACATAAAGAGATAAGCATGAAAGATCTCTCCATCCATCCTGTAAAATATAAAATTTCTTTCAAAGTCTTTTTGATCTTGGAAATTAATTGCAGCAAGTCTTAGGTCGCCAATTCAGGCTTCTCCAATTCCATGGCATCACCATCCCTTGATGGGTGAGCATCGAGAAATTGTAGCTGGGTCTTTGGCAACTTAAGCTTATGGGCCAGGCATTAATTTCCTTCTGGAGAAAAAATGAAGTGTCCTACAGTTTGGTCGTCGTCGTCATCTTAATATCAATAATTAGAATTTTCTTATTTCATACAAACCCCCTATAATACAAGTTGTTCCTTACAAGTAAAGCATTTATGTTTTAGCATTTACTAAAAATAAAAATAAAAATATGTAGTTTCTAGAAATACATAAACACAATTAAGATAATAATTCAAAAACAAATTGTTTTAAAAAAATCGGTCAAGAGTTTCAAAGATCCCATTAGATAATATAGAATTATTTAGGATTTTGAGTAAAGATTATCAAAAGATCATATTTTTTTAATGATCTTTAATCATCCTCTTCAAAGCTAAATTATCGCAAATTATAAGTTATTTAAATGTTCAATTTAATCAAAACAAACTACCAATGAAAAATCTTCTAAAACCCATTTAAAAGATAGGGATCATAGCACAGAAGAGAGTGAAGAATAAAAGGTTTATTACAAGTCAGCACTCTAAAAAATCAATAACACCATAAATATAAAAAGACTCAAAATACTCAATTTTATATCTCAATATTTCTATATGCTAAAAAAATTATTACAACTTGTAGAAAGAAAAAAAAACTTGAGAATCTATTACTACTCAATACTATAAGTATCTCTTAAGCAGCAGCAGAAGAAAAGCAATTACTACGAGTATCTATGAACTATTGTTTTTTGGTATAGAAACACTATATATACGGATTGATAGTATAAATACACATTCATCAAAATTATAAATTGTTATTCCTAATTATTTAGTGGTATAAAGCCTTATCCATCCAAGTGACTATTTGAGAGTGTGATTGATATTGCTTTTAAAAATGATTTTCATTCAAAATGCATTAAAATAAAGTTTTTTTATTTTTAAAAAATTATTTTTGACATCAGCATATCAAAATTATATAAAAACATAAAAAAATAATTAATTTGAAGTAAAAATATAAATATAAATAAAAATAAAAAATATTCAAATTTTTTTAAAAGTATTTTTGAAATACAGTAACAAACACCCTCTAAGTTAGTGTGATGAAATTAATAAAATCTCTTTTCTTGTAAAATTGAGGACATTTTTTTGTTTGTCAAGATTTAACTTGTATCCTACTCAAGTCTACGAAAATCATGTGCACTGGTAATACACAAAAGAAAAAATAAACCATCTGGGCCTACATCACCAATCCTTCCAGGAAACTCTTTTTAAGCTGCTTTATACTTGGAAGCTTCACCCATCAAAATTAATTTTTATTAGCAAACAAATTAAAAACAAAATCGAAACATATTAAAAATCAAAGATCTCTTCACTCTGCTAATATGGCATTTTTCCTGTGTTCCGCTTCACAGAGAACTACAATATTTTTTAAAATATTAGAAAAAAAATTATTAAGAGTGCAAAGATTTTTTTATAATACTATAAAACTGAGTAAGATAATAAATTTTTAATTGTTTTGTCTTTAATTGATGCTCAGCATAAAGTTTTGATAAAATGTATAAAATCCAAGTCAATGTGAATTTATTTGCTTAATATGTTTAAACAAAACTTGGATGACTTTTTAAAAAAAGTTAATGGTAAATTGTAAAATTGAAAAAACAAATAAGATTAAGAAAAAAAGAATATTGAGCCACAAAAACTTTTTAAACCATTAATCTGGAATATTAGATCTAAAATATTATACATGGATAAGTTGTAAAACTCAATTCGTAACAAATATAGCATTGAATGATGGATTATTAGAATTATTATAATTTCTAAATTGTCACTATCATTACAGCTATCACTACTATCAATAATTAATATCCTAATTATTTTTGTTATTATCGTTATCACTATTATTTTTGTTATTATCGTTATTATCATTATCATTGTAACTATTATTGCTTATGTTATTGTTATAGTTATTATCACCACAACTATAAC
The DNA here is from genome assembly GCA_029030765.1 of Salix suchowensis. Taxonomy (NCBI): domain Eukaryota; kingdom Viridiplantae; phylum Streptophyta; class Magnoliopsida; order Malpighiales; family Salicaceae; genus Salix; species Salix suchowensis. The sequence goes on from JAPFFH010000004.1 coordinate 13,419,115, forward strand.
TAATATTACTATTATTTTTAATCTTATTATCATCACCATCATTATTATTGTCATAACCACAGTTATTATTCGTATCACCACCACTACTTTTATAACGATTATAATCATTATTATTGTTAATGTCATTATTATTAATTATATGATTAAAATTATCATTATTATTATTATCAAAACTACAAAAACTTTGACAAAAGAACAAGTAAAAAAAATGAAAAGAAAAAGGATAGAATTAAAATAACTATTATCACTATTAAAGAAAACCATTTGATTTAAGGCATAAAAATTAAAAAGAAAACCCAAAATAAATTTGACAAATAGAAATGGAAAAAAAATGAAAAGAGAGATAAAATAAAAATAAATATTATTACTATTAAAAAAACCATATGATTATAAGCAATACAAAGTAAACTATATTTGTAACTATAGTGAGTCCTCAACATGATCTACCTTTTTCTTATATATATATATATACACGAGTCACTTGCCCTAAACGTTGCTGTAGTAAGAATCAAATTTTTTTAAATGTAAAAATGAATGCTAAGAGTATGAGTATTTTTATAATGCTATATATTTAGGCAAAATAATCAACCTGGGCAAAAAATTTGTTAAATAATGTTAAAAAAAACTAATTATAAGACAATTTTTTTGTGTTTAATACTAATGTAAGTAATAAAAAATTCAATAAATAAGATAAAAAAAATCAAAAACAACATTGAGTTACATAATTTTTTCAAACCATTAATTGTGATATTATATTTGAAACATTATATATAGAGAAGCTTTAAAACTTAATTCTTAATAAAAATAACATCAAATGATGTTATAGAAACTTAATTCTTATATTTGTTGAGGTAGTATTTTTTTGAAAACATTTGTTCTTAAATTTTAGTTTGTGTTTATGATTATTTGGAAATTTATATTTTTTATTTTTTCCCCTTGTTCTTTCTTTTATTTTTTTATTAGTTTTTTTATTTTCACGTCAAATGATGTTTTTTTCTGCTAATAATTTTTATTTTTATTTTATTATTTTTTAATTTGCTCTTTTGTTAAAGTTTTTAGGTTTTTTTATTTATTTTTAAATAAATTAATGATTAAAGGGCAAAATGAAAAACAAAATATATAATCAATTTCAATTGAAAAACAAAATTGAAACAAATTAAAACCTTAAGAACAAAAAAATTACAGGAATGAAAAACAAACCAAAAATAAAAAGAATAAAGACCGAAATAAAACATAACATTTACGATCAATTTCAATTGAAGGAAGAATTTGAAATAAACCAAAACTTCTATAAAAGAAATCAGGACGAAAAAAATAAAAATAAAACAAGGACTGAAATGAGAAAACCATAAACAAAACAAGATTGCACTGCATCTTCAGCTGCAGGAGAGAGAAAAAGGAGAAAAACAATCAACCGACCAGCAGCAAGTTTTTTGTTATCATGAGACGACAAGCGCACCACCATGTGGAAGAGGCCATAGCGGCGCATCCAGTGAGATAGATGATGAACATTTTTCACCACCGAACGACGTTGCACGCGTTGTCTGTATGGCGCAGACAAAAGACAAATATCTGTAGGGTAGACACGCCACCAGTTTATGCAAAAAAAGAATTAAAAAATCTAAAATTAGCTAAAACCAATTACTTCAAACACTTTGCTTTTGTCTTTTCAGAGGGCACATTAGTATTTTAATTGTTTATAAAAACTTGAAAAACAAAAACACCATCACTGACAACTCTAAGTTTTTTTTCTTATTGAAGGGTATGATGATTATTTTATTGTTCATCAACCATGTAAAAAATAAAAAAATACCCCTATAAAGTCAATGTTGTTTTGTCTATTAACAGGGGTAAAACCATAGTTTTATTTATTAAGGAAAAACCAAAAAAGACAAAACAACCCCAAACAATTAGATAATGATAAAAGGTGAGTAAAAAAGTCTAAAATATCCTCATAGTCAAGAGTTATTTTTTTTATAAACTAAAAGATAAAATAATAATTATACTATTAAAATTCATAGTAAATTGTATGTAGAGCTACAGTAACTTCTCGTTTATATATAGACTACACTAGTTTTTAGTGCCCGCGCGCTGCCGCGGGCATTGTTGTGTATATAATATCATATAATTAAATTAATAACGATAAACTTATAATATAGCATGTATAAAAAGTTAAGAACCATAACATAAAAGAGTTTGTTTCGGAAACATATGTTACATCTTTTGGAATGTATACAGTGTCACAAAAGATGACAAAAAAGCGTTAACTATACAATTTGTACATCAGTGCAAAACAGAGGGATGTTGAGGTGCAGAACGAAGTGAAAATCCCTCTTTGAAATGAGACTTCTCATTTTGTTGTTAATCTTCCTGAAAAAATAAAAATCGCAAGGTCATAAATTAAATGATGAAGAAATGAAGTCGTGTAATAGAAAAGTCAAGGAAATATTATGGAAGAACAAATGTAGCAAATCAGCAAAGAAACAGTTAAAAATTAACAAAATTAACATCATATGCTGTAAAAATCATTATAGACACTAATCAAACATACTCAAGTAGATCTAACATAAACATTTAGACGAAAACAATGAATAGCAAAAAATGAAGCATTATTAGTAACAATCTTAAATTATTTTCTCCTATTTGTTTAATTTTTTTATTTCCCACTATAAAAAAGGTAGATGAAGCATGAGGAAAACAAAAAAAAAAATTCTCGCCGAAATTTCTAACCAAATTTCGGCAGAGTCTCCCCTATATCGGGAGATCCAAAGTTATCCATAACACAACCTGCACACAATTTGAATCACATTTCATCCACAATCACATCTACTTTTAATACAATCAACTGCATAATTCATTTCAGAATATGCTCAAGACTATATTCATTCCCAAACTCCATTTTACATCACACATAAGATAAAAATTAAAAGAGCCAATTTGCACACAAAGATTTCACATATAGATACTGGTGGGGACACCAGACCCACACCGCAAATTACTCGAGTATATGGACGAAGACGACGTAGGATGGCCCAGCCTGTCACGCTTTGGTTGGGAGACTAAGCCCATTTGGACCCATATCATTGTTATTTATTTTATTTATTTATGTTATGTTGAACATTTGGATTTGATGGGCCGAGCCCAATAGTGGATGTTTAGGGTTTACTATTTATATGTCTTTTATTCATTTGAGAAGACACTTTTGATGAATATTGATAAAAATGCAGACTTTGCAAATCTCCAATCTCCTTTTCTCTCTACTTTAAGCTTCTTTTTCTTCTTAAGCTTCTCTCTTCCCCCTAAGCTTCTTTCTTTTTATTGTTTATTTCATATTGTTCTTCGTGTTCCGCATCAAATTTGGTATCAGAGCAAGGCTTTTAATTGTTCTTACAATTAAACAATCCAGAATCCTAGATCCAGTTTGATCTAAAAAGAGCAGCATCTACTGTTCAGATCGAAAAAAAAATACTGATCTGAGAAAAAAAAATACTGTTCAGAAAAAAAACAAGCACTGTTCAGATTGAAAAAAAAAGTGTTCATCGTGTTCATCACGAATTTTCCAGTTCAGCAGCGGCGCCCCCCATCAGCGGCGCCTCAGCCCCCATCATCAGCAGCCCAACACCGAAAGACCATCGCATCGGTCCACCAGTGGTTCTCACTCCAGCAGCAGCAGCAACCACCACAACGCCACCATCCACGACGCCCTCACCTTCGGCAGCGTCAACAGCACAGTCCACAAGTCATCACAGACGGCGACGCCACAGACAGCAACGCCACAGTCCCTTCCCTCGCACCGCCGGACCCAAGCAGAAGTCGCCATCGCGTCAGTGAAGAAGAAGGCAGAAAGCACAACAGCAGCAGCCGTCAGGAAGAAGAAAGCAGAATTTTAAGCAACTTGCCACGTCAGCCCTACACAGATCCACCTCAGCATACACGTCACCAGACACGTCAGCCACACAGGATCCACACCAGCAGACACGTCAGCCCTAGCAGCAGCTGAGTCAGCGCCACGTCAGCCCTAGCAGCAGCCACGTCAGCAATCAGCAGCTGAGTCGTCAGCCACGTCAGCACCACATCACTCTTCAATGCCACGTCATTTGGTCAGAATTTTTACCCATTGAATATCATCGTTCTTGGTATATTTTTACACTTGTTGATTGGGATTAGCATTAATATTATTCCTTGTGCTTGCTTGCCATAAATAAATTACAAAATTCACCTCACAAGTTTAATTACCTTAATTCCGAGCTTCTTTATTGACCTTGAGTACTTAATCCTTTTTATTAATTGTGGAGCTTGGTTAAATTTGTGGTAAAACCAAAACATTGTGTTTGAATTACTTGTGTGCATTTAGAGGACTTACATTGCGTGCTTGCGAATTTTCCTGGTTTAATCTGTTATTACTTAGTCTCCAAGTAAAATAATAATAAAATAAATATACGTATATTAGCTTTAATTTTATTTTGCGTTTTACTTGCAAGAATTATTTGTGATCTCAGTTTTAGGACTAGTTTTGCATGCATTTACGTAGTGGTCGTCTAGTACACAATCTAGAAGTCACATCTACCATGGATCCGACCTCTAGTAATGCTCTTAGAGATATTCAAGAACAATTGCATCTTATGCGAGCGGAAGTGAGTAACATGTCCAATCAAATTAATGATCTTTCTGGAAGGATGGAGTCTATTGAAACTTTGCAAGTAAGACAGTCTAGTGAGAGTGAGCACTCTAATGACAATCATAGGGATCCTCAAAGACCAGTTCCTCGTAGGAACCGCCACCATAATCAACACCAGGGTCGTCATGACTTTGATGATCCTAATGATAGTGAACATTCCAATGATTATCGTCAAAGACCATTCACCCTAGGAACCGTCAATACAATCGTAATCAAGGTTATCGCGATTACGATGACCCTGATGAGCAAGTCATGAGGCATATTAAGGTAGAAGCCCCAACTTTTGAGGGTCAACTTGACCCGTGGATCTTTGATAGATGGCTCCGTGACATGGATCAATTCTTTGGGTGGTATAATTTATCTGAGAATAGGAGGGTAAGATTTGCAAAGATGAAACTTAGAGGAACTGCTCAGCTTTATTGGGAAAGTGTAGAGGAATCTTTGATTAGGAGAGGTCAACCCCCTATTACTGATTGGGTTGAAATGAAAGCTAAGTTAGAAGAGAAGTACTTGCCTCGTTCGTATAGAGGAAATCTTTTGGATCAGTGGAATAACTTGAGGCAAGGAGGCAAGTCTGCCAATGAGTATGTGGCACAATTTGATGAGTATAGAATGAGGTGTGCAGTTAGGGAGGATGAAGTAATGACCCTGAGTAGATTTCGAAAAGGCTTAAACGATGACCTTAGAAGGGAGGTTGTGCTTAGAGGTGTTTCCACCCTTGATGAAGCCTATACCTTGGTACAAAATTATGAATTGGTCACAAAAGGCCAATGGACGAGACGTCAGGGACACTCGTAGCATCCCTTCTAGATCTCAACTGGGAGGTAATAACTCAATATTAGGTGCCCCACCTCGTAAACCCAATCCTTTGGTTTCCCAGATACCTAGAGACGACAAGGGTAAGGGTATTTTTCATGAAGCACCTAAGATAGCCTCAAGAATTCAGTGTTTTAAGTGTCAAGGTTTCGGTCATGTTTCCTCTAGTTGCCCTAATAGGACTCTATTTATCAAGGGGCAAGAAGATATGGGTGAAGAAGATAATTGTGATGATGAGATTTATGAACCCAATCCCGAAGATTTTCAGGACTTAAATGATGAGGAGGGTGAGTCCAACTTGCTAGGATGTGTTAGGTCTATATCCCTTCAACGGGAGACAATCAGATTGAGCGTTGTTAGATGTGCTTTAACACAACCTAAAGGGACTGAGGATTGGAGAAGGACTGCTATTTTTTACACTTACATTAAGTGTGGAGACAAAGGGTGTAAGATTATCATAGACAGCGGTAGTTGCATTAATGCAATTTCCTCGGGTAGTGTATCCCGTTTAGGCTTAAAATCTGTTCCACACCCTAAACCCTATAGTGTGTCATGGGTTAACGATACATCAATAGCAGTCAAAGAGAGATGTGTTTTTCCCATTAAGATCTTGGACTATCATGATGAAATTTGGTGTGATGTCATTCCCATGGATGTAGGGCATGTCATTTTGGGTAGGCCTTGGTTGTATGATTTGGACGTTACAATTTTTGGGCGATCAAATTCTTGCTCATTTTATTTTCAAGGTAAGAAAATCCAACTCATTGATTAACTCCAAGGTCTAATGATATTAGCCAAAAGAAAAGTGCAAAGGGAAAAAGGGGGGCTTAACATAATAAGTCCTAGGGAATTTGATAAGGAAATTTGTGAGGAGTCTGTTGTGTTTGCTGTAGTGGCTAAAGAGATTGTAGAAGACTTTTTAGAAGAGCCACCTGAAGAAGTAAAGGAAGTGTTGAAAGAATTTCTAGATGTTTTCCCTTCTGACCTACCTGATGCCTTACCCCCTATGCGTGATATTCAACATGCCATCGACTTTGTCCCTGGTGCCACATTACCAAACTTGCCTCACTATAGGATGAACCCAAGTGAACATGCTGAATTGCAAAGGCAAGTATGTGAGTTGTTACAAAAGGGATTTATTCGAGAGAGTTTGAGTCCTTGTGCAGTACCTGCATTGTTAACACCAAAGAAAGATGGATCATGGAGAATGTGTGTAGATAGTCGAGCTATCAATAGGATTACGGTCAAGTATCGTTTTCCAATTCCTCGATTAGATGACATGCTAGATATGATGGCAGGAGCCCAGATTTTCTCTAAGATTGACTTGAAGAGTGGATATCATCGATTAGGATCCGTCCGGGAGATGAGTGGAAGACGGCATTTAAGACTAAGGATGGTTTATATGAATGGCTTGTCATGCCTTTTGGCCTTTCCAACGCACTCAAGCACTTTTTATGAGAGTAATGACACAAGTGCTTCTGCCATTTATGGGAAAATTCCCGGTAGTGTATTTTGATGATATTCTTATTTATAGCAAAACCCAGTGGGAAGAGCATTTTGATCACCTTACTCAAGTTTGTATTACCCTAAGAAAGGCGAGTTTGTTTGCAAATGTCAAAAAGTGTTCCTTCTTCACGCATCAAGTGATCTTTTTAGGGTTTATAGTGTCATGGAAAGGAGTTTCGCTGACCCCCGTAAAGTCCAAGCAATAGTAGATTGGCCCGAGCCTAAGACCATTCATGAGGTTCGTAGTTTTCATGGGCTTGCGACTTTCTATCGTCGTTTTATCAAGGGTTTTAGCACCATCATGTCGCCTATTACGATTGTTTGAAACAAGGTGAATTTCAAAGTGGAGTAAAGGAGCTAATAGGGCATTTGAGGAGGTTAAGAAGAAGATGACTGAGGCCCCCGTGAATGAGACTACCCGATTTTACTAAGGTGTTTGAAGTAGAATGTGATGCTTCCGGGAGTAGGTATAGGAGGAGTGCTTAGTCGTGAACGCCACCCCCGTAGCCTATTTCAAAGTGAGAAACTTAATGAGGCCAAACAAAAGTACTCAACTTATGATAAAGAGTTTTATGCGGTGGATTCGAGCCTTGCGCTATTGGCGCCATTACTTGTTACCACAGAGTTTGTTCTTTACTCCGACCATGAGGCCCTCCGCTATCTCGAACTCCCAAAAGAAACTAAATCATAGGCATGGTCATTGGGTTGAATATTTGCAAGCATACTCATTTGTTTTGAAACATAAATCCGAATAGAAAATAAAGCCGCAGATGCTTTGAGTCGTCTGCAACATTGTTGTCTCAGTAATGAGTGTGGAAGTCACAGGATTTGAGAGACTCAAAGAGGAGTATGAATCTTGCTCGTAATTTGGAGATATATACTTGACATTAAAGGATGAGAGTCACCGTGCTATAAATGGGTATCACCTCCAAGACGGATACTTATTTCGGGATAACAAGCTGTGTATCCCAAACACATCCGTGCGTGACTTTTTTGATATGGGAGACTCATGCTGGAGGTCTCTCGGGACATTTTGGAAGGAATAAAACCATTGAAGAGGTGGAGCGTCGCTTTTTTTTGGTCTAGTTTGAAAAGAGATGTCGCAAAATTGGTAAGTCAGTGTCGAACTTGCCAACTGGCAAAGCATAGGAAACAAAATACTGGTCTTTACACCCCGTTGCCCGTCCCTACTTGCCCTTGGCACGATGTTAGTATGGATTTTGTTCTTGGGCTTCCACGTACAGCAAAGAAACATGATTCTATTTTCGTGGTTGTTGATCGCTTCTCTAAGATGGCACATTTTATTCCTTGTACTAAGACCACAGATGCTTCCAGAGTTGCAAAACTCTATTTTGATGAGATTGTCAAGTTGTATGGTCTTCCCCAAACCATAGTTTCAGATAGGGATGTTAGATTCACAAGTTATTTTTGGAAAACCCTTTGGCATATGGTTGGAACCAAATTGAAATTTTCCACTGCTTACCATCCCCAAACGGATGGTCAAACTGAGGTGGTTAACAGGAGTTTAGGCAACCTTTTAAGGTGTCTAGTGAGTGATCATAATAGGAATTGGGATCTGGTTCTTCCCACGGCCCAGTTTGCCTATAATAGCTCAGTCAATAGGTCCATAGGAATGAGTCCTTTTGAAGTTGTACATGGTTACAAGCCTAGAAAACCTCTAGACCTTCTTCCCATGTCCGTTCATGCTAGAGTGTCCGAGTCAGCTGAGTCTTTTGCACGTAGAATTCAGGATTTGCATATTGAGATCGCTAAACAAATTCATGCAAGTAATGCGCAATATAAACTTAGAGCTGATTTACATAAGCGGCATAATGAGTTTAATGTGGGAGACTATGTTATGATACGGATTAGACCAGAGCGATTTCCTTCTGGAGCTAATCGAAAATTGCAGGCACGTAGTGCCGGGCCCTTCAAAGTGCTAAAACGGGTTGGTTCAAATGCTTATGTTCTAGATTTACCACATGATTTTGGCATTAGCTCTACATTTAATATTGAGGATGTAGTTGCATACCATAAACCACTTCCTATCCCAAATGATCCATTTGAAATACCACTGAACTCTTCCCCTGATGACCCTATTGAAACCTTTATCCCTCCCACTTTGACTTCCGCACAAAAGGATAATATTGATGCTATTCTGGATGAACAAGTTGTTTTTAACAGGGACGGTGAGGTTCAACGATTTCTAGTTCGTTGGGTGGGGCGACCTGATTCAGATAACTCTTGGATCACTAAAGACACTTTACAGCAGCTTGATCCAGATCTTTGGGAGTACTATCAGAGTCGGCCAGAGTTACACTCGACGGGGTCGAGTTTTTCCAACCCCGGGAGAGTTGGTGGGGACACCAGACCCACACCGCAAATTACTCGAGTATATGGACGAAGACGACGTAGGATGGCCCAGCCTGTCACGCTTTGGTTGGGAGACTAAGCCCATTTGGACCCATATCATTGTTATTTATTTTATTTATTTATGTTATGTTGAACATTTGGATTTGATGGGCCGAGCCCAATAGTGGATGTTTAGGGTTTACTATTTATATGTCTTTTATTCATTTGAGAAGACACTTTTGATGAATATTGATAAAAATGCAGACTTTGCAAATCTCCAATCTCCTTTTCTCTCTACTTTAAGCTTCTTTTTCTTCTTAAGCTTCTCTCTTCCCCCTAAGCTTCTTTCTTTTTATTGTTTATTTCATATTGTTCTTCGTGTTCCGCATCAGATACATATATACATATACATCGAATAATACACAGTTTAATATTCGAAGAAAATAAACCAAATCAAATTGATTGTATTGATATATATTGGGAAATAAATGGTTGACGCTGGAAATAATACACAGTTTACTAAAATTTGTCGACGTTGGCGGCGACTTGTCATGTAAAGCCTTTAAGTGAAAACTGATTTTGAATGCAAATGTTAGAAAGAAAAAAACAATATAGAAAGAATAAAATTGCGTCGAGGTATTTATGAGAAGTTGCGTTAATATCTAAGGAAAAAATTCTGATGAAAATAAAGCAAGCAATTTGAGTAAAAAGCGTCACCTAAACTACAATTGCTACAGACTTAAAAGAAACATGGATTAACAAAGAATGATGTAATAAAGAATTTCAGCCTAAAGATAATGGTCTGGAAACTTTATTTCCAATGTTTCTATATTAGAAGCATGAAAGAAACAAACCTGACTAATAGTCCAACAAATTTTGCAGAGGAAAAGATGAGTGCCGAATAGAAAATCGTCAAAGGCAACAAATGAACACTTAAAGTAGCTGTGGGAAAACAAATTTGCCTGAAACATATGAAAAGATGCATTAAGAAAAGCTAAATCAACATTAATTTGCAACGAAGATAATACAATGAGGACTTCATATTTGATTTAACATCGAACATGGCAACACCTGTTGAAGGATCATATGAATCTAACCTAACTTCTATCCGCATTGACACTCTAAGTATGATGTACGTTCTTGTTCTAATGTTGTAGTTTGAATTAGGAGTTGTCAAAGTTTTAAAATAATGAAGTTATAAGGATGATCTTAACTCTTTTCAACATAAAAAGAGCTTGTGCAATAATGAGGAACTATTCTGTATCGAGAAACACAATAAGCAACCAAGTTCAATTGCATAAATAAGGTGATTTTGAATTATTTACATTCAGTTGAGTACTTCTGCCATTTTGTCCTGATAAAATAATTACTGTCCAGGATGAGCTTTTCCATAGCTATCCTCACCGCAAACGTGAATGAATATAAGCGCCTTGTTCAGAAAGTCCTAAATTGTGAAGTAAATGATCAAGATGCTCATGGGCAATTACTGTCTCTTGCCAAACAATAAGCTTTCTTGGAATTTCTTCAAATTGATAGTTGGCATTTTCTCAAGCATGTGACCTTGAAATTGACTAATTGATTGGAAGATTTTTGAATTATTAACCAATCCCATTAACACATCATTACATGCAATGATAGCTGCTTGTAACTATCTACATTCCCACCTCTTTCTTTGGCAGTTTTATAACTTTCAATTCCTAGACTGTGCTGGAATTTGTTGGCCATGTCCAAATCCTTTACATGCATGCTGTAAACTGCATGTACTGGTTTGGTTTAAAGTCTTATCAATGATTGGATATACTTTAGCTCTCGTCTAAAATCTTATCAATGATTGGATATACTTTAGCTCACGGAGCTTCTTTAAAGGAAAAAAAACATCTGTTAATGATTGTGGTCCCTGTAGTAAGTTAGTGTTTGTTTTGGTGATAAAAAATGCTTTTCACCTGATAAAGCATGAAAACTTTATCATTTTGAATATGAATCTTCATTTTTTTTTGTCATTAGCTTACATATTTTATATGCTTAGTTGAGTTCACTGGCGTCTAATTTAGTGTTAAATGCTCGACTCCAGTTTATCAAATTTGAATATGAATCTTCATATTTTTTTTGGATTGATCTTTAGGAAAGATTTTTTCCAAACCCATGCCATGACTATATTTCATGGTCCCTTCAGATCAGATTGCACTTTCTAATTTTCCCTTAATATGGTTGATGTGATTTACATGTTGTTCCAAGGTTCTTAAATTACTCTCGAAATTAAATAAAATCCCAATGTTTCCCCTATGGCTAGTTTACTGCTGCTTTCTTTTTATAAATTTTCTCTTGGTCTGTTGAAACTATGTAGTTGTTTTGATTTAATCATTGTTGAGTTATGCAGTAAAATCAGTGAGCAACTATGGTTCGCCTAGGCGTTGTGAGGGCTAGGTTGATATCCTATCTGGAAGGTGATTGATTCATTACATTTTGATCCATTGATTATATAATCATGCTGTGAATTATTAAATTGCCACCTTTTTTCATAGGATTTGTTAATGAGCTTCTATACCATCCAACCAACCCCATTAACACATCATTACATGCAATCAACTTTTCCATCATTAGAATACATATTATACCATAACTATGCTATATTTTTTTTTAATTCAAGCAAAGTAAACATATATAAACATCATAGGAGAAAGTGGACTGAAAAAGGCATAAAAGGCATTGACTTTGTTGAGAAATTGATTCCGAAGTCATGCAATTGGATAAGATATGTTGTTTGTAAATTTGAGAACGTTGATTAATAAAGTTTTGAAGTTAGGCTCAATTCGTTTTGCTAAATTCTCATAGAAACAGTGTTTTTTTTTATGGAAGCAAACATCTTCATTTAAAATATACATGCACCATTTCTACATTAGCATTTACACCCTCAAAGCATGATGCATCTCCTTATTTTAATGTTGTACTCTTAATTGGCTATTTTAGAAATCTTAAATGCTCGGAGTTAGAGGAAAAATCTCAATCCTAAACAAAGATAAGCAAAAAGGAATAAATATTTTTCTAAGTCCAGCTAGTCTATTATAATTATAACCATGATCATAATTTGGGCTACAAATTTAGATTTCATTCTTGATGGCCATAAAAATTGTAATATGCAAGCAATAGAATTTTGTAACAATATACAAAGATTTTCAATATCTTGCGATTGAGTCGATAGGCTAATAACCTAGAGCATGTTCAGAGCTTTCATATTTAGCCTTGATATCCGGCTGAAATTTAATATGGCATCAATTCAATTTTGAAATCATATAAAAAGATGTTCAATTGCTTGCAATTGATTATATAGGCTAATCACTTAGAGCATTTTCTGAGATGATGTTGATAAAGATAATAAGAGAAAGTAAAAGTTCAATTTTGGCAGTATCCATCAACCAAATTGCCTATTGATTCTTGTCATCTAGAACCCCAATGTTTTTTAAATTTCTTAATGAAATCTTTATATGAATATTCTTCATAGAGAATGACAACAAAGGCAACAGAGGACCAAGAGTCATTGTATTGAAGGCCAAAAAAATAGGACCCTATATGTAAACTAAAACAGTAAAATAACACCTACAACAATAGCTCTAAAGAACTATGGTTATTGCTCAAATCCAAAACAACACAACATATACAAAGATTTCACCTTTGTCAATGTATAAAATTAAAACAACAGCCATATTAAGAAATATGGCAATTGTGACCGATGATTATGAGAGGTTAAAAGACAAACGACAAACCAGCAAACAACAACTGAAAACCATGAACAACTAACCTGAAAAGTAGCACGAATAACACAAAGAGTGCAACACAGCCTTGACAGCAACAGGAGCAACAACTTATAATGAGGAGGCAAGAGCTTCATAAACAACAGCCAAGGAATTAGAACAAATGATTTAACAGATTGCAAGCAAGCATGAAAAGAAAAGAAGGCAGAAAGAGAAAGAACCAAACGAAGCAAGAGGGATCAAAAGTTTGCAGACAAAAGGAAACAAAAACCAAAAAAGGCAAATACATAGAACATAACTTAAAACACAAAGAATGACGGCGTAATCCAATCCACGATCCGTCAACACAGAAGAGGCCAAAATAAGAGCATGTGATCCTGCCAAACACACAGAGAAATGCATTAATGTGAAATGACATTACGCAAAACGATTAACAAAAGCAATCAAACCAGAATGCAACAGTAATAACTAAACGAACTAATCAAAGCAAAGGAACTAATCAAATTAACTGAACTTGTAAACCGAACTAATCAAAGCAAAGGAAAACAGTAATGAAATGGAATGCAAAAGACAACAATAATTAATTAACTGAACTTGTAAACCGAGATCAATAAAAGAAGAAGTAACCAACCCGAAACCAAACCAAGAGCAAACCGAGACAGAATCAACCAAACCCCAAGCTCACCCGAGAATCAAAGGAGCAGAAAATTGAAGACCCAACTCAACCCTAAGCGAATTAAACCAATTACCCACTCCCCAACACACACAAACCACAAAACGAAAGCAACCCGAACCCAACCCAACGAAATGCCCAGCACCCACCACACCAAATCAGAAAAAAACGAACCAATTGCAACCCAATAAAACCAACCACCCAACACCCACCCCAAATAAAGCATAAATCGAGAGAGAAGATGAAAAAAAAAAGCAAAGAAACCGAACCCATTAACCCAATCAAAGCAGACACAGCAAACCCAAAGCTAAAGCAAAACAGTGGCCAAAAGCATACCTCATGGAGCCGCAAGCCGAACCAGCGAACCCAGACAACGAAACAGCCGATCGTCGGCTCAGACCAACCCGAAATGAGGCCATTAACCCCCACAAACGACCGCCCGACCTGCAGGCATAAGAAAATAGCAACTCGTCCTCTCTGGCCAAAATGAATAGATAAGAGAGACCAAAAAAACAAAGCAAAGCCGAAATGAATAGATAAGAGAGGAAAAAAAACAAAGCAAAAGGCAAAAAGAGCCCCGGGAATAAAAGAAAAAACCCGGTTTTATTAAGGGCACAATAGTCCCTACACTGCCACAATCCACAGTAATTCTACTGTCAGTGCACAGTGAACGCAACAGTGAAATAGGGACGGCAATTATATGTTAGTTAATATTAAAATTCTCCATGGATGGGAGGGGTGAACTTGCGGTGAAGTGAGATCAAACGCATAATAAAAATAAAGCATGATCATGGAATAAGAAATTGCCTAGAAATGCTTTTAAAAACCAAATCAAAAAGCATGAAAGCCATATCAACCCACTCGGAAGAGTTCATATAACATACCTTTTTTGTTTTTTTTCTCCACACTCGAAATTGGGTCATGCCATCGATTTTATGTCTGTAAGACATCCAAAGGGCTGGCTGATTTTGCCCAGGTTTTTATCTAACAGAAGTGCGAAAATTGCAGCAGGCAAAATTCCCAAGTGATTTCGAATTCATGCTTAATTGATCTGCAGCCACACGAAGGTGAAACCCATTAATTGAATGCAAGAACAAATTAATTAGATGTTGAATGAAGAGACAATCACCCAAGTGATGCATTAACCGTGGCATGTTAAGAGAAGCTCCACCCAAGAGATGCATTCCGATGGGCTTTCCGATTAAGGAGGAAAATCATCAATATAACCACGATTGTACTTTAATTAAATACTTGCTCACAAAGTGACTCAAACAAAAAATGAACACATCAATTAAAGACCAATGGATTCACATTTTTTATTTTATTCAAATAAAATATAATTGTGAAAATTGAAAGGAACTGATTGATCATCATTTTACACTTCAATGTTAGGAGTTATATTTGCAAGGACATGAGTTATATTTGCAATGAACCAACAATGACATGAGTTATATTTGCAATTCATTCATGCATTGACCAGAATAATTGTATAGGAAAGCAAGAACCGGTGCATACCAGTAGTGGATGTTTTCTTGTAACAATGAGCGGCATCAACATAAGCCGACGCAGCTTCATATTTGTTATCCAACTGCAAAATATTTTTTAATAATAACAATGTCAGAAACAAAAGCCATATTTTGAAACCCATCTTCCTCACCAACACCACTTGTTAAACCCAGAAAAACCGAACTTTTCAATTTTATGAACTAAACAGCTTATCTTCTCTAATTCCCTTCAAACCCCATAATTAGACTGTAACTTTATAAATCGACACTGAAAGACACACATAACCCACATCAAGAAAGTTTCTGTAAACTCGACAACAACGCA
Source organism: Salix suchowensis (assembly GCA_029030765.1). NCBI lineage: Eukaryota > Viridiplantae > Streptophyta > Magnoliopsida > Malpighiales > Salicaceae > Salix > Salix suchowensis. Next base: position 13,434,719 of record JAPFFH010000004.1, read on the forward strand.
AAATAGATGGTGGAGGAAATGAAAAATAAAACATAAACTCATAGAAAGCATGAACTTTGAATTGGAAAAACCAAACCTCAGCTTCACTTGGAACGTGGTAATGTCTTAGTTACCCCAAGCATTTCCTAACCGAGAAAAAAAAATTCAAAGAAATACAAAAGTGAAAAATCAACACCATAATTTTTTCTTCTTCTCAATTAATCATAATATCACATTCAGTGTCAATACTTAATAATTGAAAACTTAATTCCTCAAATATAAAATCAAATCGAGCTGGAAAATGATGCGTTAAAGTGAATTATTAAGCGTAAACTAAACTCATAATTAGCAGAATTGAAGTTTCAATTCAATCGTTATTTTTCTAAATAAGAAAAAAAAAACCTAGAAGGCAAAAGGAGAAAGGAAATTAGTTAAACCTCGCGTCCTGAGTGATGTGATGAGGAGGCGGAGGAGGAGGAGGAAGGTTTGGAAGCGATATCAAGGTCGGGGGAGTCAGCGACGGGTATTAGAAGCTCACGATCTCTCTCTCGGTCTCTACTGGCCATGACGATCTCCGATTTCTCATCCCCCATCAAAAAAATCTGAAGGAAAAAGACTTGCCGGTTTCTTCTTCGTCTATCGACAGATCAAAATAAGTATCTATTCTACAGTCTCTGGATTTATTTCATTTTATTTTTGCTGTTGGGACATCGATGTTAGCAGAGCGAACCCGACAACGCTCACTCTCTCCGGGGGTTTGGATCGGGTCCCGCTGAGTTGTCGATGTGGGTTCTTCAAGGTTTGAGGACATCTTCAAGGTTGGTTTTCTATGGACTTGTGTTTGAAGCCTAAAAGGGGTTTGGGTCTTCGAAATCTCCTCCGTAGACGATGTTGTTGTTATGGCCGTCCCGCCTCGACCGCGTCTTCGAGTTCTTCAGGTTCTTGTTGGTGGCGCTGTCGATGTGGGTTCTTCAAGGTTTGAGGACATCTTCAAGGTTGGTTTTCTATGGACTTGTGTTTGAAGCCCTCCTCTGTAGACGATGTTGTTGTTATGGCCGTCTGCCTCGACCGCGTCTTCGAGTTCTTCAGGTTCTTGTTGGTGGCGCTTTCAAGGTTTTTTGACCGATTTGAGAATTTGATCGTTTTTGTCCCTCGCGATCCGTTAAAACCGAAGCAAAGAAAAGAATAAGATGATAGTAGAAAGCGTCCCGCAAATGGATAAAGCCTCGGCTGTAATTAGATGTTGTTGGAAAATGATCGACTCGCCCGAGATAGATGGAATAGATGTTGCAAATTGATTTGCAGATAAAATGTGCCCGAGATAAGAAACTGCCCTTACTGTTCATTAAAAAAAAAAAAAAGAGTACATACACCTGCGATTCACCGTGACAAATTGCCAGTCCACAGTGACAATGAGTCACGGTGAACAGTAGATACCCCGAGCTGTTTTAGCTCTTTTGTTAATTTTAAGAGAGCACTTATACACGGAATGACGGGATCTGTGTTATTGCTCTCTCAAATTCTCTGCCTCCTTCTCTTCCATTCGCACTTCCAACCTTCTCTTTCTTCTTCCAATTTCTCCTCTCCAGTACAATTATGCCCCGCTGCCCAGAGCCTGGCTTTGCTTCAATTCAAAAACTCCTTTTCCTTGATGTCTCTAGATTTCCTTGTACTATGGAGATGTGACAATTTTCCCAAAACAGTGGTATGGAGAGAGGGTACAGATTGCTGCTCTTGGGATGGCGTGACATGCAACATGAAAACTGGCCATGTAATTGGCCTACACCTTGGTTGCAGCAGGCTTTATGGCACCCTCCATTCTAACAGCACTCTCTTCTTCCTTCATCATCTTCAGAAGCTCGATCTCTCTTTTAATGACTTCTATGGTTCTGTCATTTCATCTTCCTTCGGTCAGCTCTTGCATTTGACGCATTTAAATCTAAGTGCATCGAATTTTGCAGGCCAAGTCCCCCCAGAAATCTCCCATTTATCCAGATTGGCGTCACTTGATCTCTCTTCCAACAACCTGATGCTGGAGCCGATTTCTTTCAACAAGCTGGCTCAAAACCTTACCCAGCTAAGAGAGCTCAACTTGTATGGAGTGAACATGTCTTTGGTGGCACCCAGTTCCTTCATGAACTTGTCTTCTTCTTTGACATTTCTCCAGCTCGGGTTCTGTGGATTGCTAGGGGAACTCCCTTTCTTGATGGGAAAACTCAAGCAACTCGAGTACTTGGATCTCTCAGATAACAGATTTGATGGTCAGATTTCATCCTCACTTGGAAGTCTTGAGAAGCTAGATGTCTTGAAACTTTCTTCCAATGATTTTACTGGTAAAATTCCAAATAGTTTGTTTAACCTCACACAACTCACTCGGTTAGACCTCTCAAATAACAGATTTGATGGTCAGATTTCACCCTCACTTGGAAGTCTTGAGAAGCTAAATTTCTTAGACCTTTCTTCCAATAATTTTAGTGGTAAAATTCCAAATAGTTTGTTTAACCTCACACAACTCACTCGGTTAGACCTCTCAAATAACAAATTTAATGGTCAGATTTCATCCTCACTTGGAAACCTCACACAACTCACTTCGTTGGACCTCTCAGATAACAAATTTAATGGTCAGATTTCATCCTCACTTGGAAACCTCACACAACTCACTTCGTTGGACCTCTCAGATAACAAATTTAATGGTCAGATTTCATCCTCACTTGGAAACCTCACACAACTCACTTCGTTGGACCTCTCAGATAACAAATTTAATGGTCAGATTTCATCCTCACTTGAAAGCCTTGAGAAGCTAGATACCTTAACACTTTCTTTCAATGATTTTAGTGGTAAAATTCCAAATAGTTTGTTTAACCTTACACAACTCACTTCGTTGGACCTCTCGAACAATAGACTATTAGGCCTCCCTTCTCAAATGAATAGGCTTTCAGGTCTACAGGAACTCCTCTTATCTGATAATCAACTGATAGGACCCCTCCCATCACAAATAAGTAGGCTTTCAAATTTATACAATCTCGACTTATCTCATAACTTTCTCGATGGAACAATCCCATCCTCCTTGTTTTCTATGCCTTCTTTGGGGTTTCTTTCTCTTAACAATAACCATTTCAGTGGCCGTATAAGTCCTTTCCTTTCTAATTCATTACAATATATCGATTTCAGTCATAACAAGTTGTATGGCCAGATTCCACCTTCAGTTTTCAAGCTTCAATATTTGACAGCTCTTATGCTTTCCTCCAATGATAAACTGGCCGGGAACATCTCTTCTGTCATTTGCAAGCTGAAGTCCCTAGCAATTCTAGACTTGTCCAACAATAACTTTAGCGGATTCATCCCACAATGCTTGGGAAACTTCAGTGATGAACTCTTAGTGCTGAATCTTGGTGTCAACAATTTCCAAGGAAATATCCCTTTAGTGTATTCAAAGGGGAACAGTTTGAGATATCTCAACTTCAATGGCAACCAACTGAGAGGGGTGATACCACCATCTGTCATCAATTGTGTGAATTTAGAATTTCTGGACCTCGGCAACAACATGATAGATGACACATTCCCTTCCTTTTTAGAAAAGCTTCCAGAGTTGAAGGTTATTATTCTAAGATCAAATAAACTCAATGGTTCTTTGAAGGGTCCAACTGCCAAGGACTCTTTTTCTAAACTAAAGATTTTTGACCTCTCCGACAACAGCTTGAGTGGTCCTTTGCCGACAGAGTATTTCAACAACTTCAAAGCCATGATGAGTGTTGATCAGGATATGGATTACATGATGGCAACAAATTCATATACTTCTTATGTTTATTCTGTTACAATGACATTGAAAGGTTTGGAAATTGAGTTTCAAAAAATTCAAATTGCCCTCACAATACTTGATTTATCCTGCAATAAATTCACGGGAAAGATTCCAGAGTCCCTCGGAAAGCTCAAGTCTCTGATACAGCTCAACCTTTCTCACAACAGCCTCATCGGTTATATCCAGCCATCATTGGGAAATTTAACTAATCTGGAGTCGCTGGATCTCTCTTCAAATATGCTTGCTGGAAGGATTCCTCAGCAATTGGTAGATTTAACATTTCTTGCAGTCCTGAACCTTTCATATAACCAACTTGAGGGATCCATACCACAAGGCAAACAGTTCAACACATTTGAAGATATTTCCTACAAAGGGAACTTGAGATTATGCGGACTTCCCTTGAAAGTAAAATGCAACAATGGTGAGGGGCAGCAACCTCCACCATCAAACTTCGAGAAAGAAGATTCAATGTTTGAAGAGGGATTTGGATGGAAAGCTGTAGCAATGGGTTATGGATGTGGATTTGTATTTGGAGTCTCCATGGGATACGTTGTGTTTAGAACAAGAAAACCTGCATGGTTTGTGAAGATGGTTGAACGTGGTGGGCATCAAAATACAAAAAGGCTTAGAAGGAAGAATGCTCCCAGAAATGGTGGAAGACGACACTAGCTATTCAAGGCGGTGTGAGAAGGTAAGTTTTGATAATGGTTTTACCGCAATTGTTTTATTCCATGAGCCATCTCAAGTTTAGCTAATTAACTTCCTTTGTTGACTAGGTAGGTCTATAATGGCAGCTGCCAAGAAGAGGGGATCATCTTCCAGGCTGGTGTTAGCTGCTTCTTTTTTTCTTTTTAAATTCGTGTGTTTGTAATTTTTCTTTTTCTTTTTACAAGCAGAAGTTTTCATCTACCATATTTTAAATGTGGGGTTAATTATTATGTGATTATTGTTGTAATAATTCGTGTGCTTTCATTTTAATGATTAGTGGGAACATGACTCCTGTTATAAGGAGTCATCTTGCATTTATAGAATTGCACTGAATTTTGGGGTATGATGAAATTTAACAGACTTTGTATAAATAGATTACCTACATTAAATTGAGTAAATTAGCCTATAAAATATTTATAAAGAGTTTTTTTTTGTAATTATCGTGAGCGTTGGAATAATATGAGAATATGTAACGAGGCTAAGAGAAAAAGAATTCTTATAAAACATAAAAAAAAAATCAAGACACAAAACTTTTTGAAAAAATCTTTTTGAAAAAATCTCAAATGATTTGATTGCAAAAACATTTAGAGTTTTGTTGGGGAAAAAATCTAGCATACTATTTAAATATCAAACAAAGTATATAATTTTACTCTCTCAGACTATTTTTTTTATATATAGAAGAAATACACTTGTGCAAGCATGTGTTCACAGCTAGTTTACTATTATAAAATAACTAAAACAATTCCAATTATAATCGATCATGTGCTCAATTCAGATTTTAGACATATATGATTCGCAAATAAGTATTAACTAAACAATCAATTGGACTGTTGGGATGAAACTTGGGATTGATAATTATGATGAATTTATTTTTTATTTTATTAACGTGGGTGTTTAGGTCAGCTTGTGTATATCTCGACTAATCTTACAAACCCTAAAGTTAATGACTATGTAAAAAACATTTTGCTCCATAATTTTATTTGTTGTCATATATGGAAGATCTATCAATTAACAAAACAATGTTTCACATAAAAAAAAGTTTTCATCAACATAATAAAGAGATGTGTGTATAGGATTTCCGATTTATATATATATATATATATATAGTTTTTCTAAATATGTTTTCTTATTTTTATTCTCTAAAAAGAAAATTACATGAATAAATAAGTGACAATTTTGATGGGGAAAAAATAATTTTGATCCATAATTTTATTCGCTTACATTCATCATGTGAATATTTATTTTTATTATTATGTAATTAAATAAAAAAATAATTTTTTTAATAAACCTGAATAGACCACATTACAGTGATAAATTAAGAAGTTTAACAAGCCCGCCTAAATTATCATTTCAATATTCAACCACTTTCTATTTTTTCTCACATTACTTTCTCTCGTCTCTAAAAATGAGAGAGTAATAATGGTAAAAATGAAGCTTAGAAATAATATATAAATATAAAAATCAAATAATATGCAAACCGAGACTTTTAGGGGTTATTTTTTTCTTAATTTTGGTTTTTTTAACACTATTTAAGGTTAAAAGAAAATTAAAAGAGTTACTTGAAGAACGACACCGTTCTGAATCCACATTTTGAGAGATACGAGAAACGTCAAATTATAAATTCCTTGCTTGAGAGAGAGAGAGAGGAGAGAAGTGTGATAATTTGAAATAAATAAAAAAAATCGAGTTGCCGCCATTTCTTTCCTTCAAAACGCCCACACCACAAGCCAAGAAGACAAGAGAAGAAACGTTTCGAGCCAGTACTCTTTCAGGTTAGGAATTCGTGTCTCTTCAAATCACCTTTTTTATTTCGATGGTCACTTTGCTCGCGTTTTAGATCTCCATACGATTAATTATGTTTATAATCTCTAGTTTCTCTAAGACTTTAGTCATTGATTTGTGATTTTCATTAAGGAGAACGCCAAGGAGTGTAATTTCCAGGAAAACTTATCAATTCGATTCGCATGTATACCCTAATTTTACATGCTTTTCGTTTGGATGCTGAGAAAATTTGAGAATTGGAAAGGAGTTTCCGGAATTTGAATAACAAGACTTCACTTATGGAACACGAGAAAATTGGTGTTTTTTATTCAAATTTTGGGCTGCGCGGACTTTTTGGCTCAGTACCAAACTGAGGGTACTCTAGTCATTTTCATAATCTTGACTATGTTTTCTTGATTACTGATTAACCACCACCTTGATCAATATTTAGACACTAGAAAATATGTGTAGCTCGATTATTAGTGATGAGAATTTGTACTTTGCATCTGTATATTTGACAAAATTTTATCAATTCTTTTGATATTGTGACAATGGAGTGTGTTTTATCTTATGAGGAAAACTTATGTACAAAAATATATATATTTGAGCAAATTCTGTTTGTAAAACCATGTGGCTGATGATTTTCCCAAGGTCATCCCAAAATTCAATTTTAAAACCATGTGGCTGCACGTAACAGTGATGCAGATTAGTTTGAATCTATGTGTCTGCATGTGGAGTTGTAGTTAATGCTATGAAACTTCTAGGGTGCTTGGGAAACCCAGAAAAAAAATATTGGAAAATTTTGATATTTTTGTTTTAAATTATTTTTTTGTGTTTTTAGATCATTTTGATGTATTTCTTAACAAAAAACAATTTCAACCACACTTCCAAAGAAGCACTTAGTAGGTTCAGATATGCGGATAATATCTGGATAAAAGTCTCATAGTGAAGGTGTTTTTTGTTCAAAAATATATTAAAATAATATTTTTTTATTTTTTAAAAATCATTTTTCACATTAGCACATAAAAATGATCTAAAAACACCAAAAATTTTTAATTGAAAATAAAAAAAAATTCATTTTTTTTCAAAAACATTTTGGAAACGCAGTATCAAATACCTCTTTAATCAAAAGAAAAAAAAAACAATTACAAATATCTATTAACTATTGTTTTTTCGTATAGAAAGACTATATATATGGTTTGATAGTATAAATACACATTCATCAAAATTATATATTATTATTCCTAGTTATTTAGTGGTATAAAGCCTTATGTTATATTAAGATTGTGAGATTTTTTTTATTATACTATAAATTTGGGCAAAATAATCAATTTATGCAAAATTCCCACGTAGTGCGAGTTTCGATAAAATATATGCATTTTAAATCGATATAAATTTATCTATTTAACAGGTTTCAACGAAATCACCAATATAAAATTATCATCGTCATTAAAAAAGCAAGAAGATTCAGATACCCAAATCAATCAATTCAATGTATTAGGATTACTTCATTTGATAATCTAATTTAAATTAAATACATTAATATTGTGGAAACACCTTGGATAACTAAACAACAAAAATAAATCATTGATTTTCTACTTATAAAAAGAAAAAAATATCATTGAAAATCTATTGCCAAGTTACCATCATTGACATGACTATAACAACTAAAATTATTATCATTACTGTAAAAAAAATTAGAATCATTAAATTGTCTTGAAAAATAAAAAAACAAAATATTTTTACAGAAAAGAAAGCAAGAAAACAATAAAAAAAATAACTAAAATTATCATTTTTATTGCGCAAAGAATAAAACCATACAATCATCTCGAACAATAAAAAAAAAACCTTTAACAAAAGAGCAAACAAAAGCAACAATAAAAAAGAAAAAAAATTAAAATAAATATTATAAGAATAAAAAATATTATGATTCAAATAACAAGGTTTATAATGAGCGCATGGATTTTGATAAATTCAAAGAAATTCAAGGTTTTCCCTGTTATAACATGAAAAAGAAGTTATCAACATCGTATACATGAAAAACTCACTGTCATAGGCTGTCTACTTTTTGCAAGATTAAATTTTACACTAAATGAACCCAATGTAAATAAAAACAATAAATAGTAGGGAAGAAACAGTTTTTTGAAAAGCATGAAAGGATAGATTTTTTTGAATTCTAGTGGATAACAACATTGAGCAGGAGAATTAAGTTATTAGCATAGAAAAAACGTGAGGAAATAGCTAATGATGAATGCAACGTGAACAAAAACAGTTAGTTACTCATCACAAGCATTGCTCTTGTTTACCCTTGGCTTGACACTGGTTGTGAGCTGCACATGATACACGGCAGATAGAGTTACATGCATGAAGCCATACATAGCTAAAAAAACACACATAGAGGAAGCGTGCGATGAAATTGCTATATGATGAGCGCAACATGAACAAAGGTAGATAAAGGTTCATGCATGAAGCCACACGACTAAAAAAACATGTATAGAGAAGCGTGCAATGAAATAACAACGTGATGAATGCAATGTGAACAAAGACAATTATTGATTTGTGTACAAGCACCCACAGAAAGAAAGGTGCATAGAGTGCAAACTTTTGTAGATAATAGAAGAAACAAAGAGAATAAGCCCCAAACACAATCAAACATCTAGGAAAAAAAAAACAGCATGGATGAATAGATATTGCAAGACCAACAACTTCAATTTAAGCACCAACGATGCAAGAGATGGTCTTAAGCTCACTGCTAGCCTATCACATCCAGTAACACCCTCATACAAAACAATTGAAGAATTATTAATAAAAAGAATCATGTTTCGATCCCTTTATTTTTCAGTAATTTTGATATAATTCTATATAATTTGTTTGTATTTATGTATCTATACTCTTAGTTTTGACTTTTAATTTTTATTAGAATTTATCTTTGTATTAAATGTAGCTTTAGTTAAAAAATAGAGTAAGTTCACCTTTGGTGGTGTGAAATGAAAGTAAAACCCTCTCTTATGCATGTATAGTTAATCTTCAGTTATTAGTTATTTGTTCTATTTTTTTAATGTGTTAATATTAAGCAAATATCAAAATATATAATTATTTTTAAGAGAAAAAACCTTTAAAATAATTTTTCTCATTATTTTATATGCATTATTTATAATAAAATGAATAAATTAAAAAACTAAATAATTGAAAGTCTTGTAGATTGATTGTTTCGCTCTAATGTATAGCATTATTAAAAATATCAAGAACCATTAATATTTTTTGACATATTATAAAATTTGGTTTTATCTACGACGAATCACAGGCAAGTGACTCATATACTTTGTATTTGTAGATAATTTGACAAAACAAATTCACATGTTTTATCTATGTGTAGCTTCGTATATTTTTTATTCATGTTATATTAGATCTGAAATATCATACATAAAAAAGTTACATAAGTAATTTTTTTCACAAAAACATCATTTAATGAATTATCTTGATTATTATTCTTATTGTTATTATCATGATTGTTAAATTATCACAATTATTATAGCTGTTATTATAATAATTATTTTAAATAATTAATATTTTAATCATTATTGACAATATTATCGTTCAACTATCATTATCGTTATAAAAAGAAATTCAGTTTTTTTTTTTTCAAGATTTATTCTTCATATTATTATATTTCAAGTATTCTAGAATACTAAGATTAAATTACTTTGAGAAATTTTTTTAAAAAACTTACTTGATTTTTATTATATATATTTTAAGGTGTTAATATTAAAAAAATATCAAAATATATAATTAGTTTTAAGAGAAAAATCCTTAAAAATAATCGTCATCATTATTTTAAACGCGTTTAGCATAATAAAATGAATATATAAAAATCTAATATACAATAATTATTATTATTGTAAATAATTTTGCTATATTAAGAACCAAAAGTTTTGTACGCTGATTATTTTGCTCAGATATATAGCATTATATAAAAAAAAAATCTAAGACCATTCACCTTTTTTTTCATGTTAAAAAATTTATTTATGGCTATGGCGAAGTGGAGGGTAATTGGCTCGTATATTTTTTCATTGTAGATAAATTGCCCCAATTGTTTCACTTTGAAAATTGATATTTATTATTTTTTCTCTTTGTTTTTAAAATTATTTTTACTTATTCTTCAAGTCAAATATTTTTTAAATCTAATAATATATATTTGTTTTTCATTTTTTCAGTTTTTAATTTCTTTTTTGTTTATATTGTTATGTGTTAAAATTTCTAATTATTATAGATAAGACATTCAAAATAATAATAATTATTATTTGTAAGATTTTGTTTCTTATAAATATGTTAGAATAATTATATATTTTGATATTTATTTAATATTAGCACCTTAAAATATATATATATATATATATATATATATATATATATATATATATATATATATATATAATTAAATAAATTATTTATTATTTTTTAAAAATAATAATTTACTATCAGTGCTCTAAAATATTTTTAATATAATAATATGAGGAATAAATCTTAAAATATAAAACACATTAATTTCTTTTTTAAACAATAATTACGGTGCATTGATAATATGACCAATAATATTGAGAATATTAATTATTTGTAATAATATTTATAATGACAACAATAATAATTGTGATAAAATTTCATTGGTCAATGTTATTTTTGTGAAAAATAACTTCTGCGTCTTTTTTATGTATATATTTTAGATCTCATATCATGAAAAAAAAATATACGAAATCACACGTAGACAAGTCATGTAGAAAAATTGAGCCAAATTATCTACAATAATAAAATAAAAAATTATCCTACATTTCGCCACAGCCGGCACCAAATTTTTTAACATGTAACAAAATTGTTAATTGTCCTAAATTTTTATATATATTATTTTTGGACACTAATTATATATTGTGATATTTTTTTTGACTGCTAAAAGGTGCAAGAAATAATGTTGGCATCGTGGGAATACATGGGATAGCTAGTATAGGGAAGACAACAATAGCAAAAGTTGTGTTTAACGACCTTTACTTTTGATTTGATGGAAGCAGTTTTCTTTTGGATGTCAAGGAAATATAAGATAACCGAATGGTCTGGTTGAATTACAAGAGCGCCTTCTTCATAATATTCTGAAACCAAACGTTTGGAAGATCAGCAATGTTTATGAAGGAATGAATTTGATCAAAGAACGACTTCATCGTAAAAATGTTCTTGTTTTTTTTGACGATATGGACAAAAGAGAACAACTGGAGGCATTGATGGGAGAGAGATGTTGGTTTGGTGATGGAAGTAAAATAATCGTTGTAACTAAGAACAAGCATCTGCTAACAGAAGTAGCGGTTGATGGGATGTATCATGCTATGGAATTGGATCGAGACCAGTCTCTTCAGCTTTTCAGTTTGCATGCTTTTAGGGAAACCCGTCCAGCAAAGGATTATGAGGAGCTTTCAGAAAAGGTAGTGGACTACTGCGAAGGGCTTCCTTTGGCTCTTAAAATTTTGGGTTCTCATTTGTCCACAAGAGACAAAGCTGGATGGAAATTTGATATTGCCCATTGGCGAAATATTCCGCATGATGATATTCAAGCAAAGCTTAGAGTAAGTTTTGATGCACTTGATGTGGATGCAAGTGAGATATTCCTTGATATTGCATGAATTTTTGTTGGTAAAGACAAGGACTATGTAGCAGATATAGTAGGTGCTCGTTACGGTTGCCATCTAGAGGTAGCTTTCAGAGCTCTCATTGGAAGGTCTCTCATAACAATTAACAATAGTTTATGGATGCATGATATAGTACGAAACATGGGAAGGGAGATTATTCGTCAAAGGTCGCATAACCATCTTGGAAATTGCAGCAGAATTGTGCTTCAAAAAGATGCATACACTGTTCTCTCCAAGGAAATGGTAAGAACTCATTACATTGTATATATTTGTCTTAATTTCGTGTCAGATCTTTGTGCAATTTTAAGGAACTAGTTGCGTTGGAAAGTGCAGTTTTGCTCTTTATGGAAGTTTTTTTTTTCATTTTACATAAATAAGTTAATAGTTTGCCAATACTATATCACTAAATCAGTTTTTATGGACTAATTCATAATTATCTTACAGCAATATATAATTCATCAACTTAGGATATCACATGAATATTCTTTATGAGATTTCTTTATATCTCTTTGTGTCATTATAATAAGAATAATAGAAGTTTAAAAAAAACAAGACTATGCAACAAAAATGTTAGGTGGTCGTGGGTTGTTACCTAAAATTGGTATCAACATTCTCATGTTTATTGTCATGATATTTTAATGTTTCTTGGCTCTTTTCAGGGAACTGAGGCTGTGGAAGGTCTGACACTAGATGTACAGGGATCGTTCAGCACAAAATCATTTACAAAAACGAGACGTTTACAATTACTCCACATCATAGGAGCACATCTTGCAGGGAGCTACAGTCTTCTCCCCAGAGAGTTGATATGGCTTTGTTGGCTTGAATGCCCTTTGAAATCTTTGCCACCTGATTTTCACCTAATCGAGCTTGTTATACTTGACATGCAAAAAAGTAAAGTCCGAAAACTTTGGAAGGGGACTAAGGTAAAATATATGCAATAAGCACTCAATATTTTCCCGAATTAGATTTAATGTAGAGTTACATTTTTTCACTGAAATATTTTTATTTTATTTTCTGTTTTCTTTGACTGATTCTTAACAAGCTGAAAATCCTCAATCTCAGCTATTCCAAGTGCCTTGTTAAAACACCAAACTTCCGAGGACTCCCTAGTTTTGAGAGACTGATACTTGTAGAATGCACGAGTTTGGTTGAGGTACATCAATCTATTGGAAATTTGAAGAGCCTTGTTTTGTTGAATTTGAAGGACTGCAATAGCTTAAAGACTCTTCCAGAAAGCATGGGCAGCTTAAAATCTCTTCAAACTCTCAACGTTGTCGAGTGCTCACAACTTGAGAAATTGCCAGAGAATTTGGGTGACCTAGAATCCTTAACAAAGTTGTTTGCAAAAGGTACTGCGATTAAGCCACTTACTACATCAGCTAGATATTTGAAGAAGCTAACAAAGTTATCACTTGGTGGATACAAAAATGATTTCTGCTCACCTAATCCACCATCTATATCTCGGTTTTCTAGATTTTCATCGTGGGTTTCACCGAAAAGCTGTTCTAGCTCTATAGCTATGCTACCAACTTCTCTCACTAGTTTCAGCTCATTGAAAGAACTAGATCTAAGTTATGCTGGTTTGTCTGACGCTATAAGCTCCATTGAACTTGGGAGTTTGTCCTTTCTTGAAGATTTGGATTTGTCTGGAAACGGATTCTTCAATCTGCCTTCTAGCATTAGCCACCTTCCTAAGTTTCAGTGTTTTACGGTTGAGAGATGCAAGAATCTTCTATCAATCTCAGAGCTTCCATCAAGTGTACTATTCTTGTCTATCAATGACTGCGCGTCCATTGAAAGAGTAAGTGCACCACTGCAGCATGAAGAACCACCATGTTTGAGTGTAATAGGGTGCTGAAATTTAATAGAGATTCAGGGCATGGAATTTGCTAACAATAGCTGGTACATTGTGAACTTAGATAACTGCAACAATTTATCTGAAAACTATAAGATGAGTCTTATTCAGGTTGTCTCTCTTTCTCATTCTCTTAACTTGAACAAAAACATTTAGCATGTATATATGGTAGTTTTTCGAACTCAAATTTTAATTACTTTCCTTGAAACCAATAGGGATTATGCAAAGGTAAATGTTATGACATTTACCTTGTTGGTGGTGAGATACCAGAATGGTTCAGCCATCATGGAGAAGGATCTGCATTATCATTTCATTTGCCCTCAGTTTCAGTCCCGGACGGTAATAAACTCCAAGCGCTTCCTTTTTAGGTGGTCTTGGCCTCCACCAATGAAGCCACTCCAAAAACATCTCTTTCGTTTTATGGTATCTGTTTCGCTACTTTAAAAAATAAGAGCAATGGTATTGAATTGTTTCACACGTTGGCGATAGTTACTTTTGGCAGAAATTCCACTAAGCATTCTTAGATACATCGTTGTTAAGGAACCATCTCACCTAAAAGCTTAAACTTATAAGTAAGGCCTCATAATATGATTTATATTATTCTCTAATACACCTCCTCAAGTGAAAGCCCTTTGGGCTTGAAACTTGCACAGGCCCACATCACCTTGTGCTTGGTTTTTTTTTTTTTATATCAAATAGAATGGGGGTGGTGAGATTCAAACTCGTGACCACTGGGTCAACAATGTTATAGCATAGATACATTGACAGACATGAGTTGGTTTTAATGAAAATGTTCTCCAAGATATTGACCAAAAATGCACAAGTAGACGTATGACACCCATTGATAAATACCCACCTTTCGACGGACCAAACGATTGGTATCGATCTCCCCTATAGCTCCAGCCTGTGCAAGTCCAATCATCACAGCTTTCCCTCCATCTCTTACACTCTGTGTGCACTGTGAAAATGTCAATGGTTTGCCCAAGGGTTCCACAGCAATGTCCACACCTCTTCCTCCAGTTATTTCCTGGAAAACATAAACACAACATAATTTAACTTCAAAATATAGAAGAAAAGCATAAGAATGTTTCTTAATCTATTTACAAATGTGTGACCAGTGGCAACATGCTATCAGAAGACAGAGTTCTCCATAAATACTTGAATGCCACAATTTGGAATGACAAAAAAGAAAACCATAACTGAGAACTGAGATTATGGCCGACCCTCAGTATCATAAGCAAATCAAAAAACTAAACAGTCCATTGGGGTTATGAAGAAAGCATGAAATGCTAAACTTTCATATCTTTTATCATGAGTAGGGAACTTCTGCATCTCATTTAACTAAGAACTAAAGGACAAAGAACGCACCTTTATCCTTTCAATAGGATCTTCTATCTTTTAATTTATAGTGGCAGTGGCACCAAATGTTTTAGCTCTCTCACGTTTTTCATCCTGAACATCCACAGCAATAATATCAGAGGCACCAAATGCCCTTGCTATCTGCAAACAACTGGAGCATTTTGTCTTAGTCATGGTTATGCAAGAGTTCATTGAAATAGAGTAACAAACACCATGACTGACTATGAATTTAATTTTGATAACATAAATAATTCAGAAAAAACATCAACAACCTGAATTTCTGCTAATGTTTTATTCTTATGATTATTGTCATGGTGTTGTAATGTTTCTCATTTTCTTGGGTTCACTAGTTAGATAAGCAAAGTCACATTATACCCCCATATATCTGTTTTTGTCGTTAAATTGGGGACCTTCCACTATTTACATATTAAAACCTAGAAGTCTAGAATTACGTGTGTGGCTATAAGCACTGTTCAGGAGAGTCCATCGCAACTCGTCTCTGGACTCAAAAATACAAATCAAATAAGAAAAGGAAAGGAAATAGAAACTTTATGATGCATGAGAAGTCTAGAATTATTGTTTTGCTTGACGATCAAATAATTTCCCCTGTTTCTAACAACCAGAATGAAATTAGCTAAGCTACTTGTTAGACTGACATCAAATGACCTTGGAAGTTGTTGAAAGCACCTTTTGCTTCATTGTTACATGTGTCTTCTCCCCGCATTTTTATCACATTTATAAGCACATACATCCACACACATGAAGCACATGAGTGAAAAGATGGGACCTCTGTGTGTGTGTAAGGTATGTGCACATGCAAGCACATGTATGTTATGGATGCAATGTCTGTAGAACTAACAGCTATCTAATCAATTTAAAATATTTCCGTCACCTTGACCCAACAAATGAACACTAGAATACCAAATGAACACTAGAATTACAAATACCAAAATTAAAAATACCAAAATTTACTTAGACTAGAAATGAATAAGCACTGCTTAGTATGGAGATAAAAGAAAGCATATCAAACAAATGAACACTAGAATTACACTGTCTACCACTTCATTGCAGACAAATACACAGCAATAAGAAATGGGGTGCCCATCACCGCATCCAGGCTCATTGATCTGGCAGTATAGTAGAATAGTACAAGTGGATGTGCTCAAACTAACATCATGTTGCATCTTCTTTTATGTTTACAGGGAATAAAGTAAAGAGACATGATTGTTGAGTACACATATTGTAAGGATATGAAATTTGTGTTTGGAGCATTACAACAAGCTGCAAGCTTTTTTTATAGAAACAAAAACACGGACAGTTTGCGAGCATTAACTGAAGAAAGTAAAATGAAAAACAAGAGTTCATTACCACTATTACGGAGGAATAGTCGGGTTTCACCATCATAAAGAGTTCCTTTTGATCGATTATAAGCAAAAAAAATCCTCACATAAATCATCATGGCCCTGTTTCCCAAATCAGAAATTTATCATTTCAGTATCTTCTTACCGCATTTTATACTTTTCGCTGCATTTCCAAAATCCCTAGTGATGACATAATAACAAGAACAATATGAAGCTACACCCACACCATGGCTTTTCTTTCCATTTCGTTGGCCAAGTACAGCTCCTATTGCAAGTTTACTTGCATCACACATGATTTCAAAGGGCATCTCCCAATTTGGTGGTTGTATGATTGGTGCCGAGGTGAGGAGCTCCTTCAATTTGTCAAATGATATCTTGCAATTTGCTTCAAAGTTGAAAGGCATGTCCTTTTGCAAAAGTTGAGACAGTGGTTGTGCAATCTTCGAGAAATCCTTGATGAATCGCCTATAGAAACCTGCATGACCAAGAAAACTACGAATTTCCTTAACATTAGTGGGATAGGGTAAACTTGTAATCAAATCAACTTTTGCTTTGTCAACCTCAATACCTCTAGCCGAAACCACATGACCCAAAACTATCCCTTGCTGGACCATGAAATGACATTTTTCATAGTTTAAAACCAAGTTTGTGCTAATACATCTCTTCAAAACCTTAGTTAAGTGATCTAAACATTGATCAAAAGAATTACCATAAACAGTAAAGTCATCCATAAAAATTTCAATGCAATTTTCAATCAAGTCAGAAAAAATGCTCATCATACATCTTTGAAATGTACCTGGGGCATTGCACAATCCAAAAGGCATACGTCGGTAAGCAAATGTTCCAAATGGACAAGTAAAAGTTTTCTTTTCTTGGTCTTCTTGAGCTACAATTATTTGATAGTAACCAGAAAATCCATCTAAGAAACAAAAAAAATGACTTACCTGCCAGTCTTTCAAGCATTTCATCTATGAAAGGAATTGGGAAGTGATCCTTTCTTGTGTGAGCATTCAACTTCCTGAAATCAATACACATTCTCCACCCATTCTGCACTCTCATGGGGATAAGTTCGTTTTGTTCGTTGGGAACAAGAGTTAGACCAGTCTTTTTGGGAACTACATGCACCGGACTTACCCATGGACTATCAGATATTGGATAGATAATCCCTTGGTCCAATAACTTCAAAATTTCCTTCATAACAACCTCCTTCATTGCTGGATTCAATTTGCGCTGAGGTTCCCTCACGGGTTTGGCATCACCGTTGAGGAAAATTCTGTGCATACAAAGTGTAGGGATGATCCCTTAAATGTCCGCCAATGTCCAACCAATTGCTGTCTTGTGTTCCCTCAAAACCCTTAATAATTTTTTCCTCATGAACTTCGGTTAAATCATTTGCAATAATGACTGGCAATGTTTCATCCTCTCCTAAGTACACATATGTGTGGGCAACATTTTTAACTCCAGCTTCGGTGGTTGCACAATGGAAGGTAGATCTTTAACATGTGAACTTGGTAATTCAACAGGTAAGCTAGTCCACATGTTAGGCATTATAGGCAATGAGTGTAAGGACATTATTGCTTCTTTCATGTCTTCATCAATTTCTCTCCTTGCATCCTTATTGTCTTGCTCTGTTGCAACACTAAGTTCAACTTATCTTTCATAAGATTCAGCTCAAAATCATCTTGCACAATGGGGTCAATAACATCAATATGAAAAACAGATTCAATTTCATCAGGATATTTCATAGCATCAAAAATATTAAACGTTACTATTTCCCCATCAAACTCAAAAGATAAAGTACCCTTATGCACATCAATCTTAGTCCTGGCTGTTTTCATGAATGGTCTACCTAACAATATATGAGTTGAATTTAAAGCACAATCATCATCCATGTCAATGATATAAAAATCTGCAGGAAAAATTAATTCATTGACTCTAACCAGAACATCCTCAATAATACCTTCAGGATATGCGTTAGACCTATCTGCTAATTGAATTATTACCCTTGTTTCCTGTAAAGGTCCTAGATTCAAAAATTTATAGATTGAAAGAGGCATAACATTTATTGATGCTCCTAAATCTAGCATTGCCCTTCCTAGCGTATAATCTCCAATCACACATGGAATAGTAAACATACCTGGATCCTTGCATTTTTTAGGCAATTTTCTTTGTATTACTGCTGACACGTTCTCTCCAACTCTGATTTTTTCTTCAGTTCTTAACTTCCTCTTGTTGGTGCACAACTCCTTGAGAAACTTGGCATAACGTGGAATTTGCTTGATTGCATCCAACAATGGAATGTTGATCTCAACCTTCCGAAAGGTTTCAAACAATTCATGCTCCCCCTCCTCTTTCTTTGTCTTCGCCAACCTGCTAGGAAATGGAGGTGCAACTAACGTATTTGGCTTATGCAAAGTTGACTCAATACTTACCTCATTACTTGACTTCGGCAAAGGGGACTCAAGTGGCGTGTTTCCTTCTTTTCTAATTTCCTTCGGCACTGTCAGCCTTGGTGATGAGGTCTGCACCTCCTTACCACTTCTAAGGACTATTGCATTCGCATTTTCCCGTGGGTTAACTTCTGGTTGAGCTGGTAACTTACCCTTGTTAGCCTCCATTTTGCCTAATGAAGTTGCTAGTTGTGACACTTGAGTTTCTAAATTTTGGATGCTAGCTCTTGTCTCCTGCTGGAACAAATGGGTGTTAGTTGCTAAAGATTTCACAATATCCTCTAGAGACATACCTGAGCTTGATGCTTGGTGAGGTGGAGGGGCTGCTTTATTCTGACCGAAAGAAGGGAACTGTTGCCGATTATGGGGTTGGCCATACCTTAGGTTTGGGTGGTCTCTCCAACCTGGGTTGTACTGATTTGAATATGGGTCATGGTTCCTTTGCTGGTTACCAAACCCATTTACAGCATTCACTTGAGGAATTACATCCTCTTGAAGTTGTGGGCACATGTCGGTAGAGTGATCCGAAAAAGCACAAATACCGCAAACTCTGGTCTGTCTTACCTGTCCCAAAACTACCTGCTTGACAAGAGAGGTTAATTCTGAAAGTTGAGTTTCAAGATTAGAGTGACTCACCTCACTTACCTTTCTAGGATTGTTGTCACCTCTGATTCCAAATTGTTGTGAATTTGCTGCCATCATAGAGATTAAATCTCTTGCTGCATCAGGAGTCTTTTCTACAAGTGCTCCCCCACTTGCAGCATCTATCATGCTTCTGTCCATATGCAATAATCCTTCATAAAAATATTGCAACAACAATTGATCAGAAATTTGGTGGTGTGGGCAACTAGCAACCAGCTGATTAAAACGTTCCCAGTACTCATACAAAGTTTCTCCATTATTTTGGCGAATCCCATTAATTTCTTTCCTAATTGTTCCAGCCCTTGAGGCTGGAAAGAATTTTTCCGTAAACCTTTTCTTCAATTCATTCCATGTCCTTATGGATCCTGAAGGAAGGTAGTATAACCAATCCTTTGCTTTGTCTGCCAATGAGAATGGAAAAGCCCTCAATTTAATTTGTTCCTCGCTCACTCCTTGCGGCTTCATGGTTGAACATACAACATGAAATTCCTTCAAGTGCTTATGGGGATCTTCACCTGCAAGGCCTCGAAAAGTAGGTAACAAATGAATCAATCCTGATTTTAATTCAAAAGCTACCTTAATATTAGGAAATTCAATGCACAAAGGTTGTTGGTTAACGTTGGGAGTTGCTAACTCCCGCAAAGTCCTTTGTTGTGCCATTATTTCAGCCGTTTCTTCTTGTATGTCTGTCTCGGATTCACTGTGCACAGGTGTTGAGGCCGGTAAGATGTCCTCTTTTCTTTTAGCCTTCCTATTCGCTCTTGCAGTCTTTTCAATCTCTGGATCAAAAACTAATTCACCTGTATGAGAAGATCTTGGCATAAATTAGTTTGATATTAAAGAAAAATAAAAACTTCCCCGGCAACGGCGCCAAATTTGACGGTTGTCGAAACCTTCACAAATTAATTCTGATTTTACTATCACCGAAACAATAATTTTAGTAGTATGGTGGTAGAGACCAGGTCGAACCCAAGGGAAATTGATTTATTTTCCTACAAATACCAAATTCAAAAGAACGGGGTGGTTTGAATCAACAAGAATTAAATAAATAAAAGTGCTAAGTCTTAACGAAAGTTAATCAAGATGTTGGCAACTCGGTTCAAAGGGGTGATTCCTCCAATCTTACAAATTGGTTGATCATAGAAGTTAAATTAATATCCTTTCACAACAAGCAAATAAATTAGGCTTCCATTAAAGCTAAGGGACACCTAGAGGCATGCTAAACTAATCCGAATAAGCTTCTAATTAGTTCCTTATCGTCAAGCGAATTAAGTATTGAGAAGCAATCTTTCTTCACTCAACGGTAGCTTTAAGATCAAGATCTACGCAATTTATTCCTAGCTAACATTCAAAAGCTTGAACATATACTCGTCCTATTCATCCTAAATAAATTAATGTGATAGATAAGACAATCAAATTAATTTACTTGCTTCTTATTCTTGTTCCTCACAACAATTACGGATTGAAAGAAACATAGAAAGCACATAAACCATATCAAACTAATTCCATAAGCATGAATCCGAAATCAATAGCTTAAATTCTGGAAAAAGATAAATAAATACTTGAAAGTGTAAGGATTACAATGGAAATGTTACTTCTCACAACCAATAATGAAGATGGATGCTATCCCCTTTGAACCAAGAAAGTGAATCAGCTGCTCATGCCTTTTAGGTTGCTGCCGAATCTGGAAAATTGATGGAGAAAGAGAGAAGAGTCCCTTGCTTGCATGTATCTTCCCTTTTATTCTGGAAGAGTCCTAACCCTAATGGTGTTACTCAAGCTAAAGAATAGGAGATAAGTGTTATAGAGAAAATCTCTCTAATCTTTGACAAATTAGGAAGCATATCCCGTCATCCAGATTGCACCAGTATTTTCGTGATGTAGATGATTTTTTCTGACTTTGGTCTCTTCATGAAAGTTGTAGCCCTAAATGTGTAGATGAATTTGGGCTTTTGAATCACTTGATTTGGACATCGTATGCTCCAGATATGCCCAGTTCAGTGTTGGTGCGCGAACAGAGTCCAGTCTGACGTTGTTGTTCCAATTGGATGCCCAAATCTGCATTGAATTTCTGCCACAATACTTTTCCAGCAAGCTTGATATCTATATTTCCAATTTTGAACCTCCTCTTTAGGAATTAAAACCTGAAACATGCAACAAAGGTCCGAAATATAAAGTGCAAAATTTCCTATTTTATAGCAAGTAATCCACAAAGTCTCTTTAACATGTCAAACCCATAAAATAACTTTCAATATGTTGAAATAAGCTTGAAAGATGTTAAAAAGCATAATGTAAAAGGAATACAAATAGATGTGTATTTTGCACTTGTCAATTATTATATCAAAATAATTTAAAAACAATAAAATATTAATTTAAACTCAAAAAAAAACATTTAAGTGTTTTTCGAGATATTCTTAAAACACAAAAATAAAAAGGATAGAGCTCGGATTAGTATGCTTGTAATAACTATCTAATGAGAAGTGGTTACATGGATGGATCTTATTTTAATACCTACTGATTGATGCATTTCCTTGAGCACTTGAAAAACATATGATATGGACTTAGACTAAAAGGATATCTCACCCTAAAATTTCAATTATATTTTGTCAAAATATTTATTTGTAAGATATCTGCGTAATTTTTGTATGCATATAAGTTTTTATAACATGGTGTTTTTCAAAAATCAAACTTAGCTATTAATCATCATGTAAAAAAGGAGATTTTACAAAGATAGAAGATGTACACTTACTCTTATTCTCAAGCCTCAAAAATCGAATCCTGTTTGTCACTTGAAGAACTAAAATAACTTTTTTAAAGTCATCAATTCCATCTTGAAATTAAATGCAGCAGGTCTTAGGGTCGCCAATTCAGACTTCTCCAATGTGGAAATACTACAATTCCATGGCATCACCATCACTTGATGGGTGATCATCGACAAATTGTAGCTGGGTCTTTGGCAACCAATGTCCAGTCACTCATAAAGCTTATGGACCAGGCATTAATTTCCATGTGGAAAAAAAAATGAAGTGTCCTACAAGGTGGTTGTCGTCGTCATCTTAATATCAATTGTTAGAGTTTTCTTATTTCATACAAACCCCCTATATTATTTATTTTTGTTTGGATACGATGAAATTATTTTTTCTAGAAAATATATTTTATAAGTCTAGATAAACAAGTAAAATTCCAGATGGAAACTAATGCCTAATCCATAAGCTAAAAATTATTAGCATTTATTTTTTAGCCTTTACTAAAAATAAAAATAAAAATTGTGATGTGTTTGCTTAGATCGTTATGTAGAGTGGAGCAGTCTTAATTTGGTGTTGTAACTTGGCCTATGTTTTATACATCATCCCTGGCCACTTTGTGTTTAGAAGTATCATCCACCAATATATGTGGCGAATGCTAATTTCCATCAAGTGATGCTAACGTGTTTTGATTTTCCAAATCCCTCAAAGCACACGGTGTTTTGATTTTCCATCAACACTGTTAACGTTGACGAGCACCAGTGCCAAAAGTTATGGATCAAAATTATTTTTTCCCGTATATTTTGATAATATCAAAATTATAATAAAAATAAATATTCAAAATTATTTATGGATCAAAATTATTTTTCCCCCATCAAAATTGTCACTTTTTTATTCATGTCATTTTCTTCTTAGAGAATAAAAATAAGAAAGCATATTTAGAAAAACTATATATATATATATTAATTAGAAATCGTATACACACATCTCTTTATATGTTGATGAAAACATTTTTTATGAGAAACATTGTTTTGTTAATTACTAGATCTTCAATATATGACAAGAAATAAAATTATGGAGCAAAATGTTTAAACTTGGTACGAATACATACTTTTATGCGAAACATTTTTAAGAAAAGTATTATTATGATCATGAAATAAAGTTTCATTTGAGAAATTTTTTTTTATCACTTTTACATATCAATATGAGAAAATATGAAATAATTAAATTTATGAGACTATATAAAAATACAAAAATATAAAAATACATAATAGACATTTAATTTCAAAAACAAATGAGAAAAAAATATATTAAAAATAGAATTTTTATTTTTGTTGAATATTCATGAATTTATTGTTTATTAGTTTTTTCTCATATTAGGAAAAAGAAAAAAGAAAAGAAGTTTTGTTTTTTAGTGAGATAATTTTGTTCTCTATTGTTTCAATTTTCTTAGATTGATACAATAAATTTCAATTTTGTGAAATTAAACATCAATTTAATATCAAGATATATTTTTTGCTTTGCAAATACTATTTACTTTACAAACCAAGACCACAAACTATTAGGCTCAAAACCAAGTGAACATGATATGGGATGATAAAATTATAAGGAAATAGTTTGGTAATCAAATTGAATACTTTTTCAAGGATCAAGAAAAAAAGAGAGACCAAAATTAAGAGCACAATACAAGTTAATAGTACTCGTGTCTAGCGCTACAATAAAAAAAATCTTTCTCTTTCTCATTATACCTTAATGTAATATATAAGTATTATACAATATTTTAATCTCATCTTTCTCTTGCCCGGGTTACAACAAGATATGCATGAAAGATCTCTCCATCCATCCTGTAGAATATAAAATTTCTTTCAAAGTCTTATTGATCTCCATCCTGGAAATTAAATGCAGCAGGTCTTCTTGGGGTCCCCAATTCAGACTTCTCCAATGTCTACAATTCCATGGCATCACCATCACTTGATGGGTGATCATCGACAAATTGTAGCTGGGTCTTTGGCAACCAAAGTCCAGTCACTCGTAAAGCTTATGGGTCAGGCATTAATTTTCATCTGGAGAAAAAATAAAGTGTCCTACAAGGTGGTGGTCGTCGTCATCTTAATATCAACTGTTAGAGTTTTCTTATTTCATACAAACCCCCTATACTATTGTTATCGACCTATAATTAAAAATTATAAACCAGCACTTTATATACAGCTAATATAGAATAAAACATTGGTCAGCTTAGATTAAATAATACAATAAAAAAAATATCAACCGATACGGTAATACAAAGAAAAAAAATACGACACATATATTAAGATAATAATTCAGAAACAAATTGTTTTTGTTGAGTTTTTGAAACATATAAACATTTTACTCAGGTGAATATTAAGATGACGAAGCAATATTTTGTTAACTAGTTGCGAGAGATGTTTTTTATTAACTAATTTTTAATATTGCTGGAGATGTGTAAGAAGCAATTTATAGAAAGCCATTTTCCATAAACCATATGTACATCAGGTGGTTCTGAGGTTTTGCATCCGACTGGTGCAATCACAATCACAATCACAATCACAATCAAAATCAAACGGTTATGAAAATTCCACGTCAGATGATGTAAAGACACAAGGAGTGACGAAAAGAAATCGGGTAAAAAACACAGAGAGAGGAGTGAAGCGTGAAAAAAATAAACAAGAAAGGCGTGAAGTGATTAATACATTTGTTGAAATTATAAGCGGGGATTAACTTTCCTACTGTTATGGCCAGCATATTTAATGCATTTAAAATATTAGGTGTATTTCAAGAGTCTCAAAGATACCATTAGATAATCTAGAATTATTTAGGATTTTCAGTAAAAATTATCAAAAGATCATGTTTTTTTAATAATCTTTAATCAACCTCTTCAAGGCTAAATTATTGCAAACTATAAGTTATTTAGGTGTCCAGTTTTAAATAGTAATCAAAACAACCTACCAATAAAAAATCTTCTAAAACACATTTAAAAGATAGGGATCATAATGCAGAAGAGGGTGAAGAATAAGAGGTTCATTACAAGTCAAAACTCTAAAAAATCAAGAACACCATAAATATAAAAAGACTCAAAATTCTTAATTTTAATTCTCAATATTTTTATATGCAAAAAAATTTATTACAACTTGTAGAACGAAAAAAAACTTGAGAACCTATTAATACTCAATACAATAAGTATCTTATAATGCATGTTTGTGAGTGCGGTTAAAGTTGTTTTTGAAAGTGTTTTTCTTTCAGAAATGCATCACAATAATTTTATTTTTATTTTTTAAAAATCATAAAATGATCTAAAACACCAAAAAAATTTAATTTAAAATAAAAAAATTATTTTTTTTCAAAAACTTTTATAAAACGCAGTGTCAAGCACCTCCTCAAGCAAAAGATAAAAAAACATTTACTACAAGAATCTATTAACTATTGTTTTTTCGTATAGAAACACTATAAATACGGATTGATAGTATAAATATAGATTCATCAAAATTATATATTGTTATTCCTAGTTATTTAATGGTATAAAGCCTTATGTGATATTAAGATTGTGAGATTTTTTTTTATCATACTATAAATTTGGGCAAAATAATCAATTTGTGCAGAATTCCTACGGAGCGCGAGTTTCAATAAAATATATGCATTTTAAATCGAAATAAATTTATCTATTTAACAGGTTTCAATAAAATCACCAGTATAAAATTATCATCGTCATTAAAAAAGCAAGAAGATTCAGGTAAATGAATCAATAAATTCAATGTATTAGGATTACTTCATTCGATAATCTAATTTAAATTAAATACAATAATAAAATATAAATTGTGGAAATACCTTCGATATCTACACAACAAAAATAAATCATTGATTTTCTACCTATAAAAAGAAAAAAATATCATTGAAAATCCATTGCTAAGTTACCATTATTATCATGACTATAACAACTAAAATTATTATCATCATTACTGCCAAAAAATTAGAATCCTTAAATTGTCCAGTAAAAATAAAAAAAAAATATTTTTACAGAAAAGCAAGCAAGAAAACAATAAAAAAATAATAACTAAAATTATCATTTTTATTGCGCAAACAATGAAACCATAAAATCATCTCGAAAAATAAAAAAAAACTTTAACAAAAGAGCAAACAAAAACAACAACAAAAAATAAAAAAATTAAAATAAATATTATGAGCATAAAAAAATATTGTGATCCGAATAACAGATAAAAATAACATAAAACACTAAAAAACAAAGAGAAAAGGAAAGAAATATTAATTTTAAAATGATTACCAATATAAATTAAAATTTTAGAATTGAACCAAATAAAAATAAAACCTCAATAATAAATAAAATGACAAAAATTAAAAGCACAAATGCATAAATATGGACAAAAAATAAACATTGTCCAAGAAGCACCGAAAAAACCAAAGGAATTAATACTAAATAAAAAGTTAAAAGATTAAGTGCTGAAATGAAAAACAAAATATATAATTAATTTCAATTTAAGGATATAACTGCAACAAATCAAAACCTTGTGACAAAAAAAATAAAGGGATTTAAAAAAAATGCAATGTAATTGTTTTAAAAAATTAAAAGAATAAGGATAGAAATGAAAATTACCATATATGACCAATTTCAATTGGAGGAGAAAATTAAAATAAATTAAAACCTACAGACAAAAAAACTAAAGGAACAAAAAACAAACCAAAAATCAAAAGATTAAGGATTGAAATCAAATGTACATATATGATGAATTTTAATTGAATAGCATATTTGAAAACAATCGAAATTTCTATTGAAGAAATCACTAAGAAAAACAAAATCAAAAGAACAAGGATTGAAGTAAAACAACCAAAAAAATTAAAGGACCGTCATGGATTTCTGGCTGGAGGAGAGAGAAAAGGGGGGGGGGAAACAAAATCATCTACCGGCGATTCCACGACTGTCTTCCAACAACACGCGCAGTACCGGAAGGAAGAGGACATGTTGCCTTACCAGATGACATGACAATCGGATATTTTACACCACCTCATAAAATCGAGGTGGCCCTGGTTACAGCGAGATACGCATGAAAGATCTCTCCATCCATCCTGTAAAATATAAAATTTCTTTCAAAGTCTTATTGATCTCCATCCTGGAAATTAAATGCAGCAAGTCTTCTTGGGGTCCCCAATTCAGACTTCTCCAATGTGGAAATACTACTATTCAATGGCATCACCATCACTTGATGGGTGATCATCGAAAATTGTAGCTGGGTCTTTGGCAACCAAAGTCTAGTCACTCGTAAAGTTTATGGGCCAGGCATTAATTTCCATTGGAGAAAAAAATAAAGTGTCAATATGAATTCCATCATAGATAATGTCTAAGTTGTAAAATTAAATACTCATTCATTTCCATATGAACTCCATAATGGATGATACTTTGGTAGCATAGTATAAGAGAATCTTTGTTTTGCAAATAATATTTTTTTGAAAAAAACAATATTTTTTTTTTAAAAAAAAATATCCTACAAGAAAATTGTTTAATCTAAAATGTTTTATTTAAATATCTTAATTCAGTTCATATATTAAGAAAAAAAATATTCTTAGCTGGTGAAATTAAATCAAGTATAAGTTAGCAAGAGTTTCTATCTTGAAAATATAACATGTCCAACAAATTTATTTAATTACTTGTGGAGTCAGAATAAATACATTCCAAAGTTGGAAGATCGGACAATGCTTCATTTGTTAAGGACTATTTACTAAAGGAACTTTTCGATAGCAAGTTAAAGTAATTATATTTTGTAGTATTTTCATGCAAGTAAATTATTATGGTTATGCCACAAATACTTAGTTAAAAAAACTTGTTTACTATAAAAACCAACATCAATAACTTTTAAAAAATAAAATATATTAACTGAAATTCATTAGCTACATAAAAAATATAACATATTAATTTATTACGAATCAACAGTCATTTATGGTGTCTTTGAAAACTTCTACATTATATAATTATAACATTCTAAATCTTTTTTACCGAAAATTTATTCTATTTTAAATGAGATAACACACTCATATGTAAGATGTTTTTCCAGTATTAAATAAAAAGAAAATTATTTTTATTTTTATATATATATTGACTTTAGAAAACCTATGTCTTAACATGATGAGATAAAAATCTCTTTATTGAGGAGGACTTTTCATAAATCTTTGACCAACAATTAGAAAACAAAACAAGACTATCTTAGTTTATTTAAAACAAATAGCATTGCAGATTACCCTAGGTGTAGTATTTTAAGGGTGATACGTCTTCTCTATTTACAACATGTCCTTTTATCTAGACTCTCGCAGACCAACATATTTTCTAGTGACCGTAATACTAGGTGGAGAATCTCATTCTCTTAGTTTCATCGATAAAGGACAAGAATTTCTAGTTCTTTCTAGGCACACCTTTTCTCATTAGATCCTGCTCTAGAAGAATGATCATCGTAACGCTGCACATGTGCGATAGTTAAAATAAGAGCAATCAAATTAACAATGATAAAAAGTGTAAACAACAAATAATACAATGATATGATCAATATAAAAAATTGTTTTACTGAAAACTCTAATGTGGTAAAAAAAAACCTTAGTACCATAGTTCATCAAAACTTATGTACTATATATTTCCTTACTCAACTAGAAGATATTCTTATCATAATCAAGCAAATAGCTTGGACCACAACTACAACAATAACAATAAAAGAAGAAAACATCCAAAAAAAGATATCAACAATACTAATCAAACAAAGATTGGCAAAACTAACCAAATGGGTTCTTAGAAAACACATAAAGATAAAATTTATACAACTATCAACATTGTTCAAATTAATGAATTCATCAAGATGTGATAACCCATGTTTGGGTTATTCCTTAAATTCACACAAAATAAAAATAAAAATAACAAAAACAAAATGGATTGACATGGTGGAAAAAAAACAAAAAAGATCAAGTTGAAAATTTTGAACAAAGTTGAGAGCTTAATTACATCCACATTATGCCCAAACCTAATCAAACAATGCACATTCAAGGTCAAAGTAAATGATTATTTAACAAATATGCATAAAACTTAAGTCCAAAAGCAAAAGCTTATGGATCAGACATTAATTTCCATCTGGAAAAAAATGAACTGTCCTAGTTTGTCGTCATCATCTTAATATCAATTGTTAGAGTTTTCTTATTTCATACAAACCCCCTATATTATTGTTATCGACCTATAATTAGAAATTATAAACCAGCACTTTATATACAACTAATAATACAATGAAAAAAATATCAACAGATAAAAATACATAAACAGTATAACATTTGTTTTTTAGCCTTTACTAAATATAAAAATAAAAATATTTAGTTTCTAGAAATACATAAACACAATTAAGATAATAATTCAAAAACAAATTGTTTTTGTTGAGGTTTTTAAACACATAAACACAGTGAAAATGATAATTAAAATAAATCATTCAAGAGTCTCAAAGATCCCATTAGATAATCTAGAATTATTTAGGATTTTGAGTAAAGATTATCAAAAAATCATATTTTTTTAATGATCTTTAATCATCCTCTTCAAGGCTAAATTATTGCAAATTATAAGCCATTTAAATGTCCAGTTTAATCAAAACAAACTACCAATGAAAAATCTTCTAAAACACATTTAAAAGATAGGGATCATAATGCAGAAGAGAGTGAAGAATAAGAGGTTTATTACAAGTCAGAACTCTAAAAAATCAATAACACCATAAATATAAAAAGACTCAAAATATTTTATTTTATATCTCAATATTTCTATATGATAAAAAAAATTATTACAACTTGTAGAAAGAAAAAAAAACTTGAGAATCTATTAATAGTCAATACTATAAGTATCTCTTAAGCAAAAGAAGAAGAAAAACAATTACTACAAGTTTCTATTAACTATGTTTTTTTTGTACAGAAACACTAAATATACGAATTGATAGTATAAATACACATTCATCAAAATTATAAATTGTCATTCCTAGTTATTTAGTGGTATGAAGTCTTATGACTGTTTGAAAGTATGATTGATATTGCTTTTGAAAATGATTTTCATTCAAAATGCATTAAATTTTTTATTTTATTTTTTAAAAATTATTTTTGACATCTTCATATCAAAATTATATAAAAACATCAAAAAACTTTAATTTGAAGTAAAAATAAAAATAAAAAATATTCAATTTTTTTTAAAAGTATTTTTTAAAATACAGTGACAAACACCCTTTAAATTAGTGTCATGAAATTAATAAAATCCCTTTTCTTGTAAAATTGAGGACTTTTTTTTTTTGTCAAGATTTTACTTGTATCCTCAAGTGTAAAAAAACCATGTGCACCGGCAATACACAAAAGAACAAATAAACCATCTGGGCCTACATCACTAATCCTTCCAGGAAACTCTTTCTAAGCTACTTTATACTTTGAAGTTGGAACCTTCACCCAACAAAATTATTTTGATTAGCAAACTGATAAAAATAAAAAAATAAAAAATCGAAACATATTAAAAATCAAATATCTCTTCACTGTGCTAAGATATATATATATATATATATATATATATATATATATATATATATATATACACACTAGGCATTTTTCCTGTGTTCCGCTTCACACAGAACTACTATATTTTTTAAAATATTAGAAAACAATTATTAAGAGTGCAAAGATTTTTTTACAATACTATAAACCTGAGTAAGATAATAATTTTTTAATAAAATATATAAAATCTAAGTCAATGTGAATTTATTTGCTTAATATGTTTAAACAAAACTTGGATGACTTTTTTAAAAAAGTTAATGGTAAATGGTAAAATTGAAAAAACAAATAAGATTAAGAAAAAAAGAATATTGAGCCACAAAAACTTTTTAAACCATTAATCTGGGATATTAGATCTAAAATACTATATATGGATAAGTTTTAAAACTCAATTCCTAACAAATATAGTATTGAATGATAGATTATTAGAATTATTATAATTTCTAAATTATCACTATCCTTACAGCTATCACTACTATCAATAATTAATATCCTAATTATTTTTGTTATTACTATCATTATCACTATTATTATTGTTATTATCGTTATTATCATTATCATTATAACTATTATTGCTTATGTTATTGTTATAGTTGTTATCACCACAACTATAACTAATATTACTATTATTTTTAATCTTATTATCATCACCATCATTATTATTGTCATAACTAAAATTATTATTAGTATCACCACCACTATTGTTATAATGATTATAATCATTATTATTGTTAATGTCATTATTATTAACTATATGATTAAAATTATTATTATTATTATTATTATAAAAAAATACAAAAACTTCGACAAAAGAACAAGAAAAAAAAAATGAAAAGAAAAAGGATAGAATTAAAATAACTGTTATCACTATTACAGAAAACCACTTGATTTAAGGCATAAAAATTAAAAAGAAAACCCAAAATAAGTTTGACCAAAAGAACTGGAAAAATATGAAAAGAGAGATAAAATTAAAATAAATATTATTACTATTAAAAAAACCATTTGATTATAAGTAATACACAATAAACTATATTTATAACTATAGTGAATCATCAACATGATTTATATTTTTCTTATATATATATATATATATATACATACACACACACGAGTCACTTGCCCTAAGCGTTGTAATAGTTAGAACCAAATATTTTTAAATGTAAAAATGAATGTTAAGAGTATGAGTTTTTTTATAATGCTGTATATTTAGGTAAAATAATCAACCTGAACAAAATTTTTGTTAAATAATGTTCAAAAAACCTAATTATAAGATAATTTTTTGTTCTTAATACTAATGTAAGTAATAAAAAAATAAAGAAATAATATAAAAAAAATCAAAAACAACATTGAGTTACAAATTTTTTTCAAACCATTAATCGTGATATTATATTTGAAACATTATATATAGAGAAACTTTAAAACTTAATTCTTAATAAAAATAACATCAAATGATGTTATAGAAACTTAATTCTTATATTTGTTTAGGTAGTATTTTTTTGAAAAAATTTGTTCTTAAATTTTAGTTTGTGTTTATGATTATTTGAAAATTTATATTTCTTATTTTTTCCTCTTGTTCTTTCTTTTATTTTTTTTATTAGTTTTTTTATTTTCATGTCCAATGATGTTTTTTTTTCAGCAAATAATTTTTATTTTTATTTTATTTTTTTTGTTTGCTCTTTTGTTAAAGTTTTTAGGTTTTTTTATTCTTTTATTTTTTTCATTATTAACACAATAATAATAATAATAATAATAATAATAATAATAATAATAATAATAATAATAATAATAATTGTAGTTTTTTTTCTTGCTTCCTCTTTTGTTATTGTTTTAGAGTTTTTTTTTTCCTTGGGGTTGTTTAATTTTTTATTGATTTAACAGTAATAGTAATGATAATTTTAGATTTTATGGCTTCGATGTTATTGTTATAATAGGATGTGTTTATGTGTTTCATTATATCAAACCTTGCATGTAGATGTTATATTTTATTTTTGAACTAGCAAAACATATTAATTGTTTCAATCCTAAAAGTTATATAAATTGTTTAGTCAACCCCTAATATAGTGTGGACAATTTAACTACTATATATCTATATTTGAAATTGTCTATATATAGACTACATTTTAAGAGAGCAATTATAGAGGGAATGATGGGATCTGTGTTATTGCTCTCTCAAATTCTCTGCCTCCTTTTCTTCCATTCGCACTTCCAACCTTCTCTCTCTTCTTCCAATTTCTCCTCTCCAGTACTATTATGCCCCGCTGCCCAGAGCCTGGCTTTGCTTCAATTCAAAAACTCCTTTTCCTTGATGCCTATATTTGGATGTAATCAACCCAAAACAGTGCTTTGGAGAGAGGGTACAGATTGCTGCTCTTGGGATGGCGTGACATGCAACATGAAAACTGGCCATGTAATTGGCCTAGACCTTGGTTGCGGCACGCTTCATGGCACCCTCCATTCTAACAGCACTCTCTTCTTCCTTCATCATCTTCAGAAGCTCGATCTCTCTGGCAATCACTTCAATGGTTCTGTCATTTCATCTTCCTTCGGTCAGCTCTTGCATTTGACGCATTTAAATCTAGGTGCATCGAATTTTGCAGGCCAAGTCCCCCCAGAAATCTCCCATTTATCCAGATTGGCGTCACTTGATCTCTCTTACAACAGCCTGATGCTGGAACCGATTTCTTTCAGCAAGCTGGCTCAAAACCTTACCCAGCTAAGAGAGCTCTACTTGAGTGAAGTGAACATGTCTTTGGTGGCACCCAGTTCCTTCATGAACTTGTCTTCTTCTTTGACATCTCTCCAGCTCTTTGACTGTGGATTGCAAGGGGAACTCCCTGGTAATGTCTTTCGCCGATCAAACCTTCAATCGCTCGATTTACGGAGCAACGGAGAACTCACTGGCTCTTTTCCGCCATACAATTTGAGCGATGCTCTTTCGTATGTGGATCTGTCACGGACGCGAATTTCAATACATTTCGAACCAGATTCAATCAGTCATCTGAAGTCTGTGGAAATGATGTTTCTTAATGATTGCAATTTTGCTGGCTCGAATCTGGGTCTACTTGGTAACCTCACTCAACTCATGTGGCTGGGCCTTGCATCTAACCAGTTGGGTGGTCAAATTCCTTTCTCGTTGGGAAAACTCAAGCAACTCGAGTACTTGGGTCTTGGATACAATCATTTCATTGGTCCAATGCCTGACGATTTTGCTAACAATTCGCGATTGGCGTGGTTGGACCTCTCACACAACAGTTTTCAGGGTCATCTCCCATTCTCTCTTGGAAACCTTAAGCAGCTCACTCAGTTAGACCTCTCAAGCAATAATTTTACTGGCCAAATTCTGAATCAGTTTTCAAACCTCACACAGCTCACTCGGTTAGACCTCTCGGATAACAAATTTGATGGTAAGATTCTATCCTCACTTGGAAACCTTGAGAAGCTAAATTTCTTGAATCTTTCTTTCAATAATTTTAGTGGAAAAATTCCAAATAGTTTATTTAACCTCACACAACTCAATTTGCTAGACCTCTCGAACAATAGACTGATAGGTCTCCCTTCTCAAATGAATAGGCTTTCAGGTCCAAACATACTCCTCTTATCTGATAATCAACTGATAGGACCCATCCCATCACAAATAAGTGGGCTTTTACGTTTAGGCAATCTGGACTTATCTCATAACTTGCTCGATGGAACAATTCCATCCTCCTTGTTTTCTATGCCTTTGTATTTTCTTTCTCTTAACAATAACCATTTCAGTGGCCGTATAAGTCCTTTCCTTTCTAATTCATTAATATATATCGATTTCAGTCATAACAAGTTGTACGGCCAGATTCCATCTTCAGTTTTCAAGCTTGAATATTTGACAACTCTTATGCTTTCCTCAAATGATAAACTAACCGGGAACATCTCTTCCGTCATTTGCAAGCTGAAGTTCCTACAAATTCTAGACTTGTCCAACAATAACTTTAGTGGATTCATCCCACAATGCTTGGGAAACTTCAGTGATAACCTCTCAGTGTTGAATCTTGGTGTCAACAATTTCCAAGGAACTATCCCTTCAGTGTATTCAAAGGGGAACAGTTTGAGATATCTCAACTTCAATGGCAACCAACTAAAAGGGGTGATACCACCATCTGTCATCAATTGTGTGAATTTAGAATTTCTGGACCTCGGCAACAACATGATAGATGACACATTCCCTTCCTTTTTAGAAAAGCTTCCAGAGTTGGAGGTTATTATTCTAAGGTCAAATAAACTCCATGGTTCTTTGAAGGGTCCAACTGCCGATGACTCTTTTTCTAAACTAAAGTTGTTTGACCTCTCCGACAACAGTTTGAGTGGTCCTTTGCCGACAGAGTATCTCAACAACTTTAAAGCCATGATGAGTGTTGATCAGGAGATGGATTACATGAAGACAAGAAATTTAAATACTCCATATGTTTATTCTGTTACAATGGCATGGAAAGGTTTGCAAATTGAGTTTACAAAAATTCAAATTGCCCTCACAATACTTGATTTATCCTCCAATAAATTCACGGGAAAGATTCCAGAGTCCCTCGGGAAGCTCAAGTCTCTGATACAGCTCAACCTTTCTCACAACAGCCTCATCGGTTATATCCAGCCATCATTGGGAAATTTAACTAATCTGGAATCGCTGGATCTCTCTTCAAATATGCTTGCTGGAAGGATTCCTCAGCAATTGGTAGATTTAACATTTCTTGCAGTCCTGAACCTTTCGTATAACCAGCTTGAGGGATCCATACCTCAAGGCAAACAGTTCGACACATTTGAACATGGTTCATACGAAGGGAACTTGAGATTATGCGGACCTCCCTTGAAAGTAAAATGCAACAATGGTGAGGGGCAGCACCTTCCACCATCAAACTTCGAGAAAGAAGATTCAATGTTTGAAGAGGGATTTGGATGGAAAGCTGTAGCAATCGGTTATGGATGTGGATTTGTATTTGGAGTTTCCATGGGATACGTTGTGTTTAGAACAAGAAAACCTGCATGGTTTGTGAAGATGGTTGAACGTGGTGGGCATCAAAATACAAAAAGGCTTAGAAGGAAGAATGCTCCCAGAAATGGTGGAAGACGACACTAGCTATTCAAGGCGGTGTGAGAAGGTAAGTTTTGATAATGCTTTTACCGCAATTGTTTTATTCCATGAGCCATCTCAAGTTTAGCTAATTAACTTGCTTTGTTGACTAGGTAGGTCTATAATGGCAGCTGCCAAGAAGAGGGGATCATCTTCCAGGCTGGTGTTAACTGCTTCTTTTTTTCTTTTTAAATTCGTGTGTTTGTAATTTTTCTTTTTTTTTTTTTTACAAGCAGAAGTTTTCATTTACCATATTTTAAATGTGGGGTTAATTATTATGTGATTATTGTTGTAATAATTCGTGTGCTTTCATTTTAATGATTAGTGGGAACATGACTCCTGTTATAAGGAGTCATCTTGCATTTATAGAATTGCACTGAATTTTGGGGTATAAATAGATTACCTACATTAAATTGAGTAAATTAGCCTATAAAATATTTATAAAGGGTTTTTTTCTTTGTAATTATCGTGAGCGTTGGAATAATATGAGAATATGTAACGAGGCTAAGAGAAAAAGAATTCTTATAAAACATAAAAAAAAAATCAAGACACAAAACTATCTATTCCATATATAAAAAATCTTTTTGAAAAAATCTCAAATGATTTGATTGCAAAAACATTTAGAGTTTTGTTGGGGGAAAATCTAGTATACTATTTAAATATCAAACAAAGGTATATAATTTTACTCTCTCAGACTATTTTTTTTATATATAGAAGACATACACTTGTGCAAGCATGTGTTCACAGCTAGTTTACTATTATAAAATAACTAAAACAATTCCAATTATAATCGATCATGTGCTCAATTCAGATTTTAGACATATATGATTCGCAAATAAGTATTAACTAAACAATCAATTGGACTGTTGGGATGAAACTTGGGATTGATAATTATGATGAACTCATTTTTTTTTTTATTAACGTGGGTATTTGGGTCAGCTTGTGTATATCTCTACTAATCCTACAAATCCTAAAGTTAATGACTATGTAAAAAATATTTTGCTCCATAATTTTATTTGTTGTCATATATGGAAGATCTATCAATTAACAAAACAATGTTTCTCATAAAAAAAACTTTTCATCAACATAATAAAGAGATGTGTGCGTATAGGATTTCCGATTAATATATATATATATATATATATAGTTTTTCTAAATATGTTTTCTTATTTTTATTCTCTAAAAAGAAAATTACATGAATAAATAAGTGACAATTTTGATGGGGAAAAAATAATTTTGATCCATAATTTTATTCGCTTACATTCATCATGTGAATATTTATTTTTATTATTATGTAATTAAATAAAAAAATAATTTTTTTAATAAACCTGAATAGACCACATTACAGATGATAAATTAAGAAGGTTAACAAGCCAGCCTAAATTATCATTTCAATATTCAACCACTTTCTATTTTTTTCACATTACTTTCTCTCGTCTCAAAAAATGAGAGAGTAATAATGGTAAAAATAAAGCTTGGAAATAATATATAAATATAAAAATCAAATCATATACAAACCGAGAGAAGTGAGAAAATTAAAACGACACCGTTCTGAATTCAGATTTTAGGGGTTATTTTTTTCTAAATTTTTGTTTCTTTAACACAATTTAAGGTTAAAAGAAAATTAAAAGAGTTGCTTGAAGAACGACACCGTTCTGAATCCAAATTTTGAGAGATGAGAAACGTCAAATTATAAATTCCTTGCTTGAGAGAGAGAGAGGAGAGAAGTGTGATAATTTGAAATAAATAAATAAAATCGAGTTGCCGCCATTTCTTTCCTTCAAAACGCCCACACCACAAGCCAAGAAGACAAGAGAAGAAACGTTTCGAGCCAGTACTCTTTCAGGTTAGGAATTCGTGTCTCTTCAAATCACCTTTCACTGTTTCCGAACTAACAAATAAATTTGATTTTAGCAATAGAAATTGCTGCAGCTTTTTTATTTCGATGGTCACTTTTCTCGCGTTTTAGTTCTCCATATGATTAATTATGTTTATAATCTCTAGTTTCTCTAAGATTTTAGTCATTGATTTGTGATTTTCTTTAAGGAGAACGCCAAGGAGTGTAATTTCCAGGAAAACTTATCAATTCGATTCGCATGTATACCCTAATTTTACATGCTTTTCGTTTGGATGCTGAGAAAATTTGAGAATTGGAAAGGAGTTTCCGGAATTTGAATAATAAGACTTCACTTTTGGAACACGAGAAAATTGGTGGGTTTCATTCAAATTTTTGGGCTGCGTGGACTTTTTGGCTAAGAACCAAAGTGAGGGTACTCTGGTCATTTTCATAATCTTGACTAAGTTTGCTTGATTACTGATTAAACACCACCTTGATCAATATTTAGACACTAGAAAATATGTGTAGCTCGATTTTTAGTAATGAGAATTTGTACTTTGCAGCTTTATATTTGACAAAATTTTATCAATTCTTTTGATATTGTGACAATGGAGTGTGTTTTATTTTATGAGGAAAACTTTTGTTCAAAAATATAAATATTTGCGCAAATTCTGTTTTTAAAACCATGTGGCTGATGATTTTCCCCAAGGTCATCTCAAAATTCAATTTTAAAACCATGTGGCTTCACGTAACAGTGATGCAGATTAGTTTGAATCTATGTGTCTGCATGTGGAGTTGTAGTTAACGCTAATGCTATGAAACTCCTTCTAAGGTGGAAACCAAAAAAAATCTTTTTTAAAAAGTTTGATATTTTTGTTTTAAATTATTTTTTTTGTGTGTTTTTAGATCATTTTGATGTGCTGATGTTAAAAATAATTTTTAAAAAATAAATAGTGAAGGTGAAAATGAGATGCAATTCATGCTGGCGAGAGTTGGAAGGGCGTGCTGTTTCTACTACTTGCGGTCACCTCTTATGTATCCAAGATCCGATTATGATTATGCTTTTTTAGTTCCATGCTTTCTGGATTATCGTTGCATTCGCATATAGTCCCTTAACAGAATAAACAGGCACTGAAGATGCAAACAAGATCCTTAATAATGATGCAGCCTGTCCAATCTGTGATCAAGTGCTCTCTAAGAGGTGAGTGCTTTATGGAAATGCTTATTCCTTGAAATGCTTGTTGTGGCTTGGAATTGTTTCTTAACAAGCAGAATTTATTAGACATTTCCTTGGAATTGTCTCTAATATGAACTAATGATTTGGGTAATCTTTACTGATGTTTCCTTGGAATTGTCTCTAATATGGTATTTTTATTTCTGGCTTACTATTTACAGCCTTATGAAACCTGTGGAGATCAATCCAAATGATGAATGGATAAATGTAAGCAAGGACTTAGCTTAGAATACTACGAATACCTTGCTTCTTCTATTACATCTTATTAAAGTGAAATCTAAACATGCATCATTATTTGGTCAAAACATTGCTATTTCTTTGTTTTACTGGTTGCCTTTATGATTTTATTCATAATGAATTTCTTGCAGATGGCCATGGCTGGAATATCTCCACAGATATGTATCCTTTATAAGTTAACACCATTCTTCCTTAAATCCATCAACTACTAGTTTGAATACAAGTAGAAGATTTGAAATGATAAGACTGCATGGTGGTACTCATAATTCTTCTATTTCATTTGAGAGAATTACCAAACTGAATAGCAGAATGGTTCTTAGCATTCCCTGGCATGCAAAAACAGCCTTTTAATCCTTGCATCTTCCTTAAATGGCCCCAGTGATGAAAAGTGCATACAGAAGCGTGATGTTTTTTATTGGGCAAAGGGAACTTGAGATGCAATACAAGATGAATAGAATTGTAGCTCAGTGCCGGCAAAAATGTGAGTCCATGCAAGAAAAGTTCCCGGAAAAACTGGAGCAGCTGCATACTGCATATCAGAAAATGGCCAAAAGGTGCCAGATGATGGAACAAGAGATTGAGAGCTTGTCCAAGGATAAACAAGAGCTCCAGGAAAAATTTTCTGAGAAAGCCAGGTCAGTTTATATATTGTCCAAAGCCTTCAATTACTTTATCAGCTTATAATGTGAGCCTGGATCGTAATAAGCACTGGTACTTTCAATACTAGGCAGAAGAGGAAACTTGATGAAATGTATGATCAGTTGAGGAGTGAGTACGAATCAAATAAAAGATCAGCCATCCAACCAGCAAACAATTTCTTTTCAAGAAATGAGCCTGATTTGTTCTCAAACCCTGCAGCTACCATGATGGATAACAGAGACCCTATCCGGAAAGGTAATCATTTTCATTTTAAAATTGCAATAGGACAGCATAGGCTCTATGCGGTGCCTTAAAATTTTAATGTTTCTTGATTACAACAATGAAAAATGATTGCTTTGCTTAATAATGCTTTTTGCTTAAGCATCTCCAAAATTAGTTGACTTAATTTATGCAGATTGGACGGTTGTCACTCCCTCAACTCCAGGGCCTCGGGAGGACATATGGGCTGCAAGACAAAACAGCTCTAATTCCGGTCCCTTTGAAATCTCTGGTGGCTCACCAGCGAAACAAGCAGGCATGCCGGTTGATGTTGGAAATAGAAGAACCGGTGCAGTCCCTTCCTTTCGAGCTGGATCTGGCAACCCCTCAATGACGCTAAGGAACTTGATTCTATCCCCGATAAAGCGCAATCAGCTTTCACGTAGCCGCCCTCAGATGTTCACGTGAGTGATGGACTGTGTTCATTGACCAGTTTTACTAGTAGCGCACCCTAATCTATGTTTTTTGATTCAAATTGCTAAATATATTCCTGATTAATTTATCTTTTATATTTTCTTTTTCAGGCTGTAGGCTACAAGGCAAGGAACCTGCACTCGCCGGACTGCTTGGTTTCAGTGCAGTCCTGAGAAGGTTTTTCTGTCTTTTCCTTCTCTTTACCTGCATTCCAAAAAACAAAGAAAAAGAAAAGGGAAAGGAGAAAAAAATGATGACGTGACACAAACAAGAAACTATAATCCTGATATAATGCAAATGTAGATCTTGGCTTCCTTTGCTTGCCTGTGATCAACCTCAGGTGCGGTGATTAACGACAGATACATGGAATTATGCTGTTTGGTATAATTAAAAAGGGTACATAGAAGTTTTCAAAGTGTGACGTTCATAGATGAATTTTCTCTTGTGACAGTAGCATCCTCTGATCAGTTTAACAGAGGATTAAAGCTGTGCTAGAAATATTGAAATAAATATTAGCCTTGAGCCTGGATTTCTCGATCCAATTGCAACTTCTGTGCCTGTGTGCTATGAAAGAACGGCGGGAAGAGATTACAGGGCAAGGGAATACCAGCTGCTTCATCTATTTCTAGTTTATAGATGCAAGATCTTAAGTAAAATAATAATCCATCCAAACCAGTTTTACTGAAAAAATATATTAGCTACTAGAAATATAATTCCAGTCAAGAGGTCGGGGTTTGGATGTGTTGTGGAACCAAGTTGCAATCTAACCGGAGCTAAGGTTCTTGTTTTGCGCAATAACTGACCGGCTTCTGACCAAAATCTGCTAAATGCGTTGTTTGAAAAGTATTTTAAAAAATATTTATTTATTTTTTAAAATATTTTTTTGTATTTTTAGATATTTTTATGAGTTGATGTTAAAAATAATTTAAAAAAATAAAAAATATATATTATTTTAATATTCTTCTGAACTAAAAATATTTTAAAAACAAGATAAATCATATTTACAAATATACACTACTAAATTTTAAGCTATCAATTGGGGCTCGAGGGATCTTCTCCGGGGCTTGGGCTAATTTTTTTTTTATGTATATATACTTCAAAGTTCAAAACGGTAAACTACCATATTTCTTTGTCTTTTTCTTTCAATGCTATCTCAAGCGACTTGAAAATACAAAATACGGAGAATAACAACAATGTGTTGGACTTGAATATGCCCCAACCCCATCAATTACTCGTCTATCCAATTAATTCTACTATTTTTCTTATGTCTTCCGTTAAAGATATTACATTAAAAAAAAAAATGATTATAGGACCAATCTTATATCATATTTATTATTTTGTCCCAAGGAATTCTCCTGAGACCTCTACAGAATTAGGAAATATAAAATTTCGGAATCGGCTATATGGATTGTGTTAAAGATTCAAAATTCTTTATATAAGTGTATTGAAATTTTATTATTTGGTTAATTAACTGTAAAATAGAATGCCAGATATATGTTTTACATATGTAAAAAAGTTCAATTTTCATCAGGTCTTCTCAAAAAGTCCCGCAATGTATGTGTACATTGGACGTTTTAGGCAATTACAAATCTTAGGAGCCAATCCTAATTGGTCAATAAAAATATATTACAATGCCATTTTTTTTTCCCAAACAACTTCACTTCATTGTCATTATTCAGAGTACATGATTTAAAAGAGAGAACATGATTTAGAGTACATGATTTAAATGTGAATTTAAACTTTAATAAAATTATTAAATTGAAAAATAAATATCAAGCATAAATTTTAAAATAATCTAATATTAAATAATAAAATTAAAAAAGAAATTATTAAAGAAAAAAAACAGTTTTTTTGTATGTGCGGGGATATAATAATTAAGACACAACAGTCAGTGTTGTGTTAAAAAGATCTGTTAAGCGAAGTAGATTCCAAAAATCAACACCCAGTTTACGCCGTCATGGAGGCTGAAAAACTGTTCCTACTTTTTTCTCTTATAATGCTTCAGTTCTCATGTTGTGCATCCCAAGACTCCATAAAGACGAGCCAAGCCATTAAAGAAGGTGACCTTCTTATCTCAAAAGGAAATAATTTTGCACTGGGATTTTTCAGTCCACGTAGTTCTAGCATTGGAGATAGTGGATCCATCCCT
The DNA here is from genome assembly GCA_029030765.1 of Salix suchowensis. Lineage (NCBI taxonomy): Eukaryota > Viridiplantae > Streptophyta > Magnoliopsida > Malpighiales > Salicaceae > Salix > Salix suchowensis. The sequence continues at coordinate 13,477,504 of JAPFFH010000004.1, forward strand.
GAATGAGTTATATAGTCCGCGTGAAGCTTTGAAATGCATACAAATTGGTCTCCTATGCGTGCAAGAAGATACCATGGACAGACCATCTATGTTGGGAGCTGTTTTTATGCTGAGTAGTGAAACAGAGATCCCTTCTCCAAAAGAACCTGCATTCATGTTTAGAGAATCTCATAATAATCCTGATATAGCATTATCCGTAGAAGATGGTCTGTGTTCTGTAAATCAGGTCACAATTAGTGATATTGCTAGTCGCTGAAGCTGCACTGTCTGAATTATTTTTGACGAAGCTTAGGAGATAGTTGATTCATTACTGGAGGAGATAACTTAGGAGTAATGCATACAAGTCAGTCTCTTGTTTATATGTTAAGTATTGAAACAACAATTCCTTCTCCTAAACAACCTGCATTACTTGTGATGCAGGAGCTAGAACTGTACTAGCTTCATATAATTAGAATTTTTCTTTTAATATTTTATTTATGTAATACTTAAGATGGTAGTATGTGTAGAGATTAGAGGAGAAATGAAGAGATTATGCAGAGAAGGGAAGAAAAGAGATGATTGAGCTGAAACAAAGAGAGAGAGATAAAGAGAAGAGAATAAGAGGGAAAGAATGAAATTCAAAATTTCCTTTTTACTGTTTATTTTCCAACACACACACACATTTTGTATGTCTGATATATATATATATATATATATATATATATATATATATATATATATACAAAGGGAAAGACTTACGTATGCATACTCATAGATATGCATACCATATACCATACTCTATCATCCCCCCTCAATCTCTGGCTTAAAGATACCAAGCATGAGATTGCGACAGTGAATAAGAAACAATGGGGAGCGGAAGTGATGATCTTTATGTTCGTGTTGATGCATATGAATTAGGTACCTTTTTTCATTACAATTTTCGTTCCAAATTTTTATTTATCAGAGCTTTTCTATGTTTTGCCACTGCTCTAGGCTCTAGTTACTACATGAAAGAAAGATATTGGTAGTTTTTCCTCTGCTGTTAATCTTTATTCTTTTCACTCTCATGCAGCTAAAAATACAAGGGAGTCAAATGTTTCTCATGAAAAACCGATGCTGGCAATTTTATTACCATCAATTGCATCATTCTGTCTTCTCATTAGCATTTCTGCTTATTTGTGGCTCAAGAAGAGGGCAAAAAAAGGTACGACAAGATTGGAAACTTGTATTTATTCTGCTTTTGTTGTGGGGAGAAGTTAACTTTTTGCTTCATGATTGGAAAAATAACCAGGTAATGAGCTGCAGGTAAACAGCAATTCTATTGAATTGGAATATTTCAAGCTCAGCACCATAACGGCGGCCACTGACAACTTCTCTCCAGCTAACAAACTCGGCCAAGGTGGTTTTGGCTCGGTTTATAAGGTAGAGATTCTTATTGCATCTAGCTAAAAACTAAATGGCCTCTCAATACTACACATTCGTTTTTATAATTTGAATAATTTTAATATCTAGCTTGCCCTTGTTATATGATTATAGGGTCTGCTAGGTAATGGACAGGAGGTTGCAGTAAAAAGATTATCTAGAACTTCAGGACAAGGAATAGAAGAGTTTAAAAATGAAGTTATGGTAATTGCAAAGCTTCAACACAGAAATCTTGTGAAACTTCTAGGTTATTGCATTCAGAATGAAGAACAAATGTTAATCTATGAATACTTGCCCAACAAAAGCTTGGACTCGTTTCTTTTTGGTATGTCTTTTTCTGTGTTTATTGCCATGCTTTACACTAGTTGTCAGCTTATTGCTGGCTGAAAAGTAATTTTTTTAACAGATGAAACAAGAAGATTGGTATTGGATTGGCCAAAACGCTTTGGTATTATTGTTGGAATAGCTCGTGGGATTTTGTATCTTCACCAAGACTCGAGGTTGAGAATCATTCACAGGGATTTAAAATGTAGCAATATTCTATTGGATGCAGAGATGAATGCAAAAATATCAGATTTCGGAATGGCAAAAATATTTGAGGGCAACCAAACTGAAGATAGGACAAGGAGAGTTGTAGGAACATAGTAAGTAGCTTTGCATAAAACAAAGACCGAGTGACAAAGTACTATCACTGATTATCAGGAATACGAAAATTTAAGATTCTTGTTTTTCTGCTGCAGTGGCTATATGTCGCCAGAATATGTTGTGTTTGGAAACTTTTCTGTAAAATCAGATGTTTTCAGTTTTGGGGTCATGCTGTTAGAGATTGTGAGTGGCAAGAAGAACAACATATTTTATCAACAGAATCCTCCTTTGACCTTGATTGGATATGTGAGTTACAAGAGAGCCATATCTGCTCATTGCTGAATTTCACAATTTTAAATGTTGTCTGCTCTAATATCTTGTAAGCTAATGATTTATATGAACAACACAGGTATGGGAATCATGGGGACAAGAAAAAGCGTTGGAGATAGTTGATCCATCACTGAAGGAGTTGTATCATCCACGTGAAGCCTTGAAATGCATACGAATCGGTCTACTGTGCGTGGAAGAAGATCCCATGAACAGACCATCTATGTTGGCAGTTGTTTTTATGCTGAGTAGTGAAACAGAGATCCCTTTTCCAAAACAACCTGCATTCCTGTTTAGAGAATCTCATAATAATCCTGATATAGCATTAGCCGTAGAAGATGGACTGTGTTCTGTAAATCAGGTAACAATTAGTGAAATTGGTATTCGCTGAAGCTGCACTGTCTGGATAATTTCTGACCAAGCGTAGGAGATAGTTGATTCATCACTGGAGGAGATAGCTTTGGAGTAATGCATACAATTCATCACTGGAGGAGATAGCTTTGGAGTAATGCATACAAGGCGGTCTCTTGTTCTTATGTAAATATTGAAACAACAATTCCTTCTCCTAAACAACCTGCATTACTTTTGATGCAGGAGCTAGAACTATACTAGCTTTCATATAATTAGAATTTTTCTTTTAATATTTTATTTTTATAATACTTATGATGGTAGTTTGGATGGCTATGATTTGTTGTTTTCAAGGGCTCGTTTTCCATCCAAGTATCTTTATTGGTACCGATTTCAATGATGGGAAAACGTTAGTGAATGCCTTTGATAAAATTCCCAACCTGATTCTAAACAGATCATGTTTTTCTCCACTGCTAAAATTCCCAACCTGATTCTAAACAACTGATTCATTCTGCCTATCATATCATCCATTTGATCTCCTCCATTTCCTCTTGCTTTGCTTTTCACAGTCTGAACGACTCATACTTGTGTCCACCCAAACTGCTACTGAAGAATCAGGAAGTCGAACTTTTTCTACCTTCACAATCGCTTATCCAGGACTGCACGCTTAGGAATATTCTAGCCCCTTACTGACACAACCACCAGATCCATCTCTCAGAAACCAGTTCCTTGCATCCTAGAGTTCATACCCTGGCAAAACAAGCACCACGTTTTCTATACCATATGTGGTCACTTGCATGCGATGTTACAACACCTGTTTTCCTTCCACAGCCCCCACACCTGTGTGATTCATAGCATTAAGCATACAGGAGGAGATCAAAATTTAACTCCAGGTATAGTTTTAAGAGTTTCTTACTAGTCCAATCAAGGTCTGGGCAGGATTTTGAGGATTAAATTCGTTGTTGCTTCCCACTCACGATCTCCAGTAACATGACTCCAAAACTAAACACATCTGATTTCAAGGAGAATTTTCCAAGCACTGCATACTCAGGTGACATATGTTGGAAAAATTCCTGAGGCACGAACAGTTACTGTTCAAATCAGCAACTGTTCTTGCCTTAGTTGCCCAGAAAAACAGACACTATTCAAATCAAAGAACTTCCTGCCCTGTTTTGCAGAAACTTGAGAACCAAGGCAACCAAGAAATAAACACTTTTCTATGGAATTTTTAGAGCAGAATGACTTAAGGTTACTTCCATCCCTTAGCTTTATTTATAGCAAAAACAAACCTTACATGAATAAGGATTCTATGTTGAAAATTGAAGATTGTTTCCAAGACTACTTTAGTGTTAGGATTAGACTAAATCTCTATTAGTATTTTTCTTTATCTTGAATAAGATCATGTTGATCAATTTAAATTCAGTATTTCAGTTTCAGTATAAGTCTTAGTCTTTTAGTTTCAATTAGATTATATATCAAGGAAGTGTAATAGCAAGAGTTCTATTTTGATTGCAACACTTCAATTTTGCTATAAATAAAGGAGAGGGATAGCAGTAACCTCACTTCCAATTCTGCTCATTCCTCTGTTCTTTGTGTTCTTGCTGTGTTCTTCATTCGGCCAGTTTTCCAGAATTGAATTCAAACAGTAATTGTTTGAATTCAATAGAACAGGAGCTTTTGTTGACTTCTGTTGACTTTTGAATCTTTTGTTTTTCCAACATTCTAGTCTATTACAAATTCTTAGCTAAATAGGAAATTGAAAACTCTTAGTCTAACTAGGAAATAACTACCGTACTTGATCAGAACACTTTGATCTTTATTGAAACATAAATAAAAACTACTAATGATAATCTTCAATCCAGTTGCAGTTTTGGAATCAAAGTCTTCAATCTTCAACAACATATAGCCACTGCACAAGAAAAATGTAAAAGATTGTCAGTTAATGTTATCATTCATGATGAAAATCCATGCTTGGTATTCTAAAAACCTATTTCTCTGGGTCACTTGCATGCCATGCTACCAGCTTCAAAAACCCTGAATGATCCACCATTATTCTTAGGATAATGGAATCATCAACAGGTGTAAAGACTGTTGAAATTCTATGATCTAAACAGTAAGTGTTCTAAACATTTACTGTTTAGATCGAAATCTGGAAATTGAAGAACAGAAAAAAATCTACCTGAAGCACAACACTATAATTTGCTGAAATTTTGCACTTAACCTTTATTGAATAAGAAAGCTCCTTATATAAGGATTACAAGGACATGAAATTGAAATAAACTAGGACTCTCTACACATGAGAGATTATTGCTTAACAGATTTACACAAAACCTGTTAAGAATAGTAAAATACTGAAACTACGTAAGCTACTGAAACTAAAACACAAACTCTGCCTAATCTTCTTATCTTCAAAGCTAATCTCATTAAAATCTAACAAAGACAAAGTATATTTAATCTTTAATATTTTCGAATTTTTCCTTGTATAATTGCCTCTGGCCTCTCCATAGCCATGAGGATGTTCACCAGTAAGGTTCTTGAAGCTTGCAGAGAGAATCGTGGTCAGCTACTGGGATAAATGAGTAGTCCTCAGTTCCCTGGTCATCAGCTGATCTCCATGACGTCCAGGAGCAGCTCCTGACTGTTAGAGTATAGAAGAATATTCTAGAATAGTGTAATGCGTATAAATAGAGAAGTGCACACACAACAAATGTATGCAAAACAGAATTCAATACAATACAATTTTAAATTTCAGTTTCCCTCTCTTTTCTCTCTTCTCCCTCTTCCCTTCTCTAAACTAATTCTTCTTTCAATTCTGCAAACTCTCTCAATCCTAACATGGTATCAGAGCTACTATGCTAGCGCATTGATCCAAGCTTCTGCAATCTGATCCTTCAATGGATCGATACCTACTGTTGAAGAAAACACATCGTTCAAGTTCTTCTTTATGATCTTTTGCAGCTTCTTCAATTCGTGTTGTTGTTATGGCAACATCTAGCATCTTCCATGCCAAATCAAGTCTCTGCGCAACAAATTACTTCTAATTTTGCACAACAGCAGTGAAGCTCAAACAGAGCAGCAGCAGAGCGAAGAAAAAAAAAATGAAGCTCAAACAGAGCAGAAGCAGAGTGAGAATTACCGTGATCGTGAAGAGGCAGCGAAGTAAGCATCCTGACTCACCGTTTCAATTCTTCAGATTTCCTGCAGTGTTTCTCTCTTGTTTTTTCTTCGAGACCTTGATAGAGAGGCCTCTCGGGTTCCTTTCTCTGCTGCTTCAGTTTCAATTGGTTCCTCTTTGTCATTTTCATTGTTATCCAAGCCTGGAAAAAAAAATTGAAGCTGAAACAGAGCAGCGAAGCATGCCTGTCTCCAGCCACCACCACCGGAGATGTCATCTCCACCGAGAGCCACCTCTGCCAGGCTCGACTGATTCTAGAGTACCAGGACCTCTTCGATCACTCCAATCTCTCTCTCGTGCACCTCCAAACCCTAACTACTGAACTCAAGTTGCTTCGTCGAGAAAATGCAGATCTCAAAGTCGCAAATAGTGAGCTTGTCAAGCTTGTTAGTCTTGCTTTTCAAGCCTCCGTGATGCAGCATCAGCAATGTTCTTTGGGAAACAATCGTGCTGTTGCATTTGAGAGGAGGAATAATGCTAATAATGTGGGGACAGAGAGAGTGAAGTTGCCGAAGAGTATTTCCATCAGGTTGCAGGGATAAAGACGTACCTAAGCAAGGTGAATCAAGCGATTTCTGGTAATGTGAGAACCAATGGAGGCGGTCGTCGTAGTGCCAGCAGTAGTCATCAACTCGGTCTTGTGTGGCGAGTCCACTCGATCAACTCGCTTCTGAATCATGTATGCAGATGAAGCAGCGAATTTCAGAAGAGGAAATAGTTGTTGGATTGGCTGCGGGGCTGCGGCGTGGCTGAGTGAGAAATAAGAAGAGACCTAGGTTTTGTGTTTTGCAGGTTTTGTATGTTTTGTTTGTATTGCTCTGCCGTTTTGTGTGTCAATTTCCACCGTTTTGCAAAAAAAAAATCAATAAAAAAAAACAAATCGAAAAAAAAAAACCGAAAAGAAGAAGAAGAAGAAGAATTAAAAAATAAATTCTGACACAGATTAAGAAATTCATCGGCAAATGAAAAACTTCAGAAAAACTGAAGTAGCCAAATGAAAAATTTCAGAAAAAACTAAAATAGACAAATAAAATTCAAACTTATTCTATCACGTCTCTTATCTCCCATTTCTTTCTTCTCATCCATCTTCTCAATGATGAAAAACTTCAGAAAAACTGAAGTAGACAAATGAAATGTCAATCAAGACATAGACATATAAAATGTCTTCTCTCTCTTCTATCTTCTTTTTCCATTCGAGCATTTTTCTTTCTCAATTGCATTCAAACTCATCTTTCTTTTATATAGTGTTGTTTTTTGTCAAAAAGGATTCATCAAGATAACCGTAGAGATCTTAACCTCTGAAGTATGGAACCAGCTGTGCTTTCCACATGAGGAAATTGTCAAGATTAAGCTTGACAGTGGTGACAGAAGGCATGGAAAGAATAGAAGATGGTTGGGCAGAAGAAGAAGAGCTTGAAGAGGCCATTTAGACGTTAGTCTTTTGTAGGCTCTGATACCATATAGAAATTCAGAAACAATAGTTTTATTATGCTCTGATTTGATTGATTAAATTGTATGTACATGTTGTTCTATATATATAGCAGATACATGTGTAACGTCTCTGTATTTAAATTACAAATTCAAATCACTGAATTAACACAACCTTCCTCTCTGCTGCAATCACGGGATGCTGTGATCTGCTGTGATCTCGGGATCATTCTCCTGATCTTCATCCCTCAGATCAGTGGCCGTTACTTGGTCTTCTACACTCCTGCTTAATATTTTGGTCTCAGAGTTGACTTCATTTGGTCTCTGAAGATTGTGATTTCTGTTAGTGGTCTGATTTTTCCTCCTGCTGTTAGAATCTGTACTTTTGTTCTAGGATTTCCTGACGTACTACATGAATCCTCTGTCAACCTCTTGACTTCTATGTTCTTTACTCCTATTTTGCTTGCGTTAAAGATTTATCGGTAGACTACTATTTTTCCTCTACTAAGTGCTGTAATTGCAGAAATAAACAACTTTTCCTCTGCCAATAAACTTGGGCAAGGAGGTTTTGGTTCTGTATACAAGGTAATGTGCCTATCCGTAGACTACTATTTCTATGATCCTTTCAAGCTTTTCTCAAAAATTATGCCTGGTCAAAATATTCTTTTGCTAAACAATGGAAGATTTGCTATTTCTGATGCCAAATAAGTGGTGTAAGTGGGCTGTATAACTTGAAATTCTCAGAGTTGATAGTATGTAAGACATAAAAGGCTATTCCATGGAAACTAATACTTACTGCTTTTTGAGGTCATTTTGATTGCAAAGCTTCAGCACAGAAATCTTGTGAGGCTTTTAGGTTGCTGCATAGAGGAAGAGGAAAAGATGTTAATCTATGAGTTCATGCCTGGTTGGTCTTGGGAACCTCCAAATATTAGTTTTAGTTTTACTATAACAAAAACAATATTTCATATTATGATGGTGAAGACCAAGTCAAACCCAAGGGAATTTTTTACTTAATTTTCCTACAAGATACTAACTCCAAAAGGTTAGGGTTTTTTTAATCAAAATTGAAGAAACAAAATTCCCTTACACTGTGTTGATATAGATATTGTTTCCATTTTTTATGTTGTTTTTTTATGTGAAGACCAAGTCAAAGACTACATTTTTTTATGTTGTTTTGACCTCACACAAGCTAATAACTTAGCCACCATTTTCCCTCACTGTGCTGTTATAGATATTGTTTCTATTCCAGCATCAATGGAGTGAAACTCTAGACTTTTTAGTTTTTAATCAACAACCAGTAAATTTAGTGCCTAATCTGACATCTGATGGAACATCAGAAGGGTTCTTTTAAACAACAAGAGATCCAGGGGACTAAAGAGACAAAAGTTTTGACTACTATAACCAACGATAGGACAAGAACAAGATAGTTAGGTCAATTTGAACTGATTAGAATGTTTCTGGAGGTGGCCATAAAGTTTGGGATAGATTTTTTACTGGACTCTTACTGTGACAGAGAAGATTTGAAGCTGAATTGGGCATACTAACAGATGAACACTTTCCCAATTGTAAGATTACAGGTTCTCCAAAACTATGTTCTGTTTATTTGGCCCACATAATTTTTACTTCCTGCTTTGTTTCACATTATGCCATCTTGGTAAGTCCTTCATGTAATAATCCAAAAGTTTGAACAATTTCATGAAATCTCTTCATTGCCAAAGTTTTAGGAATTGGAAAGCTGTATCAGTGTTTAAAATAAAGGTACATATGCTCTACAGCTATTTTAACAGTAACCTGTGACAAAATCAACAAGTTTTCCGGGCAAGTTAGCTTGTAAATAATCTAATAACAAACGTTGCTTTCAAAATTCAAATTCTTGACTGATCGTTAGCAGCCACTCAAGACTACTATTTAAACAAATGTGTCATCTGTACCCCTATGACAAGGAAATTTCATATAAAAAATTCCTCCGACAACTTTCATGTTCTTAAGAAATGCATCCTCCTAATATTTGTAAACCCTATTATGATGTGGAGCCCATATCAGAAAAGTTTTCGACACCCGCAAGACTCGAGCGTGAGATAAATTCCAGAATTGTCATAATGTAAGATCAAAATTTCTTAGGCTAAATCATATTTCAATGAAAGCTATTTAAAGTTGATTGTGCATACATGCATTTTTTTTATTAAAGCATGCAAGCCTTTTCTGCTGAAAATAAATAAATAACTATGTTGCAAATCATATCAATTTTTTTAACATAAGAGTTTTTCAAAGATTTATTAATATAGTTTTTTAATAAAAAAATATTTAATTATGAACTCAAGATATTAAATATATTGGACAATTGTTTTTAAAAATATTGATATAACGGCATATTAAATTATATTTTGTAAAATATTAAGCAGTATATTAGATCGATTTTAATTAACCTATCAAATCTATAACCTGAGTAATGAAAACGTGATAAACCTATATAAAATATATCAAAAAAAAATTATGAAGGTCGATTCCTAATCAACCCAATATTAAATAACAACATAGAAAAAAAGACAAAAAAACCTAATTTCTAATCAAACAAATAATAAATAACAAAATAGAATAAAAAATGAAAAAGGACAAAACAACTATTAGAGTTAATCCGAGTTAACTTGTCAAACCTAGAACCAGGTCATGATATCAAGATAACTTCATAGAAAAATAATAATAAAAATTTGAAGCTCCAATTTTTTTAAAATTTATTTTTTAAGTTTGAAATCTAGAAAAAAAATCCATGAGATTGAGATAACTCCCCATAAAAAAAATTAAAAACAAATTACGAAACCTAGTTTCCATACAATCTAATATTAAATAATAAAATTAATAAAAAATAATTAAGTTGTTAGAGGGTGAAAAAAACATTAAAATAAAAAATGATATAAAACAATGAATCGAGTTAACTCAACCAAACTCATGATCTACATTATGAGATCAAGATAATTCTATATAAAGCAAATAAAATCAACTCGAGTTAAATTATCAAATTTATGATCTAGGTAATGAGATCAAGATTGACCCATAAAAAAAAATAATGATCACGGAATTCAATTTTCAATTAACTCAATGTTAGAGGATGAAATTGAAAAAAATCAATAAAAACTTAACTGAGTCAACCCAAGTTAACATGTTAAACCTGTAAATCATATCATGATATCATAATTTATTTTAGTTTGATATAAGAGTAATATATAAACTAAAAAATTGAAAAATAAATATCAAGCATAAATTCTAAAATAATCTAATATTAAATAATAAAATAAAATAGAAAAATAAAAATAACACTTTTTTTATGCGTGGGTAATATAATAATTAAGACACAACAGTCAGTGTTTTGTTAAAAAGATCTATTAAGCGAAGTAGATTCCAAAATAACTTCTTCCAAAATAAAACTTCTCTTGCCATTCTCCACTCATCTATTCCAAAACTCAAGACCCAGTACTCCGTCATGGAGGCTGAAAAACTGTTCCTGCTTTTTTCTCTTGTAGTGCTCCAATTCTCATCTTGTACTTCCCAAGACTCCTTAAAAATGAAGCAAACCATTAAAGAAGGTGACCTTCTTATCTCTGAAGGAAATAATTTCGCACTAGGATTTTTCAGTCCAGGTAGTTCTAGCAATAGATATCTTGGAATCTGGTACCATAAAGTGCCAGAGAAAACTGTGGTGTGGGTTGCAAACAGGAACGATCCAATCATTGGTTCTTCAGGATTTGTCTTTATAAACCACTATGGAAACCTCGTTCTCTGTGTTAATGATGACCAAAAGCTCCAAGTGTGGTCTACAAATGTTTCAGTGGAAGAAAATGATTCCTGTGAAGCTCAACTCTTGGATTCAGGAAATTTGATAATGGTCACGAAAAGAAGCAGGAGTATTGTATGGCAAAGCTTCGATTATCCTACAAACACCCAGCTACCTGGAATGAAACTGGGGCTCGATCGAAAATTAGGAATTGATCGGTTCCTAACATCATGGAGATCAGCTGATGACCCTGGGATTGGGGACTTTTCAGTTAGGATCAACCCAAAGGGCTCACCACAATTCTTTATCTATAATGGTACAAAGCCAATTGCTAGATCTCTCCCTTGGCCATGGAGAAGTCAGATGGGCATATACGAAAGAACTTTTGTAAATGATCAGGACGAATTGTACTTGCTCTACACAGTTCCTGATGATTCCTATAACTTAAGAGTAATAGCGGATCATTCAGGACATGTAAAGGCGTTAACATGGCGACAAAGTGATGGTCAGTGGAAGGATTACTGGAAGAACCCTCAGTTTCAGTGCGACTATTATGGACTCTGTGGTGCTTATAGTTCGTGTGAACTTGCCGATCCAAGTGAATTTGTATGTGCCTGTTTACCTGGGTTCGAGCCCAAGTACCCAGAGCAATGGTCTGCGAGAGATGGATCTGGTGGTTGTGTCAGGAAGCGCCTGCAGACGTCTTCTGTGTGCGATCATGGAGAAGGGTTTATGAAGATAGAGAATTGCTTTCTTCCGGATACTTCGAATGCAGCTTGGGTGGACAAGATTAAGAGTCGCGCAGACTGTGAGCTAGAATGCAAGAGGAATTGTTCATGCTCTGCATACTCAATCATTGGAATTCCCGGAAAAGGGGATGCTTGTTTGACATGGTACATGGAATTAGTAGACATTAGATATGGAAGGAGTACAAGTCATGATCTTTATGTTCGTGTTGATGCATATGAATTAGGTACCTTTTCTCATTACAAATTTCATACAATTTTCATTGCAAATTTGATTTATAAGAGCTTTTCTATGTTTTGCCACTGCTCTAGGCTGTAGTTACTACATGAAAGAAAGATATTGGTAGATTTTCCTCTGCTGTTAATCTTTATTCTTTTCACTCTCATTCAGCTAAAAATACAAGGGAGACAGATGTTTCTCATGAAAAACCGATGCTGGCAATTTTAGTACCATCAATTGCATCATTCTGGCTTCTCATTAGCCTAACTGCTTATTTGTGCCTCAAGAAGAGGGCAAAAAAAGGTACCACAAGACACTCCAATCTCTATTTGATGCAACAGGGTTGGATTTGTAGTTATTCTGCTTGTGTTGTGGGGAGAAGTTAACTTTTTGATTGGAAAATAACCAGGTAATGTGCAGCAGGTAAACAGCAATTCTATTGAATTGGAATATTTCAAGCTCAGCATCATCGCGGCGGCCACCAACAACTTCTCTCCAGCTAACAAACTCGGCCAAGGTGGTTTTGGCTCGGTTTATAAGGTAGACATTCTTATTACATCTCAACACTACACATTCGTTTTACTATAATTTGAATAATTTTAATATCTAACTTGCCCTTGTTATATGATCTTAGGGTCTGCTAGCTAATGGACAGGAGGTTGCCGTAAAGAGATTATCTAGAAGTTCAGGACAAGGAACAGAAGAATTTAAAAATGAAGTTATGGTAATTGCAAAGCTTCAACACAGAAATCTTGTGAAACTTCTAGGTTGTTGCATTCAGAATGAGGAAGAAATGTTAATTTATGAATACTTGCCCAACAAAAGCTTGGACTCGTTTCTTTTTGGTAACTCTTTTACTGTGTTTATTGCCTTACTTTACACTAGTTGTCAAATTATAGCTGGCTGAAGAGTAATTTTCTTAACAGATGAAACAAGAAGATTGGTATTGGATTGGCGAAAACGCTTTGATATTATTGTTGGAATAGCTCGTGGGATTTTATATCTTCACCAAGACTCCAGGTTGAGAATCATTCACAGGGATTTAAAATGTAGCAATATTCTATTGGATGAAGAGATGAATCCAAAAATATCAGATTTCGGAATGGCAAAAATATTTGAAGGCAACCAAACTGAAGATAGGACAAGGAGAGTTGTAGGAACATAGTAAGTATCTTTGCATAAATCAAAGACCGAGTGACAAAGTACTATCACTGATTATCAGGAATACGAAAACTTAAGATTCTTGTTTTTCTTCTGCAGTGGCTATATGTCTCCAGAATATGTTGTGTTTGGAAACTTTTCTGTAAAATCAGATGTTTTCAGTTTTGGGGTCATGCTGTTAGAGATTGTGAGTGGCAGGAAGAACAATAGATTTTATCAACAGAATCCTCCCTTGACTTTGATTGGATATGTGAGTTATATGGAGCTTTTTGTGCTTTTAGCTGAATTTTAAAGATTGTCTGCTCTCATTTCTTGTATGCTAATGATTTATATGAACAACACAGGTGTGGGAATTATGGAGACAAGACAAAGCATTGGAGATAGTGGATCCATCAATGAATGAGTTATATATTCCGCGTGAAGCTTTGAAATTCATACGAATTGGTCTCCTGTGCGTGCAAGAAGATGCCATGGACAGACCATCTATGTTGGCCGTTGTTTTTATGTTGAGCAGTGAAACAGAGATTCCTTCTCCAAAACAACCTGCATTCCTCTTTAGAGAACCTGACAATAAACCTGATGTAGCATTAGACGTAGAAGATGGATCGTTTTCTGTAAATGAGGTGACAATTACTGAAATTTCTAGTCGCTGAAGCTGTATATAATTACTAATACGACATTCCGTTAGATTTGTAATGAACAACCCAATTCGGTGAAAAGTTAATAACTATTAGATATCTTAAGTGGGAAGAGGAGTGCAGGCTTCATGAGTAGACATGTAAGTTGAATCTGTAAGTATTCCTGCAGTTTTACTGTTCTTAGAATATAGCATCTTTCGTACAAATTTCTTGGAGACATTCGCAAGGAATGGGAGTTATGGAGAGAGATGATGATAGGACCGTAGAGATAGTTGAGTCATTCATGGTTGATTCATGTTAAGTTCATGAAGTACTGAGATGCATTCATGTTAGCTTCTTGTGTGTGCAATGAGAAGGCCACCTATATCATCTGTTCTGTTCTGTTTGTGTCCAACAATGATGTTAGATTTTAATGAGATTAGCTTTGAAGATAAGAAGATAAGAAGTTTTTAGCCATAAAATTCTAAATAGTTTTTATGATTATCTTTGATAGGATTTATCATAAATCCTATCCTTATCCAATAATCTCTCCTATCTATTGAGAGTTCTAGTTTATTTTAATTTCTAGTTTTTGTAAGCCTATAAATAGGCAAAGTTTTCAATTTAATAAATTGAATGAATGGATGGATGTACTTCATTCCAATATTTATAATTTTATGGGATGAATGGATGTGACTTCATTCCAATATTAATGATTTTATGGAATGAATGAATGTGATTCATTCCAATATTTATGATTTTATTTTTTTTCTTCAATTTCTATCAATTTCAGATTTTAGAGCTTTTCCAATTTTCCAACAAATGAAACATCACTTCCTTCTCCACACAACCAATATTTGCTTAAAAATCAGGAAATCTCTGGTGTTTTCACATTTATACATGTAATAAAAGGAAAGAAACTCAAAAACTATATAGCTTTAATTTCTTGCGATTCCTGCATGAAGGGAGTCAAACTCCAGGTGGGATACTTCTTTCATAACATGGGGTCCAAGGGACTAAATAGACAAAAGGTCTAGCCAATAAGAACAATATACTCAAGTCTATGCTTCTTTCATAACAGCTGTAAATTTCACTTGACGAATTGCAGTGGAACTTCCTCTATGATTGATGATCAAGCTGTATGGAACACGTTGGCATGCCCTACATTTGTAAGGTGATTTTTGCATCTTTCTCTAGCGAGAGATTTCTATGCTCAGCAGAAATATCCAAGAGCATTAAATGTGATCTCTTTTTCTCTCAACAATATTATCACCACAAGAGGCTCAAACCCATCAAGTTTCCAAGTCATAATGGATTCTTAAATAACTTTACCATCATGCTCCTGCTTCTAATATTCAATACTAGTCACCATCTATAGCAATCGACACCATAACTCAAACCCAATTTGTATCTGGTAGTGAAAATTAACTTCTTGTGTCATCCAATGGAAACTTCAAACTAGGCTTCTTCAGTCCTGTTGGAATATAATTCAATAAAGTCTCCCAGCAAAACTGTAGTTTGGGTTGCCAACAGAGAAACTCCACTCAAGAACTCTACTGGATTTTTCAAGATTCCTGATGATGGAAACCTTGCTGTCTTTGATGGCAAAAAGAGCACTCCTATTTGGTCCACTGATGTTTCCATGACAGCTACTAACTCATTAGCCAAGCTCTTACCTTCAGGGAATCTGGTTTTGGTTGTTCCGAACAAATAAAGCAACACAGAATCTGTCATTTGGCAAAGCTTTGATTAGCGTTCTGACACAATCCTGCCTGGAATGAAATTGGGGTTGAACAAGAGAAATGTACCGAATTTGGTCCTAACTTCATGGAAATGAACTGAGGATCCAGCTCCTGGGGATTTCTTCATTATAATGATTATTCCAAAGAGATCGATCTATTCATTTATTCCTTTGAGAACAATCAGAATGAAAGCTCTGTTTCTTTCGGTGCAAGAAATGGCACTGTTCCTTCAATTCTTGTGCTAGAACCCAGGAACGGTGCAACTGCTAATCTGGTGGGAAAGAGGAAACAGTAGAAAAACATGGAGAAGAATTTGGGTGGCACCAGAGGAACTGTGTGATGGGGGGTATGCTAGGTGTGGCCCATCAACTATCTTCAATACACAAGATGCTGTGCAGTGCATCCTCATGATTTAAGGCACTGAATCCTCATGATTGGTACATGTACTGTGAAGAGGAGAGAAAGGACAGATGTGGCAAAGGCAAAGGTGAAGGCTTTTTGAAAAAAAAAACTAATTTCTAATCAACCAAATATCCAAATATTAAATAACAAAATAGAAAAAACATAATTGAAAAAGAACAAAAATCTATTGGAGTTAATTTGTGTTAGCTTGTCAAACTTACAACCAGGTTATGATAACAAGGCAACTCTATAGTTTATTGCTTCATTTTTTTTTTAAATCAATTGAAGTTTGAAATCGAGATTGAGATAATTCCACATAAAAAAAATTAAAAACAAATTAAGAAACCTAGTTTCCAAACAATTTAATATTGAATGATAAAATTTTAAAAAATAAAAAAAATAAAATAATTAAGTTGTTAGAGAATGAATAAAAAACATTAAAAAAAGATATAAAACAATAAATCTAATTAACTCAACCAAATTAATGATGTACATTATAAGATCAAGATAATTCCATATAAAATAAATAAAAATAACCTAAGTTTATTATCAAATCTGTGATTCAAGTAAAAATAAAAATAAAATGCATTATTGAAGGAAAAAAGCTAAAAATAATTCTATTTTTATATGTGGAGATATTATCTTATCAGCTAACAGAGATCAAGCCTGCACTGTTCTGTTCATCCACACTAACAGAGCAGCTTTGATCCCAAGTTACATTGCATTGCATTTTCTCATGTATTATATTGGAGCTGCACACTGCCCAAAGCTGCCCAAGATAGATGCTTGCTCGTTGCCCGTCGAAGAAAATTTTCCTTTAGAAGACTTTTTGCTTTTTTTAATTGAAAGCTAAAGAAAAAAAAAATGCACCTGCCACTATGGATGTCTACCCATTGCCCGTCCAAGAAAATTTGCCTTCAGAAGACTTTTTACTAAAGCTAAATTTTAATAATAATAAAAATATTATTTTTAAATAAAAGATATTTTTTAAAATAACCATTACTAACCAAGTGCACTGATTGCATTAAGGCTGTGTTTGTTTCCCGGAATTCACTTTCCGGGAAACTATTTTCCAAACTTTTCTGTGTTTGTTTGCCTTCCAGAAAGTTGGTCAACGGAAAACACTTTTCAGTCAAAGAAAAATTTGGCTTGATTTTCAGGAAAGTGTTTTCCGGAAAATTTGGGCGGAAAACACTTTCCGGAAGTTGTGAAAAATATAGCAATGTCATTATTTGCTGATTATATCAAATTTGATCCTCAAACTTTTGATTGCTATATAATTCGTTTTGAATATTTATTTTTCAATTCCATCTCTTAAAATTTTATTTTTATATTAATTTTGGTTCTTATTTTTATAATTGCTATTTGCTTTTTTCTTATCATTTTTTTATTGAAATTTTTTATCTATCAAATTTGGTCCTCATTTTTTTATTGTTACTTATTTTATTTGAAATAATTTATGAAATGTTAATTATTATTATTTTAATTTATTCACCTTTCATTTTTTTTTTTTAAATTTTTAGATTTGATCTCTATTATTTTGATTATTATTTATTTTATTTGAGATAATTTATGAAATTATATTTTTTTTTTCAATTTCATTCTTATTCAACTTTTTAATTTGTAAGATTTGTTCCTCATTATTTTAATAAACTTTAAAAAAAAAAATTATTAATAAATTATTTTCCAGTTTATTTCCCATAACACAAACAAACACTGGAAAGTGTTTTCCAGTTCATTTTCCATAACACAAACAAACACTGGAAAGTGTTTTCCAGTTCATTTTCCATAACACTGCCAAACATCAGAATTCACTTTCCAGGAATTCACTTTCCCCGAAATTCACTTTTCCTATGATAGAATTAGTTTAAATTCAAAAATAAAATTATTTAGAATTTTATAATTTCTGCTTTTAAGACTTCTCTGTAAGAAAAATATAATTTTCCTACAAAATTATATGACCTCTATCATGCATGCAAAATCTCTGTCCGTTCAGATATTTACACTCCCAGATCAGTTAACAAATCTTAAGGCAAAAAAACTTTCAAACTCGGGGCCTTGGAAGACAATTCAATGCTATCCCCATGCTGGATAGAGTGGAAAACATGAGAGCCATCAATATATATTACTCCCTTCTTGGAAAACCATGAGGCCTTCATGGACTGATCAGATTTAATTATCCCGTGCATTAACCTGATTGCGGCACCAGGTGAAATGGGTTCTCTCACCATATATTGAAGGTCCTCGGATAGAACAGGCATTGCAAATCCACCTGCCGAGAGCATCGCAGCTGTTGATCCAGCAGCAGTTGAGACTCTGAGACCACTTGATCGGCAGTTCACTAATGGTCCACACGATTCACCATCCCTCTGAATTCTGCCAACATGAACAAAGGTTCAACATAGGTCATATCAACATGATATGCTATACTCAACGCATACTCAATGCCAAATCATTACCTGAAAGAGAAACGTGAAACTGTTGCGGGACAAGGGTCTGCGATCAACACGTCATTGAGGGCATAAGATGACAGTGGTTGTGAATTTACACTTAATGATATTCTCGACAGGTTAGAGGGAAGTTTTTGACCAGCTAGGATATCATCTAGCACCTGAGAGAAACCCACGTGAATTATGAACATGGGAAATTTACTTGCTATGAAAAGAATTTGGTGATTTCTGCTGATTTAGGTGATACATATATTCTAAGAACAAATGACACCATTCAAAAATATACATACTACAACAAAAATGATAAGAGCACAGGCACATAAACTCAAATGAGAGTACAACCATTTCAAAATTACAAATTATAAGACGAAAGTGTGTTTAAGTCTCTTCTCCAAGGAAAGCCTTCTAATGATTAGCAATCCAGTCATTAAAAAACTGCTTTGGTAAAATTAAGTTAGGCTTTCAAGTCTTGGATACCCTTTCTGGATTGCTTAGTGATCAATCTAAGTTAGCACAAATGTTAGTATTTAACCTGGACATTACATGGCTACTAAGTTGTCCTTTAATCAATACCCAAACTTATAATTACAGCCTATACATTATCAGAGTCACATTTATTGTCTATGCCTGCTTTAATCTCCCTTTATTAACCCTGTTGGTATTTCTTACTTGTTCAAAACTCTGGACAGTTGCTGCACACAGGTAGCCAGTGCTTCTAGTAGCATCAAATTCATTACTGAACTTCTCCACCTACACCAAAGGTCATACTGTAATTGGACATCCAGAAAACACACACACACAAAAAAAAGAGAATCTAAGTAAATCCTTATAGACATAATGAACATAAATCTGAGCTCAGCCTGACAAATAAACTAACCTCTTTGACTTGTGTGGGATCTGAGTTCACTCCTAGAACCGGAATTGAATCATCCAAGAAATGACTTGCTTGTAAGAGAGTTCCATCACCACCAACAGTAACGACCAAATCAAAATTCCGAATTGGTTGTGACAAATTTGTACGTAAGATGGGTTCCCAATCAATATTTGATTTCTTTCGTAAAATATCCTGACAGAAGTTTATAGCATCCTTGTGAACCTTACGCCTGTTATCTAGATAACGAAAAGCCTGCAATAATTCCAGCACGAAATTGAGTAAGAAACATCGTAGAAACCTTTACATGATTAGTAAGAACAGAAAATGATCAGAAACAAAAAAAAGACTTAAGACATTAGATCAAATGTTCCCTTCAAATTTTGCTGGACCAACAAAATTTCTATCAAGCAGCCATCAAATTTGAGAATGAACAGAATTCCTTCATCGAAACATAAAAATTAAGTGTTTTGAGTTATCGTCATCAACTATTACAGATATAATAGCTAAATAAGAGCAGAAAATGTTAAACTCAATGAAAATAATACAATCCGAAAAACGCTAATATCAACTTTGACATTTTATCGAACAGTCTCTCGTCATCAAGGTTAAGCCAATTGTTAAAACAAGAACGGAAAATGAAAATGAGATAAGGAACAAGAACCCAGAAAGAAGTGGCTTATACTTAAGAGGATTGAAGTGAAGAAACCATGAATAGTGAGTTCCGAATATTCTGTACAAAGAAAATAGAGAGTAAAAGCGGCATATGGTTGTTACCTGAGGAATGGTGATGGGAGAAGCACTACCTGACTGGCCAAATTGGAAAACATCAAAAGGTTTTAGCAGCAATAAAAGCCGCCTCCTTGCCATCTTTCTCACTGTGTTCGTGAGCTCGCTTTCTCAATGGGTTCAGAGCAGCGAGGTCCTGTCCGTCCTTGGAAGACTTGGGAGGCAAGGGGCTGGAGATGGAGGCGTGGTGTGGAAGGTCAGTGAGTTGGGCATATGGGCCTGTTTGGGCTAACTTTTTTAACTGTTAATCAAAATGGGCAATTCTTTCTTCTGATTTAAAAGAGTTTTTTTTTCATGCATATGATATTATTTTATACAATAAACTAAAAGAGTTCAGTAAAACACTGTAGATTATGAGTGAAAACACTGTGGATTTCAATAGTTTTTTTTTTGTTTTTAAACAGTACATATACTATTTATATATTCTTTCACAGAAAAAGACAATAAAAGATATATAGCTTACTGGCAAAGACACAGGCGTGTCTTTAGAGGGGCAGGGGTCGAACCACTGCCTACCACATTGTTTTTTCACTTATGTTTTGTTTGCTTTTTTTTTTTTCACTTATGTTTTTTTTTTTCATTTTTATTTATTTTGATTTTTTTTTATTTTGACTTTTTATTTATTTATTTTGATGTTTTTTTTATTTATTTCGTTTTTGTTTTTCTCACTTATGTTTTTTTATTAAAAAAAATTTATTGACAATTTTTTTTCTTTAATTGAATTTTTCCAATTATTAACTCAATAAGAATAATAATATTAGTTTTTTTTCTTGCTTCCTTTTTTTATGTTTTTTATTTTTTTTTATCGTAATAATTTAATAATTTTTATTGTTTTAGTTGTAATAGTAATAATATTCTTAGATTTTAAGACTTCGATATTTTCATTTCGGCCCTTATACTTTTAATTTTGGATTTTAATCCCTTTATATTTAATGTTCATTTCATCCCTATTACTTTTAATTTTTTATTTTAATCCCATTATTTCTTTTAATTTCAAGAATAATCCTTACTTTTGTCCATATATATATATAAGTGTGCTTAGCTTTGATTTTTATTTTTTCTTATTTTCTTATTTGTTGGGCTGGTATAGTTTTTTTTCAAAAAAAATAGTTCTTAAATTTTATTTTATATCTATGATCATTTGGAAATTGATATTTGTATTTTTTTTTTGTTATTTCTTTTAGTTTTTTTTCCTTTTTTATTTTTACGTCATATGACTTTTTTTACCTGATAATTTTTATTTTATTTTTTTGTTTGATCTTTTGTTAAATTTTTTATGATTTGTTTGGTGTTTTATTTTTTTTTCATTATTAGCATAATAATAATAATAATAATAATAATAATAATAATAATAATAATAATAATAATAATAATAATAATAATAATTTAATGTTTTTCTCTTACTTACTCTTTTGTTAATGTTTTTTAGGTTTTTTTTTTCTCTCGGGATAATTTTGATAATTTTTATTCTTTTAATAGTTATACAAACTTTTTACTCAGCTCGTAAAGTAGTGTAATATTTTCTTATTAACTTTCAGGTCAAATAATTTTTTTTCCAGTCAATAATTTTTATTGTATTTTTCATTTATTTTATTTTTTCATTTGCTCTTTTGTTAATGTTTTTATGTTTTTTTTAAGCCATTGATTTAATTTTGTTTTCTTCCCGTTATTAAAACAATAATAATATGAATATTAAGAATAATAATAATAATTTTAGGTTTTTGTTCTTACGTGCTTTTTTATTAATTTTTTTTGGTTTTTCTCTGAGATTTGTTAAATAATGTTTATTGTTTTGACAGTGATAGTGATGATAATTTAAGAAGTTAAGACTTTGATTTACTATTATTATAATAAAGGATGTTGATCTTTTTCATTATATCAAATTTTACATACTGTAATATTATATTTTAATCTCAACAGTTATGAAGATTATTTGTTCTGCCCGCAATGTAGTGCGGGCAATTCAACTAGTAAAATTCTAAAAGTTCTCTAAGTATGTTATCATTAAGAAAAGGAATAATTATATATTTCTGATATTTTAAAATACTCATAAACAATTTATAATTCTTCGTTAAAGTTTGATAAAAATATTAAAAATGTTTCATCAATCATTTTGTCCAATTTATATTTAAAGAGTTAGGATTTAGTTGTAAATTTTAATATTTGAGGATATAAAACTATTTTGTATTGTATACTCTCAAATATTAAAGATAAAAAAAAATTAAACGTAATACTAAAATTTAGGCTTTAAAATAGTTAAGTTTTGATCCAATAAAACAGAAACTCCCTCTTGAAGAAAGATATACCTTGAATATTAGAAAAGATTAACAAATAAAAATTTGACATAGAAAAACAATCAAGCAACAATACAACATGTGTATTTGGGGGAATACATCTTTTCCTTGCACAACTAGTCTTCGTACTCATACTCTCACAGACCATTAATTTTTCTACTGAATTTAATATTAGGTGACGACTCCTAAATTATAGGATCATAATTTTATAATTATATCCAAACTATTTTCCATACATGCTCAGGAGGCAGACCCATTGTTCGCGAAGTCATGCCATGTCAAGACAACACTGGTTAAATTGAGTTTTTTTTTTTTCTTTCTAAAAGGTTATCTTGATTTCTTTTGACTTAATCTCAAGTTTGATGAGTTAATTTAATTGATTCAATTATTTTATATTTTTAATTGATTTTTTTCTCTTAATCTTACCTTTTAATATTGTGTTTTATCATAGCATGTAATTAAATAGGAAATATTGTAATCTCATTCTTATGTGGTAATCTCCACCATTACTATTGTATGTTGCCCTACACATATATATAGAAAGGATTGGCTAACTATTAGGTTAAGCCTCCTAATTCATTCTCAACTTGGTATCAGAGCCCTTGTCCATCAAAACTCTTAATTTCATGGAAATCGGGTAAGCAACGCACTGTTGCTCGGTCTTCGACGGAAGCTGAATATAAGGCCTTAGCAGATGGCACGGCTGAAGTTATTTGGCTTCAGTACTTATTAACAGACCTTCAGATTCCGACCACCTATGCTCCTATCATCTGGTGTGATAACCTTGGCGCCACATACTTGTCTGCAAATCCTATCTTTCATGCTCGCACAAAACATATTGAGATTGATTATCATTTTGTCCGAGATAGAGTTGCAAAGAAAGAGATTCAGATCCGGTTTATTTCCTCCAAGGATCAACTTGCCGATGTTTTCACTAAGCCACTTCCGGCTCCTTCATTTACGGCTTTCAGGTTCAAGCTTCGGGTTGATTCTCCACCCTCAGCTTGAGGGGGCGTATCATAGCATGTAATTAAATAGGAAATATTGTAATCTCATTCTTATGTGGTAATCTCCACCATTACTATTGTATGTTGCCCTACACATATATATAGAAAGGATTGGCTAACTATTAGGTTAAGCCTCCTAATTCATTCTCAACTTGTTTGATTAAGAGATGATTTGTTTTGATCTACTTTTTATAAGGCTATCTCAATCTCATAGCTTAATAATAGTATCTAAAATGATTAACCTTATTTGATTTTATTATTTTATATTTTTTTAATCAGAATTTTTATAAACTTTATGGTTGAATATTGGATACGATAATTAGATTTTTTGTTTGGCTGTGAAATGGATTGTTTGAAGCTATAAGCCATATATTTTCTGTGGGTCTTGACCTGTTTCTAATGGGGGAATGTCGAATTCTAGCTTTGCATGGTGATTTTTTTTTTCATTTCAGTTGGAATGAAATCAACAAAGGCTGACCGTACTGTTTAATGATGGATATATACACTAACCCATCTTTTGAAATAAACACATTAATGAAAGCTTCAATCTTGCTTGCTTAAGCTTATCAGTTTGTGTTCACGTTGATCGTCTGCATAAACAGTTAAGAAGAGAACAGAAGAGTGAGATTGCTTCTCTAGGTCTAAAATTAACATGAGAAATATTGTTTGCTAGCTTGAACATTATTTGCTTCTATTTCTTTCTTAATTTTATTCAGCAGGCTTCTGTAAATTAGGCAGTTTATACTAGATTTCTCACGTTGCTATTGTTTTCTTTGGAATTACCAGAAAAAAAGGATGGATAGTGGCTTGGACAATCTTGTTTTTTTTTTTAAAAAAATATGCCAGAAGCATCAAGAAAAATGATCTTCTCTTTTTTCTCTCATTTTTCTTGAGTGGTGTGACGTGATGGTAAAGGGTTTGCGATCTGCACAACAGGTTTCAAGTTCGAATCAGGGCATGCATCCTTTGTAAGAGTCTGGGACAACCGTGATTTTATTCACTCATTTGGACTTACAAAGTGCGTTTTCTGGAAGATGAGATTTCCTCGCATAAAAAAAATGATGTGCTCCTATTTATTTTAGTTGATGATATTCATTCCTATTTAACAAACTGTCCTTGCTATATTTTTTTTCCCAGTCTGAGTTTTAAGACAAATTAAGTTTTTCTGGTGCTTTGCATTGGAATCAAGAAGAAATCAATAAGAGACATAATGTTTTTAGAGCTTCCTTTCTAGCATTTTTTCACTTTAAAAACATGGAGTATTCCTCCCTAGAATTGAGAACAGAAGAGTGAAGCTGTTTCTCTGCATCTATAATAAAGAGAGATATCAGAAACTAAGATTGTCTTCACTGCCTTTCCATTTTTTTTTCCATTGTCTTCACTGCCTTTCCATTTTTTTTTCCAGACTTTTGATAGCTTTGGCATTTTTCATACTTATAATGTAAATTTATTAGACCTTTCAAGACGTTTTCTGGGAAGCTGGGCATCATATCATAGGCAGCTAAAAAAATGGTTTTGTTTGGACGAGGTTCCTGCCTTAAATTAGCTGGGCATTAGTGATTTTGATTCCCAATGTTGCTGTTTAACATTAAATTTGGACGTGGGTTATGCACATACTGCGCTGCTTCTTTTTCTGCGTAAACACGGCACCGGTTCCTTTAGTTGCCTTCTAATTTAAAATGTGCTGACAGTGATTTATGATACAGCCCAGGCAAATCACGGCGACCAACAATAAATTAAAAAGTGTGTTGCTTTTACTGAATCACGTCACAAAACACTCACAAAATATTTATTCATTTTAATCATTTTTTTATTTTTCTAAATCTATATTTTTTTTATTATTTTAATATTTAATTTATTGATGATTAATTTCATAATTTATTGTGGTTTGTTTTATATATATGATTAGCTCGGTTCTATAACTCGCAGGGGTGAGAAAAAAACTAAAAATCGATTAAATTGAAAAAATCAAAAAAAGATAATTGAGAAAAACCAAACCGGAAAAAAAATCAATTAAACCAATTAGATTTTTTTTTAAAATTTACTGGCAGTTCGGTTTTTTAAGTAAAAATCAGTAAACCGAACCGGTTCAAGTCTACTTGCAACGCTAAGGCCCCCAGAAAGACCTAGAGAAGAAAAATGGCTAATCTCATGGACGAGATTTCAAAAATCAGCTGCCAAAGTTACCGGAGCACAGTATATGAAAACCCAGAGTTTCTTGCCTACTTTCATGAGGCTACTCACTCCACAAGCGGAGATTGGTTTCCTTAACATACGAAACCGACCCACAAGAAGAGAGAGCTCAACAGGAATGGGACATCTTCGTGCCATTCCATGGGAATTTGCTTGGACCCAAACAAGATTTGTTCTTCCAGCATGGCTTGGAGTTGCTGATAGCTTCTCTTCTGCAGCTATCACACTCATTATTCTATTCTAGTAGTAGACTAGTTAATTGCTCGCAACGTTTACTACGTTGCGGGCCGAACCAATATTTTTTATAATTATTGGGATTGAAACAATTAATAGATTTTACTAGTTCAAAAATAAAATATAACATCTATACATGCAAGGTTTGATATAATTAAAAACATCAACACATCCTATTATAACAACAACAATATCGAAGGTTTCACATCTAAAAATATCATTATTATTATTGCTAAAACTATAAAAATTATTATATTATTCCAAGGAGAAAAAAACTCAAAAACATTAATAAAAGAGGAAGCAAGAAAAAAAACTAAAATTATTATTATTATTATTATTGCATGAATAATGGGAAAATAAATTCAATAAAAGAATAAAAAAGCCCAAAAACTTTAACAAAAGAGCAAACAAAATAAAAATGAATAAAAATAAAAATTATTAGCTAAAAAAATCATTTGACGTTAAAATAAAATAAAAAACTAATAAAAAAACCAAAAGAAAAACAAAGGAAAACAAATAAGAAATATCAATTTTCAAATGATCATAAACACAAACTAAAATTTAAGAACAAAATTTTTGAAAAAAATGTTATCTCAACAAAAGAGAAAATAATAAAAATTAAAAACCAAACTAAAGGCACATATATATAAACATAGATAAAAATAGGAACTATTTAAGAACTATAAAAAATTAAAGGAAATAAAATCAAAAATCAAAAGTATAAAGGCCGAAAACAAAATCAAATATATTATCAATTTCAATCAAATGAAAAAATTGAAAAAATCAAATAAAGTATAACATCTATACATGCAAGGTTTGATATAATGAAACACATCAACACACCCTATTATAACAACAGGAACATCGAAGTCGTAACATTTAAAAATATCATTACTATTACTGCTAAAACAATAAAAAATATTAAATTACCCCAACAAAAAAAATGAAAAACATTAAAAAAAGATGAAGCAAGAAAAAAAATTATTATTCTTATTGCGTTAATAATGGGAAAAAATTCATTCAAAGAAAAAAAAAAAGGTCAATAACTTTAACAAAAAAACAAACAAAAAATGAAAAAAATAAAATTATAAGCAAAAAAAATAATTTGAAGTCAATATAAATAAATAAAAACAATCAAAAACAATCAAAAGAAAGAAAAATGAAAAACAATTCATAAGTGAAAAAAATAAAATAAAAAAAGAAAACAAAAAATGAAAATAAAATAAAATTATAAGCAAAAAAAATAATGCATAATCCACGCTAGCAGGGGTCGACTTCCTGCCCTCTTTAGAAACAGGTGCGCCTATTTTCCACTGAGCTATAGGCCTTAATTTCTGCTAATGTTTTATTCTTATGATTATTGTCATGGTGTTGTAATGTTTCTCATTTTCTTGGGTTCACTAGTTAGATAAGCAAAGTCACATTAAACCCCCATATATCTGTTTTTGTCGTCAAATTGGGGACCTTCCACTATTTACATATTAAAACCTAGAAGTCTAGAATTACGTGTGTGGCTATAAGCACTGTGAGGATGATTAATCCTAACTATGAAATAGAATCAAACAGATGAGTTTGATGATCTTGCAATGCAACGCAAACTGATGCGTGCAAGGGAGAGAAGAAAGAAAAAGGCGGGAAAGCAAATTTTGAAAATGTAGTATGCTCTGTATATTTTCTCACACACATCACGTGAGTACCTGTCTCTATTTATAGGTACAGTTATGGTTCCACGTACTCATATATTTATACTATACGTATACTCTAACATCCCCCCTCAATCTCATGCCTTGGTAAGCCAAGCATGAGATTGTTACAATGCATTCTAAACAAAGGAGCACTTAAACCCTTCGTTAGTATGTCAGCAAACTGCTCTTTGGAAGACACAAATTGAACAGACAGATGTTTATCAGCCACCCTTTCACGCACAAAATGGATGTCAATTTCAATATACTTTGTCCTCTGGTGTTGAATAGGATTGAAGGCCAATGAAATTGCGGAGAGATTGTCACAGAATATGACTGGTGGCAGATCAATCGAAATGTGAAGAAACACTAGCAGTTGCTTGATCCAATCAAGCTCAGCTGCTGTGGAGGACAAGGCACGATACTCTGCCTCTGTAGAAGAACGAGACACAGTTTGCTGTTTCTTAGAAGACCAGGAGATTGGATTTGAGCCAAGGAATACCACTAATCCAGTGGTTGATCTTCTGTCATTAGGGTCACCCGCCCAATCAGCATCACTAAATGCTTTAACATCCAAAGAGCCACACCGATAGGTAATGCCATGAGTAACAGTACCCTTTAAGTACCTCAGAATACGTTTGACTGCAGTGTAATGAATCACCATGGGACTCTGCATAAATTGGCAAACTTGGTTAACTGAAAATGCAATATCTGGACGAGTGAAAGTCAAGTATTGCAATGCACCAACAATGCTGCGATATAGAGTTGGATTGTCAAATGGCTGCCCATTATCTTTACACATCCTCTAATATGGCAGACAAGGCGTCTCACAAGGTTTGGAATCAAGCATCTTAGTTTTGAGCAAAAGATCTCTAACATATTGAGATTGAGATAAGAAAAGCCCATCCTGATTACTGGTAATCTGAACCCCCAAAAAATAGTGAATGTCACCCAAGTCTTTAATATCAAACTCAGAAGATAAAGATTGTATAATGCTTTGCAGCTCACAAGTGTTACTCCCAGCAATGATAATGTCGTCCACATAGACTAAGAGGATTATGATACCATCAGCAAGATATTTAGCAAACAAAGAAGGATCAGAATAAGTGCACTGAAACCCTAGAGAAGGTAAAAATGCAGTAAACCTGTCATTCCAAGCTCTCGGAGCCTGTTTGAGGCCATATAACGATTTGTGAAGTCTGCACACAAGCTGAGGATTCTGAGAATCTGCAAACCCAGGAGGCTGTGCCATGTACACCTCTTCGTTAAGAATGCCATGAAGAAAGGCATTCTTAACATCCAACTGCCTCAATGTCCACCCAAATTGAGAAGCAAGGGAAAGAATAAGTCTGATGGTAGTTGGCTTTACCACTGGACTGAAAGTCTCTCCATAGTCAAGACCTGCTTCTTGACTGAAACCCTGGGCTACCAATCTAGCTTTATGCCGAACACTGACCCCATTAGCATCCTTCTTAATCTTAAAGATCCATTTGCAGCCTACCACATTCCTGTCAACTGGCAAAGGAACAAGTGTCCATGTCCCTTGAGCATTAAGGGCAGCAAGCTCTTCTTTCATGGCATTAAACCACAGTGGATGCTGTAATGCGAGCTTGTAGTTGGGAGGTTCAACCACAGACAAGTCAGACTGAGCTGCATGCATAGCAGTATGAAAACAGGTTTTCTTTTTCACAATACCACTTTTGGACCTTGTTTGCATAGGATGCAAATTCATTGGAGGAATCTGCAACACCACTGGAAGGACCTCAGGCCGAAAATTATCAACAGGTCTTGAGGAGTCAGTGAACATACCTCTATTGGTGAATCCATGGGCCACAAATATAGGACATAATGTTGAAGAGGCAGAAGTAGTGGGCACTACTGGTGAGATATGGGAAGAAGATTCAGTAGAGGAAGACACAGCAGGAGAAGAGGGTAAGCTGACAGTATTTTAAGTTGTAACAACAGGCATGACAGACTGAGGTGTGGAAATTGAAGAAGAAGGGGAAGCATGGATTTTGGAAGCTAAGTCTTTATAAGGGAATACATGTTCAAGAAACAACACATGCCTAGAGATGTACACATGTTTGGTTGACACATGATAGCAAATATATCCCTTGTATTGAGAGGCATAGCCGAGAAACACACACATAGAAGTCTTTGGTTGTAGTTTATGTTGTACATATGGTCTAAGCAATGGAAAGCAAGCACACCCAAATATGCGTAAATGAGAAATAGGGGGAATATGACCAAATAACAATTCAAAAGGAGACTTATTAAGCAAGACCTCAGAGGGCATTCGGTTTATCAAGTAAGAAGCAGTGTTAACTGCATAAGACCAAAAAGAAGGCACTAATTGAGCATGCTGAAGTAAAGTGATGGTAGATTCAATTAAATGTCTATGTTGACGTTCAGCCAACCCATTTTGCTCAGGAGTGTAAGGAAGACTTGTGATGAACAATACCCTTGTCGGCAAGAAACTTTTGAAAAGGTTTATTAACAAATTCACCCCCCCATCACTTTGAAAGACTTGAATTGTCTTAGAGAATTGAGTGCAAACATAGTTGTAAAAAGAAGTGACTATGGAAAACACATCACTCTTATTAACAAGTGTAAACAACCAACAAAACCGAGTAAATTCATCAACAAATGTGACATAATATCGATAACCATCAACAGATATATGAGGGGAAGGACCCCAAAGATCACTATGAATTGTATTAAATGCTGATGTAGCTGAATTTACACGGGAGGGAAAAGGAAGTTTACAAAATTTACCCTCAAGGCAACTAACACATACATCAGAACTTTTGTCTGTAGAACAAGTAATATTGGCTTTCTGTAACATAAGATTGACTACTTTATTGGAGGGGTGACCTAGCCTATTATGCCAAGTGGAGGATAAGACCAACTGACCAAGAAAGGCTTTGAACTGAAAATTTGAAAGAGACCGTGAAACAGCTGAAGACAAAGGGTAGAGGCCATTACTGCACTGCCCCTTGTACATTATCCTGCCTGTGAGCTTGTCCTGAATCTAAAAACAGAAAGCATAAAAAATTAGATAGCAATTGTTATCTAAGCAAACCCGATGTACAGACAACAAGTTTTGTGTCAGTTTAGGCACACATAAAACAGACTTCAAATGCAGTGGCTTAGCATATGTAGGAATGATAGCTGAACCAACGTGAGATACCGACAAACCTTCACCATTGGCTGTTTGGACAGTATCCTATGCAGGATAAGGAGAGCTAAGTGAGAGGTTTGACAAATCAGCAGTCATGTGATTTGTTGCCCCTGTATCAACGATCCAAACTGGAGAAGAACCAGTCATGTGAGTCGCAGGGGACTGAGAATGGGGTTGTCCAAAAGGCTGATGCATAGTGTGAAGGGCATGATGTGGCTGAGGAATAGGAGAATTACTGGAGGAGCCAACAAAGTTTGGTCCAGCTTCATTATAATAGCAGTACCAGGTAGAATGATTAGGTTTGCCACAGATTGTACATTTTGGCCTTTCAAACCCCCTAATACCACAGGATGGTGCTGTGTGACCCTCCATATGACACAATTGACACACAACCCCACCAGACAAAGATGGTGAAAAGGAACCAGGGGAAACATGTCGTGACACTCCAGAGTGCATGGATGACAAATCATGAGGTTTAGACTGAAACTGACCTCGCTATGAATAAGACCTCTGATTGAATTGAGGCCTAACCCGACCTCTGTTCCTGTTGAAAGGCCTGTAGCCATTATTATCATAGGATGCATATACATTCTGGTCACGAGAGGGTTGAAACATATGTGTAGCAGTGGACTGAGGTCTTGCAACCGTATGCATAGCAGTAAGAAAGGAAGAAGGCACCGAGGTGTTATTCTCAACTATGAGTTCCTCAGCCAACAATTGAGAACAAAACTCCTTCAAAGTAATAACACTCTCTCTTCCTCTAACAACACATCCAAACGTGTTATACTCAGCAGGCAAGCCATTTAGAGCCAAAATTACTATATCCTCATCAACAAAATAAACACCAGCTGCAGCCAAATAATCTCTAGCCTCTTTAATCCTCAAGAGATATTGACTTATATTATCTGTGCCTTTTCTAATATTCTGTAAATTTGATTTCAACTGAAAAATACTAGTCCTCGAGACAGTAGAAAACTGCTCTTTCAACCTTTGCCAGAGGTCCTTGGAACTAGTACTTCCTTATAGGGGCATCAAATACATCTGGCACAACGGGCAACAGGGAGAGGACACAATTCTGAAGAAGTTGGATTGGGTTATAGGAAACATAGCTATGGCCAATGTTTGGCCGAATGCCACAGCTCATTTCTTCCCCAGAAGTGTTTCTGACCACAGTTCTATGATGCTTCAGCTTAGGCAAGATCATTTCAAGCCCAAGCCAAGTTTTAAGTTTCTGAATTTCTGGGCCGAGAGGGAGGATTTCATTCCTCAGATCGCTAGGGTGTGGCAGGTGCACATACATGGGTCCCCTATGTTTAGATTTACCTCTAAACTTCAGTTAATCAAGGCGTATTTGAAAATTGGCATAAGGTTAACAGAAGCAACATTTCCATTCGGGTGGCTAAGGCCAAGGCTAACTGGGATGAGGCCCAGTTGAGGTTGGATGTTGACCCAATAGCAGAGGAGACTATTCTGTTAGAAAGAAACAAAGCAAAAATATACTTAAGGTTGAGCAAGGATGAAGAAGCCTTTTTCAAACAAAGATCAAGAATCCAGTGGCTTACTCTCGGGGATAGAAATACCACTTTTTTCCATCGATCTCTCCTTCATAGAAAGATGATAAATAAAATTACTAGTCTTGAGGATGGGGAAGGAAACATTTTCCACGACCAAGAGGGTCTGGGAAAAGTGGCTGTAGGGTATTATATGCATCTAATGAATGAGGAAACAGGAACAGGGGCAGGAATGCAAGACTATGGTGGTTTCCCTAGGCCTATTTCGGATAATATGAAAAAGGATATCTCTCGCCCAATCACAAAGGAGGAAATCCAAGCTGCTTTGTTCTCTATATCGGACGGTAAAGCACCGGGCCCTGATGGGTTTTCAGCTTTGTTTTTTAAAGTAGGGTGGAGCGTAGTGGGAGAGGATTTTGTAGCTGCAGTCCAAGATTTTTTCAACACAAACTCTATGCCGAAATGTGTAAACGCTACAACCCTAGCTCTTATTCCCAAAGTTGAAAACCCAAGCACTTTGGATGAGTACAGACCTATTTCATGCTGCAATGTAGTCTACAAGTCTATTTCCAAAGTTTTGGCCAAACATCTGAAGAAAGCTTTGGAGCATACTATTGGGTATTCTCAAAATGCTTTTATCCCGGGTAGAAACATTGCAGATGCTGTTCTTTTATCCCAGGAGCTCAATTACCACCTTCGAACTGCCCCCCCGCGGTGTGCTATGAAAATCGATCTTCGTAAGGCTTTTAACACCATTCGCTGGGACTATATCCTGCAGGGTCTAAATGCTATAGGAATCCCTCAAGCCATGGTTAACTGGATCAAATCCTAAAAGAGTAACCAAAGGTCAAACTGTCCGAATCTAGTCTTCTTCTCCCAATCCTTGTGTAATGGTCTTGGTTCCACCAACAAGCCCTTCTTGAACATGAATGAGATTAATCAAGGCTTGCTCTTTATTATTACAAATCTTCCTGAAGTCCACCTTAGCCCATGCATCCTGAAGAAGTCCATTGAAAACTTCTTTGAACTTCTTAGCCCTAAGCCTAGTAACTGGACCAACTGGAACCTCCAATGGATCCTTTGATGGTTGGATCGCATCAGTAGTGCATGGCAAAAAACTACTAATGCATTTTTTTCAGGATAGTTTGAATGGGTCGGCTTTAAGTTGGTATATGAGGCTCGACAACACAAGGATTCGCAGTTGGAAGGACTTAGTGGATGCTTTCATTAAACAATACAAGTACAATATGGATATCGTCCCTGACAGGACCAGCCTATCAAGCTTGGAAAAGACAGAAAAGGAAAACATAAGAGAATATGCTCAAAGGTGGAGAGACTTAGCTGCCCAAGTGCACCCTCCCCTCTTGGATAGGGAAATGGTCACTCTATTCGCAAACACACTAAAAGCACCCTTTTACGAACATGTGATGGGAAGCTCAGCTCAGCAATTCATTGATGTTATAGTCATAGCTGAACGATTAGAGCAGGGGATTAAGAGTGGGAGAATCTTTGCACCAATAGAAAAAAAATGTTTTGTTGGAAAAAAGAGGGAGATAGATCACATTGAGACTGGTTACAGGGACATAAGCACTCAGTTCCAAAAATATAGCATCTCATCATCTCAAATTGCCAATGTCAATTTCAAATCCCCATACCCTACCAAAAGGCCCGGAAATCAAGTTGAGAACTTGTCAAAAAACCAAATTGAGGGCTTCCCAAGAGGAGATCGCCTAAGAACCCAAGAACAATTACCACCACTACTTTTACCTTTGAATGAAATGTATCAAAAGCTGTTAAGCATTGGGCTAGTAGCCCTTATACCTTTGATACCCCTACAACCACCTTACCCTAGTTCGTATAAATCAGATCTCACTTGTGAATACCACGCAGGAACCACAGGACATAGCATCCACACATGCAATGCATTCAAAAGGAAGCTCCTGCAATTGATAAAAGCTGGATGGGTAATGTTTGAAGAACCCCCAAATGTAAACACCAATCCACTACCTAGTCATGCTTCGGGGAGCAGATCAGTGAATATGTTGGATGTTGAGTATCTGAAGAATTTAAAGGTGCCACTAGAAATAATTTATCAGATGTTGACAGGAGCAAAATACGATGGCATAAGATGTTGCCAACATCGTGATCAGAAGGGTCACTTTATTAGTCAATGTCCAAGCTTCTATAAAAACATGATGCAAATGATAAATAGAGGTCTGCTTCGGTTGGAGACAATAACCGATAAACTGGCTATGACAGAGATGTCAGACAAAGAAGTGTGTAGGGTTCAGTTCATTCCAGGAGGGCCACCTAGATTAATTTTGTCCAAGCCCCCCACTACATATAAAACGGACTATAATGCCATGGGCATTCATCTCAAGGTGCAAGACAACTACCTGTCTTTCTACCAAAAATTGCAGGCTTGACCCGAAGTGGCAGATATTTTACTCCAGAGGAGTTAAAGAAGATTAAAGGGAAAGAAATGGTTGATATGTATAAATAGATAAATAAACCTGTAACAGAAGAGGAAACCAATGAATTCTTAAAGTTAATGAAGCATAGCGAGATAGCGTTGTGGAACAACTTAAGAGAACTCCTGCTAAAATATCATTGCTTTCCTTGATTTTAAGTTCTGAATCTCATTAGAAGACTTTGCAGAAAGTGTTGAATGAGGTCTATGTACTTCAAGATATCGACCTAGAAGCCATGGAGCATTTAATGGGGAGAATACAGGCTTCAAATTACATGTACTTTTCTGATGATGAAGTGGGTCGTGACGGTTCGGGGCATAATAAGCCATTATACATCACAATATAGTGTAGGGATGTTCTGATTGGAAAAATTTTAATTGATAATGGCTTTGCTCTGAATGTGTTACCAAGGCACATGCTGAACGCAATGCCCATCGATGAGTCACACATGAAGCCAAGCACCATGCTGGCAAGAGCATATGACGGATCACCTAGTGGGGACCATTGAAGTGGAGTTGGGTATAGGACCGCAAGTGTTTGTGGTAACGCTTCAAGTAATGGATATCCATCCATCCTATAACATATTACTAGGAAGGCCATGGATTCATATGGCAGGAGCAGTGACTTCTTCATTACACCAATGTTTAAAGTATATTGCAAATGGGATGCTGGTCACTGTAAAAGCTGAAGAAACCATATCAATGATTAGAAATGTGGCTATACCGTTCATAGAAACAGAGGCTTGTAAAGACGGGAACATCCATGCATTCGAAGTAGTAAATGCAGAGTGGATCCTTGAAGGTGTCGCATTGAAGAAGCCGGGGATCCCAGAAGCTGTAAAGATGGTTGCCAAATGTTTCTTATAGAACAGAATCCCTTTTCAGTTTGATCCCGTCAGTGGAATGCCAGAGCAAGTTAACATAATGAAATTGAAATGTGCAGATCAAAGGTTTGGCCTCGGGTATAAGCCGAAGAAAGAGGATTTCAAACAGGTTGCTTGGATCAAAAGGGAGGCTAGGATGGAAAAAATTTAAGGAAGAGAATCGAAATATGAAGACCTTACCATCCCGCCGCTTCAAGAATTTTTCCGCAGCTCAACAAGGATAATCAGAGCAGCCATGAGAGATCTTCACGTCGACACTCTGGAATACCAGGAGGAAGAAACAGATTTCCCACAACTCTCCATTCATAACGTCGATGCCCCTTCTACAAGGACCTTCGTGCGGAAATTAGCTGAAGAAAAAGTGTTCTAGAATTGGGAGATGGAGCCCGCTCATATTGTGTTCAAAAAGTAATTGCTTTTGTTTGGTCATGAACATGTGTTTTATTTTGATCATTGTGGTAATCTAGCTCACGATGCCACGATATTTTGCCTTGTCAAATGAGCATCGTTCTTTAAATGAAATCATGCATTTTTATCTATGACATGTCATTTGCAAATAAGCACTCTTACACAAACACACCTTACACTTTCATGAGCTTTGAAAGTTCCAACCGTTCACAAAACTACTACATTAAGAATAATTGGTCAAATTTCAATAATTTCACTACACTTGATGATGAGCACTGCGCAGAAGAAGACATCAAAGAATTTACTAGGTTGATGGAAAATTCTGAAAAGACTTGGAAACCTTTTAGTGAGGAGCTTCAGACCATTAATCTAGGAACCAAGGAGAAGAAAAATGAGTTAAAAATCGATACCCTCATAATGACTGAGGAAAGAGAAAAATTGATTTCTCTTTTGCATGAATATACAGATGCTTTTGCCTGGACTTATGCAGAAATGCCTGGTTAAGACACTGATATAGTTATGCACAAGGAAGTATACCAGTCAAACAAAAAACCAGGAGAATGCGGCCAGATATGCTCCTAAAGGTGAAAGTAGAGATACAAAAGCAATGGGATGCAGGGTTTCTAGATGTTGTTCACTACCCTCAGTGGTTAGTGAATATGGTTGTAGTCCCAAAAAAGGACGGAAAGATCCGTGTGTGTGTGGACTATAGAGATTTGAACAAGGCAAGCCCAAAACATGATTTTCCATTACCTAACATAGATATCTTGGTGGATAATGCTGCTAAAAATACCACATATTCATTTATGGATGGGTTTTTTGGTTACAACCAAATTAAGATGGCAGAAGAGGATAGAGAAAAAACAACTATTGTAACACCTTGGCGGACTTTCTGTTATAAAGTAATGCCATTTGGTTTGAAAAATGCTGGGGCTACGTATCAGCGAGCGATGGTCGCTTTATTCCATGATATGATGTATCGGGAGGTTGAGGTCTATGTAGATGATATATTGGCTAAATCCAAAATTGAAGAAGACCATGTGCAAATATTGAGGAAACTATTTGAGAGATTGTGGAGATACCAGTTAAAATTGAACCCAGCCAAATGCTCCTTTATAGTAAAGACAGGAAAATTACTAGGTTTTATTGTGAGCAGTCGAGGAATAGAAGTTGATCCAAATAAAGCCAAAAGCCATATAAGAAATGTCAGCGCCTAAGATTGAAAAGGAAGTAAGGAGTTTTCTTGGACACTTGAATTACATAGCCCGCTTCATATCCCAGCTATCAGTAACATGTGAACTAATTTTTCACTTACTTAAGAAGAAAAATCCTAGAGTATAGGATGATGATTGTCAAGAAGCCTTCGATATGATAAAGAGGTACTTACAAAATCCTCTGTTGTTAGTACCCCAGTACCAGGGAAACCATTGATTTTGTACTTAACAGTCACATAAACGGCCATGGGCTGTGTGTTGGGACAACATGATGAATCTGGAAGAAAGGAGCAAGCTATATACTACTTGAGTAAAAAGTTTAACGATTGCGAGTCCAAATACACCATGATTGAGAAGTTATGTTGTTCTTTGGCTTGGAGTGCGAAAAGACTTAGGTAATATATGTTGTACTACATGACGTGGTTAATTTTAAAGCTGGATCCGCTTAAATACATCTATGAGAAGCCATATCTATCAAGTAGGATAGCAAGGTGGCAAGTGTTGTTAGCAGAATATGACATCGTTTTTATGACAAAGAAAGCTATGAAAGGCGGTGTGATTGTCAACCATCTTGCAGACCACGCCGTGGAAGATTATGAGCCTCTAGATTTTAGTGACATTGCAAGTAATGGATATACATCCATCTTACAGTATGTTACTAGGAATGCCATGGATACATGCAGCTGGAGCAGTGGCCTCTTCACTACACCAATGCTTGAAATACATCATAAATGGAATGCTGATTACTGTCAAAGCTGAGGAAACAGTTTCAATGATCAAGAATGTGGTTGTACCTTTTATAGAAGCAAAGGACTGTAGGGAGGGGAATATTCATGCTTTTGAAATAGTGAATGTAGATTGGGTTCCTGAGGGCGCAATGGTAAAGAAACCTAGAATCCCGGAAGCAGCAAAGATGGCTGCGAAGTGCTTCTTAAGGAACAGGATTCCCTTTCAGTATGATCCCATAAGCGGAATGCAGAGCGAATCAATATAATAAAATTGAAATGTGCGGATCAGAGGTTTGGACTGGGATATAAGCCAAAAAAAGAGGATTACAAGCGGGTAGCCCAAGCTAGGAAAGAAGCAAGGATAGCAAAAATTGAAGGAAGAGAGTCAAAAGAAGAAGAGATTGTCCTCCCACCACTCCAAGTATCTTTTCACAGCTAAGTTGAGGAGATCAAATCAGGCATAACTGAACTGCATATTGGCACTCTTGAATGCCAAGGAGAAAAGGTAGATTTTCCACAGATATCTATCCACGATGCCGATGAGCCTCCTGCAAGAACTTTTGTGCAAAAATTAGCTGGAGGGAAGATGCACCAAAACTGGAAGATGGAGCCTGCTCCTATTGTGTTTAAAAAGTAATTACTTTTGTCTTATCATGTTCATGTTTTAATCTTTTTCAACCTTGACGGTAATCTAGATCACGATGCCGCAAGATTCTGCTTTGTCACATGAGCACTTTTTTTTATATAAGATCATGCATTTTATCTATGACATGGCATTTGCAAATACATACTCTTACATGAACACACCATACACTTTTAGTAGTGTTGAAAATTCCAACCACTCACAAAACTATCACACTAAGAATAATTGGCCAAATTTCAATAATGTCACTGTACTTGATGACGAGGGATGGGCAGAGGAAGATATAAAAGAATTTGCTAAATTGGTGGAAAAGTCTGGAAAAACTTGGAAACCTTTTAGTGAGGAGCTTGAGACCATCAATTTAGGAATCGAGCAAGAGAAAAAAGAGTTGAAAATCGGTACCCTTATTACGACCGAAGAAAGAGGAAAATTAGTCTCTCTTTTGCATGAATATGCAGATATTTTTGCCTGGACAAATGCAGAAATGCCGGGTTTAGATACTGATATAGTCGTGCATAAAATCCCTTTAATAGAAGGAAGTGTGCTGGTAAAACAAAAAAATAGAAGAATGCGGCCAAATATGCTCCTAAAAGTTAAAGCAGAGATACAAAAGCAATGGGACGCAGGGTTCCTAGAGGTTGTTCACTATCCCAGTGGGTAGCCAATATGGTGGTGGTCCCTAAGAAAGAAGGAAAGATTCGGGTGTGTGTGGATTATAGAGATTTGAACAAAGCAAGCCCGAAGGATGATTTTCCACTACCTCACATAGATATCTTGGTGGACAACGCTGCTAAAAAAGCCAT
Source organism: Salix suchowensis (assembly GCA_029030765.1). NCBI lineage: Eukaryota > Viridiplantae > Streptophyta > Magnoliopsida > Malpighiales > Salicaceae > Salix > Salix suchowensis. The sequence continues at coordinate 13,516,790 of JAPFFH010000004.1, forward strand.
GTATTCATTCATGGATGGGTTCTCTGGTTATAACCAAATTAGAATGGTAGAAGAGGACAAAGAAAAAACCACCTTCGTCACACCTTGGGGGACTTTCTGTTATAAAGTGATGCCATTCAGTTTGAAGAATGCAGGGGCCACATATCAGCGGGCAATGGTGGCTTTGTTCCATGATATGATGCACCAAGAAATTATGTGGATGACATATTAGCTAAATCCAAGATCAATGAAGACCATGTGCAGATATTGAGGAAACTATTTGAGACATTGCAAAAGTACCATTTAAAGTTGAACCCTGCCAAATGCTCATTTGGAGTAAAGACGGGAAAATTGGTAGGTTTTATTGTGAGCAGCCGAGGAATAGAAGTTGATCCCAAGGCCATACAAGAAATGGCAGCACCTAAAACTGAAATGGAAGTAAGTAGTTTTCTTAGGCGTTTGAATTACATAGCTCGTTTCATATCCCAGCTAACAGTAACGTGCGAACCGATTTTTCGCTTACTCGAAAGAAAATCCTGGAATATGGGATGATAATTGTCAGGAGGCCTTCAACAAGATAAAGAGGTATTTACAAAACCCTCCATTATTAGTACCTCCAGTACCAGGAAAACCACTGATCTTGTACTTAACGGTCACAGACACGGCCATGGGTTGTGTGTTGGGACAACATGATGAATCTGGAAGAAAGGAGCAAGCTATATACTACTGAGTAAGAAGTTTAACGATTGTGAATCTAGGTACACCATGATTGAGAAGTTATGTTGTGCTTTGGTTTGGAGTACGAGAAGACTCAGGCAGTATATGTTATACTACACCACGTGGCTAATTTCTAAGCTAGATCCACTTAAATACATCTGTGAGAAGCCCTATCTATCGAGCAGGATAGCAAGGTGGCAAGTGTTGTTAGCAGAATATGACATTGTTTTTATGACAAGGAAAGCTGTAAAAGGCAGTATAATTGCGGACCATCTTGCAGATCATGCCATGGAAGATTATGAGCCTCTAAATTTTGATCTCCCTGATGAACACGTGTTGGCAATCAAGGATGATAGTGGGGCAAGTGAGTGGTGGACGCTTTATTTAGATAGGGCAGTAAATGTATCGGGAAATGGAATTGGAGCAGTAATAATTTCCCCTGATGGGAAGCAATATCCTTTTTCAGTAAGACTACAGTTTGAGTGCACTAATAACACGACCGAATATGAAGCATGTATCATTGGTTTATAGGCTACTTTAGAACTCAGAGTTAAAAAGCTTGACGTCTTTGGGGATTCCATGTTGATCATTTTCCAAGTAAAAGGTGAATGGCAAACTAAAGATGAAAAGTTGAAACTTTACCAAAACTACCTTGTAAAGTTAGCCAGTGACTTCGAAGAGGTCAAATTCACTCATATGAGTAGGGATAAAAATCAGTTCGCTGATGCTTTGGCAACGTTGGCTTCAATGGTACAAATTGTTGCTAGAGAAAAGATCCACCCAATTGACATCAAGATTCGAAATCATCAGGCCCACTGTTGCGCGCTCGAAGAGTCACCAGATGAAGAACCCTGGTATAGTGATATCAAAAGATTCATCCAACACCAAGAATAACCCCAAGAAGCTTCCAAGACAGGAGGATGGCCGCAAATTTCTACTTGGATGGCGATTTCCTATACAAGAGGTCGTTCGACGGGACCTTACTCAGATGTCTAAATGAGAAAGAATTGGGCAGGCTTTGAAAGAAGTTCATGAAGGAATTTGTGCCACCCATGCCAATGGTCATACAATGGCAAGACAAATGCAAAGAACTGGGTATTTTTGGCTGACCATGGAAAGAGTTAGAAAATGTCGTAAGTGTCAGGTTTATGGTGATAAAATAAATGCACCTCCAAAACCTCTATTTAACATGACCTCACCGTGGCCATTTGACATGTGGGGATTGGATGTCATAGGACCAATTAACCCAAAGGCAAGTAATGGACATAGATTCATTCTGGTGGCAATTGATTACTTTACCAAATGGGTAGAAGCTAATTCCTACGCCCATGTAACGCAAAAGGTTGTCAAAAAGTTCATTGAAAGGGACTTGATCTATCGCTATGGTTTACCTGCAAGGATAGTAACTGATAATGCTCAGAACTTTAATGGAAAATTGATTGCCGAACTTTGCACCAAATGGAAGATTAAGCATCTCAACTCCTCTCCTTATAGACCAAAGATGAATGGAGCCGTTGAAGCAGCTAATAAGAATCGTAAGAAAATCATCCAAAAGATGGTCGTTACTTACAAAGATTGGCATGAAATGCTCCCATGCGCTTTGCACGCATATCGCACTACTGTTCAAACTTCTGTAGGGGCATCCCCATATGCTTTAGTATACAGAATGGAGGCAGTCACGCCTTTAAAAATGGAGATTCCATCACTAAGGATCTTGAAAGAGGCAGAGTTAGATGAATCAGAATGGGCAAGGAGGAGGTTTGAACAGTTAAACTTAGTCGATGAAAAAAGACTAGCAACTGTTTGCCATCACCAGTTATACCAGAGCAGGATAGCAAAAGCTTACAACAAGGGGGTCAAGCAATGGGTGTTCAAAGAAGGAGATTTGGTGTTGAAAAAGATATCAATAGCAGAAGACCAGAGTAAATGGGCGCCAAACTATGAGGGACCATATGTAGTGAAGAAGGCTTTTTCAGGAGGGGCCTTAATTCTAACTAATATGGATGGAGAAAACCTGCCTAGACCTGTAAACTCTGATGTTATAAAGAAATATTATGCTTAATGTATCACTCATTCGGGCTCAATTGATGAGAATGGAATTTTCGGAGACCGATTTGAATTTTTAAGTCAATAATGCGAAATCAGGGGCCAAATTGAACGAATTGAGAATTTAACAGTCCATTAAGGGTTAAATCACGCAATTGGAAACCAGAGACCAAAATAAAAAAAAGGGCATGCACATTTAAGGTTGCTGTTGAAATTTTGACGGGGGTACAATTGCATAAAATTAAAAGTTTAAAACTAATTGGGGGCAAAATTGAACCAATCAAACATTGAAGGACCAAATTGTAAAAACAATACAACCATGGCAACCCACGGCCTCTCTGCAAATTCTTTGGAGAGGCAGCCTCTGCAGGAAATTTGCAGAGGCTGCAGCCTCTGCAACAAATTTGCAGAGGAGACTGCCCTATAAATAGAAGGAGTTTTACGCAGATGAGGAAGAGGAAAAAAAAAACTGAAGGGAAAAAGAGAGAATGACGTGAAAGGAAGAAGAAAAAGTGGGAGAACACTGAGAGTGGAAAAAAAAGGAAAGGAGGCTTACGCAGAGAAGAAAGGAAGAAGAAAAGGAAAGAAAGGAGTAAAAGAATAGAGAAGGAATTCTGAAAAAAAAAGTTCTTCTTCGTCCCTCTCTCGGTCTACAGGCCCCGCTCTCTCACTCTAAAAAATAGCTCCCCAAGCTCTCTCTCTCCACCGTTGGAGGCCGTTCACTCACCCATTACTACCCTCATCACCACCGTTTGCTTCCCCTCCATACCAGGCACCCGTCCACACTCTCCGGCGAAGCAAAAGACGTGTGATGCGACCATATTATTTGATAATTTCATCCATATTTACGTAGTGTTTTGCATATGTTTTATGTATAAAATGCCTTGATATTCTTTGTTTTATATTTTGAAGGCATTTTTGGATGAAAGATGCAAAAAGGAGGTAATTGGAGGTGATTGACAGATTTGACCTTCAGTCGGTGTTTTGTGCGGACTGGAAGCTCTAGAGATCGAAATGAAGTGATTCCAGTGACATTCAAAAGCTAACATACATAAATTTATGGAAAGCTAAGGAAAAGAAATAAAATAAGGAAGATCATGGAAGTCGCAGCCTTCAAAGTCAAATCTTGCAATCTGCCGATATCGACCTTTGTCCATTACAACTTCAATATCTCGAGCTAAAAAAGTCCGATTGATGCAAACTCAATTTTCATGGATTCAGGACTCAAAGGCCTATAAACGCTCCAAATTTCAGATCAAAACGATGTGATATCAAGGAGATATGAATTTTACAAGAGACAACTAAATTCTACCAACTTAAGGAAGGACTATTTTGTAAAATTGACACTAGGGTTTCTAAGCATATATAAAGGAGAAGAGGGGCAAAGAAGTGGCGGCCAGCACAAAAGGAAACACAAAATCTTCCTCCTCTAAACCCTAAATCATGTGTTCTTCCATCTTTTTATTTAGTTGTTCAACAAATATGCAAGGCTAAGCTCTTTTCTTGGTTGCAAGGACACAAAAACCTTCGGATTTCAAGAACCGTGAGATTTATTCTTCCTTCTATTTTTAGTTTATGTTATGAATGAGTATGATTGTTTTCCTATACATATTTTCTATGATTGTTGTTGATGATTGCTAGAGCGGACTCTAAGTTATTGTTGTGAACAATCTATTGCTAAGTTTAATATCAAAACCGGAGTTGTGATATATGAACTTGTGAAGCATCTAAGCTTGATAATTGTGGCGGAACTACATTATTGAACTTAGGGAGAACATTTGAATAAATTGACACAAGTTGCGGACAACTTGTATGTTAATCTTGATGAAATTATCTAGTTCTTAAAGCTACCATTAAATTGAATCATTAGTGCGGAAACTTTGATTGTTTGATTGGTTTGGATTAGTTATACAGCGGATCCGTTAATTAATCACGTTAAGAAAAGATAAAATTTCAGAACAGAAATTGCATTTTTTGTTTCAAGGATCGGTTCTAATTTCCGTAGGTGGATGTATGCTTGTGACCAAGGTTTGTTTTCTTGATAAGTTTCGATTTTAATTGATTTTGTTTGCTAGTTTAATTGCTGCCATAGTTTAGATAATCACAAACCAAATCCCCCCAATCACATAACGTACAACATAAAAATCTGACTTGAAACTTCCTCGTGGGATCGACTCCTTGCTTGCTCTATACTATCTTGTGTGTTTTAAGCTAGGGTAATTAATTTGTGCGACCGCAACATCGCAGCAAAAAGTTCTTCTTCTTCCCTCTCTCGGTCTACAGGCCCCGCTCTCTCACTCTAAAAAACAGCTCCCCGAGCTCTCTCTCTCTCCACCGTTGGAGGCCGTTCACTCACCCATTACTACCCTCATCTCCACCGTTGGAGGCCGTTCACTCACCCATTACTACCCTCATCTCCACCGTTGGAGGCCGTTCACTCACCCATTACTACCCTCATCACCACCGTTTGCTTCCCCTCCATACCAGGCACCCGTCCACACTCTCTGGCGAAGCAAAAGACGTGCTAACATCGGCTGCAACGTAAACTCCGGTACCTTCGGAAGCTTCCTCCGGTCACCATAGGCCACCGTTGATGACGCCACAACCACCAGGACAACCACCTCGACCTCAGCTACTCGACCATACCAACAAGTGCGCCTTTCGCCATATTTGATTTTTTTACTATTCATCACCATCAACCTCGCGTCCCTACATGCAGTGGGACGTAATCGTCCCACTGTTCATGTAGGGCCGGGCGTAAGTGGATTGGGTCGGGCTTTTGTGCACGGCCCGAACGTACAAGGAGATGGGCCTTCATTTCGGCCCATTAAGGCTACACAAGCCAGCCCAGATCCTGTGGGCTTCTAGCCCACGATGGCTGGAAGCCCAGTCCAGACCCTTTGGGCTTCCAGCCCACGATGACTGGAAGCCTAGCCCAGACCCTTCTGGGCTTGCAGCCCGCGATGACTAGAAGCCCAGCCTAGACCCTTTTGGCTTCCAGCCCGCGAGGGCTGGAAGACCAGCCCAATAGTGGGCTGACAGCCCAGCCCAAAAAAATAAAAAAATTAAAAAAAAAAATAAAAAATACAAATTGACAAAAAAAAAAGGTATTTTTTTATTACTATTATTATTACAAAAAAAATTCAAAAATATAAAAAATGTATTTTTTTTTGTGCATACGACCAAATTCCATGATTTTTCCATACATATTTTTCATAAAAATTATGTGGCATCTTTCTCATATTTTGAAACGAAAATTAGATATCTTAACCGGTTTATGATTATCCGTTGGAATTTGGCCAAAATGTCAAAAATAATTATAAATATTTTTATTTCATCTATTAGGGTGTAAATTTACATTGTAAAGTACACCCGCGAATAAAAAAAAAATTACTACGGTGTAAATTTACATTGTAAAGTACACCCGTAGATAAAATAAAAAGATTTTTTCTACGGTGTAAAATTACATTGTAAAGTACACCCGCAGACAAAAAAAAATGTATATTTGAATATGCAGTGTAAAAATTTTAACTTAGAAAAACAATCAAACAACAATGCAGCTTACCTTAGGTAGGGTGCACTGGGGGTGATGCGTCTTCCCCTTGCACAACAAGTCCCCTTACCCAAGACTCTCGCAGACCAATAGGTTTCCTAGTGACCGTAATACTAGGTGGCGACTCCTAATAATTATGGTTGTAAATTTTACGGTTATAAACAACCCCTTTTTACCGCGCGTCGTTGTCTTCCCCAAACCACAGGGGAGATGGCGGGGCGCGAAGCGCGTACAAAAATCGCCGTTGCGACATATACAATGGGCTTTGGGTACCAGATTGAATCTAAGCACAACTTTTCATCCACAGATTGATGGGCAATCTGAAAGGACAATACAAATTTTAGAAGATTTGTTGTGGTCTTGTATTGTAGAGTTTGGAGGTCAATGGGAGGATCATTTTCCATTAGTAGAATTTACTTATAACAATAGTTATCAAGCTACTATTGGAATGACACCATATGAAGCATTGTATGGAAGGAGATGTCGAACTGCAGTATGTTGGGATAAAGTTGGGGAAAGAAAAATATTGGGACCTGAACTGGTGCAGATCATGGTTGATAAGGTGAATGTGATAAAGGAAAGAATGAAAGAAGCTCAAGACCGGCAAAAGAGCTATGCAGATAATCGATGGAGACCTCTAGAGTTTCAAATTAGAGATATGATATACCTGGGTGCTAATTTTCCTTTCATTCCAAACTGAATCACATGCTTCCATGGAGCAAAGAAATTGGTGTTAAAAAATTTCCCCTAACATTATTCCTAAAGAGTATTTATACTCCAAGCCAAAACCCTAGTTTCCCTAATGGGTCTCACATAAGCCCAAAATAAATAATAATCAACCCAAGCTAAAACTAGCCCAAACTAATTAAAATAAACAAATAAACAAGTTTAGAAACCCAAACAAATTGTCTCCTTTTAATATATTTAAAATTTGATAGCCCAATTAATTAAATAAGAGAAGTTCGTTGTTTCCGCATTTAGTCGAGCAGCAACAAGATCCAACTTGAAACGGATGGTTCTCTTGCGTCTTAATGAATTAGAAGGCTTTCCATATACCATTGGAAAGGTATTGAAGTCTAGTTTCCATGCCAACTAGAATCACATCAAAATTCGATCTGCAGCTCCAGTTATGACTAAAAGAGTAACCAAAGGTCAAACTGTCTACATCTAGTCTTAATGGTCTTGGTTCCACCAACAAGCCCTTCTTGAACATGAATGAGATTAATCAAGGCTTGCTCTTTATTATTACAAATCCTCTTGAAGTCCACCTTAGCCCATGTATCTTGAAGAAGTCCATTGAAAGCTTCTTTGAACTTCTTAGCCCTAAGCCTAGTAACTGGACCAACTGGAACCTCCAATGGATCCTTTGATGGTTGGATCGCATCAGTAGTGCATGACAAAAAACTACTAATGCATTTTTTTCAGGATAGTTTGAATGGGCCGGCTTTAAGTTGGTATATGAGGCTCGACAACACAAGGATTCGCAGTTGGAAGGACTTAGTGGATGCTTTCATTAAACAATACAAGTACAATATGGATATCGTCCCTGACAGGACCAGCCTATCAAGCTTGGAAAAGACAAAAAAGGAAAGCATAAGAGAATATGCTCACAGGTGGAGAGACTTAGTTGCCCAAGTGCACTCTCCCCTCTTGGATAGGGAAATGGTCACTCTATTCGCAAACACGCTAAAAGCACCCTTTTACGAACATGTGATGGGAACCTCAGCTCAGCAATTCACTGAAGTTGTAGCCGTAGCTGAACGATTAGAGTAGGGGATTAAGAGTGGGAGAATCTATGCACCAATAGAGAAAAAAGGTTTTGTTGGAAAAAAGAGGGAGATAGATCACATTGAGACTGGTTACAGGGACATAAGCACTCAGTTCCAAAAATATAGCATCTCATCATCTCAAATTGCCAATGTCAATTTCAAATCCCCATACCCTACCAAAAGGCTCGGAAATCAAGTTGAGAACTTGTCAAAAAACCAAATTGAGGGCTTCCCAAGAGGAAATCGCCTAAGAACCCAAGAACAATTACCACCACTACTTTTACCTTTGAATGAAATGTATCAAAAGCTCTTAAGCATTGGGCTAGTAGCCCTTATACCTTTGATACCCGTACAACCACCTTACCCTAGTTGGTATAAACTGGATCTCACTTGTGAATACCATGCAAGAATCACAGGACATAGCATCCACACATGCAATGCATTCAAAAGGAAGCTCCTGCAATTAATAAAAGCTGGATGGGTAATGTTTGAAGAACCCCCAAATGTAAACACCAATCCACTACCAAGTCATGCTTCGGGGAGCGGATCAGTGAATATGTTGGATGTCGAGTATCTGAAGAATTTAAAGGTGCTAATAGAAAGAATTTATCAGATGTTGACAGGAGCAAAATACGATGGCATAAGATGTTGCCAACATCGTGATCAGAAGGGTCACTTTATTAGTCAATGTCCAAGCTTCTATAAAAACGTGATGCAAATGATAAACAGAGGTTTTCTTCGGTTAGAGACAATAACCGAGGATAAAGTGGCTATGACAGAGATGTCAGACAAAGAAGTGTGTAGGGTTCAGTTCATTCCAGGAGGGCCACCTAGATTAATTTTGTCCAAGCCCCCCACTACATATAAAAAGGACTATAATGCCATGGGCATTCATCTCAAGGTGCAAGACAACTACTGTCTTTCTACCAAAAATTGGAGGCTTGACCCGAAGTGGCAGATGTTTTACTCCAGAGGAGTTAAAGAAGATTAAAGGGAAAGAAATGGTTGATATGTATAAATAGATAAATAAACCTGTAACAGAAGAGGAAACCAATGAATTCTTAAAGTTAATGAAGCATAGCGAGTATAGCATTGTGGAACATCTTAAGAGAACTCCTGCTAAAATATCATTGCTTTCCTTGATTTTAAGTTCTGAATCTTATTAGAAGATTTTGCAGAAAGTGCTGAATGAGGTCTATGTACCCCAAGATATCGACCTAGAAGCCATGGAGCATTTAATGGGGAGAATACAGGCTTCAAATTACGTGTACTTTTCTGATGATGAAGTGGGTCGTGACGGTTCGGGGCATAATAAGCCAGTATACATCACGATATAGTGTAGGGATGTTCTAATTGGAAAAGTTTTAATTGATAATGGCTTTGCTCTGAATGTGTTACCAAGGCACATGCTGAAAGCAATGCCCATCGATGAGTCACACATGAAGCCAAGCACCATGCTGGCAAGAGCATATGACGGATCACCAAGGCAGATAGTGGGGACCATTGAAGTGGAGTTGGTTATAGGACCGCAAGTGTTTTTGGTAACGCTGCAAGTAATGGATATCCATCCATCCTATAATATATTACTAGGAAGGCCATGGATTCATATGGCAGGAGCAGTGACTTCTTCATTACACCAATGTTTAAAGTATATTGCAAATGGGATGCTGGTCACTGTAAAAGCTGAAGAAACCATAACAATGATTAGAAATGTGGCTATACCGTTCATAGAAACAGAGGCTTGTAAAGACGGGAACATCCATGCATTTGAAGTAGTAAATGCAGAGTGGATCCTTGAAGGTGCCGCATTGAAGAAGCCGGGGATCCCAGAAGCTGTAAAATGGTTGCCAAATGTTTCTTACGGAACGGAATCCCTTTTCAGTTTGATCCCGTCAGTGGAATGCCGGAGCGAGTATAATGAAATTGAAATGCGCGGATCAAAGGTTTGGCCTCGGGTATAAGCCGAAGAAAGAGGATTTCAAACGGGTTGCTTGGATTAAAAGGGAGGCCAGGATTGAAAAAATTTAAGGAAGAGAATCAAAATATGAAGACCTTATCATCCTGCCGCTTCAAGAATTTTTGCGCAGCTCAACAAGGATAATCAGAGCAGGCATGAGAGATCTGCATGTCCACACTCTGGAATACCAGGAGAAAGAAACAGATTTCCCACAACTCTCCATTCATAATGTCGATGCCCCTTCTACAAGGACCTTCGTGCAGAAATTAGCTGAAGGAAAAGTGTTCCAGAATTGGGAGATGGAGCCCGCTCATATTGTGTTAAAAAAGTAATTGCTTTTGTTTGGTCATGAACATGTGTTTTATTTTGATCATTGTGGTAATCTAGCTCACGATGCCGTGATATTTTGCCTTGTCAAATGAGCACCCTTCTGTTAATGAAATCATGCATTTTTATCTATGACATGTCATTTGCAAATAAGCACTCTTACACAAACACACCTTACACTTTCAGGAGCTTTGAAAGTTCCAACCGTTCACAAAACTACTACACTAAGAATAATTGGCCAAATTTCAATAATGTCACTACACTTGATGATGAGCACTGCGCAGAAGAAGACATGAAAGAATTTACTAGGTTGATGGAAAATTCTGAAAAGACTTGGAAACCTTTTAGTGAGGAGCTTCGGACCATTAATCTAGCAACCAAGGAGAAGAAAAAGGAGTTAAAAATCGATACCCTCATAATGACTGAGGAAAGAGAAAAATTGATTTCTCTTTTGCATGAATATACATATGTTTTTGCCTGGACTTATGCAGAAATGCCTGGTTAAGACACTGATATAGTTGTGCACAAGATCCCTTTAATAGAAGGAAGTATACTAGTCAAACAAAAAACCAGGAGAATACGGCCAGATATGCTCCTAAAGGTGAAAGTAGAGATACAAAAGTAATAGGATGCAGGGTTTCTGATGCGACCATATTATTTGATAATTTCATCCATATTTACATAGTGTTTTGCATATGTTTTATATATAAAATGCCTTGATATTCTTTATTTTATATTTTGAAGGCATTTTTGGATGAAAGATGCAAAAAGAAGGTAATTGGAGGTGATTGACAGATTTTGACCTTCAGTCGGTGTTTTGTGCGGAGTGGAAGCTCTAGAGATCAAAATGAAGTGATTCCAGTGACATTCAAAAGCTAACATCCATAAATTTATGGAAAGCTAAGGAAAAGAAATAAAATAAGGAAGATCATGGAAATCGCAGCCTTCAAAGTCAAATCTTGCAATCTGCCGATATCGACCTTTGTCCATTACAACTTCAATATCTCGAGCTACGAAATTGCAATTTATGCAAACTCAATTTTCATGGATTCAGGACTCAAAGGTATATAAACGCTCCAACTTTCAGCTCAAAACGATGTGATATGAAGGAGATATGAATTTTACAAGGGACAACTAAATTCTGCCAACTTAAGGAAGGACTATTTTGTAAAATAGATACTAGGGTTTCTAAGCATATATAAAGGAGAAGAGGGGGCAAGGAAGTGGCGGCTAGCACAAAAGAAAACACAAAATCTTCCTCCTCCAAACCCTAAATCATGTGTTCTTTCATCTTTTTATTTAGTTGTTCAATAAACATGCAAGGCTAGACTCTTTTGCTTGGTTGCAAGGACACGGAAACCTTCGATTTCAAGAAGCTGTGAGATCTATTTTTACCTCAATTTTTCAGTTTATATGATGAATATGTTTGTTCTCCTATGCTTATTTTCCTATGATTGTTTATTTAATTGCTAAGAGCGGACTCGAAGTTATTATTGTAGACAATTAATTGCTAAGTTTGATATCAAAACCGGAGTTGTGGTATATGAACTTATGAAGCAACTAAGTTAATAATTGTAGCGGATCTATGTTATTAATCTTAGGGAGAACATTCAATCGAACTAAACATATATTGCGGACAATTATGTTTCTTAATCGATCAATTTATCTAGATTTTAATGCTACCATTGAATCAAATTACTAGTGCGGACACTGTGGTTGTTTGATGGTTAGGGTAAGTTATACGGCGGATCCGTTAACGAACCAATTTTAAAAAGAGATAAATATTCAGAATATAAATTGATGTGTCGTTTCCATGATCAGTTCTTATTTCTGTAGGTGGATGTTGATTTGCGACCAAGGTTTGTTTTATTGATAAATTTCAGTTTTATATATTTTTCGCTTAGTTTGCTTTAGCCTAGCCTAGACAACTTCCAACCCCCCCAATTGCATAACATATAGCACAAAAATCTGAACTAAATCGTCCTCGTGGGATCGACCCCTTGCTTGCTCTATACTATCTTGTTTGATTTGTTTTAAGCTAGGGTAATTAATTTGTGCGACCACGACATCGCAACAAATTTTGGTGCCGTTGCCGGGGACGTGATTTTAGTTGATTCTTGTGTTCTTGTGTTGTGCTGTGATTTATTTTACTTTCTTTTATTTTTATTTATTCTAAAAAAAAAAGAAAAAGAAAAAAAAACATATTTGTGTTTGCGGCGGTACTGTTCAAAACAGATTTTTTGGTGGAATTAGGTATTGATCTTTTGTTTTATGAAGGAAAATGACGTTCTGAGAAGAACTAGTGACCTTAAGTCACTAGCCCCACCCTACCGAGGCCCAATTGCATCGTTTTCTAAGGTTTCTGGACACTTTTAGTTTTCTAGCGTAGGATTCTATTGCCTATTGCGTTGTCTTCAATCTCTTGTGTGCTTGGTTTCGTTTGAGTTTTCTTTGTGATTTATGCCTGTAACCCGTTCTGCTAATCAAATTCATCAAGTGCAGGTTGATCTTGAAATAGAAAACACTTTACGCAGGTTACGAAAGGAAGCTCGCGTCAACATCATGGCTGGTGCACGACAACAAACACTCAAGGAGCTTGTCTGCTCCTAATGTGGAAAACCAACCATTGTGCATAAACATAGACGAGTAATGTGAACTTTGAACTCAAATCTGGTTTTATACATTTGCTGCCAACATTTAATGGTCTTGCAGGGAGAAGATCCTCACACTCATCTCAAGGAGTTCCACATGGTTTGTGTTGGCATGAAACCGAATGGAGTTGAAGAGGAACAAGTTAAGTTGAAAGCTTTTCCTTTCTCTTTAAAAGGGGCAGCGAAGGCATGGTTTTTTTTCTATTTTCCCGTGTTCCATTAACACTTGGAATGGCATGAAGAAGATCTTCCTTGAAAAATATTTCCCAGCATCTCGAGTTGCCAACATAAGAAAAGAAATATGTGGGATTCGGCAATCTCATGGAGAAACACTCGCCGAGTATTGGGAATGATTTGAGTTATTGTGCATTCAATGCCCTCATCATCAAATACCTGATCAACTGCTCATTCAATACTTCTATGAAGGATTGATGCCTACTGACCGTAGTATCATTGATGCTGCAAGCGGAGGGGCATTGGTAGATAAGACACTCGGTGATGCACGCCAATTAATCTCAAACATGGCAGCCAACTCGAAACAGTTTGGCACCCGTGGAGACTTCTCAAACAAACAAGTGAATGAGGTAAGTATTTCTAACCTTGAGAATAAAGTTAATGATCTTACTTCTCTTGTGCGTTCTTTGGCTTATGGAAATTTACAACAGGTAAAAGTTTGTAGCATATGCTCAATGCAAGGACATGCTTCGAATATGTGCCCAACAATGCAAGAAGATTACATGGGGCAAGCTAATGCAGTTGATGGAACATTCAATGGACAACCCCAATACAATCAAGGCGACAGCTCCATTCCTATGGATTTCAACCACGACCCCCAAAGAAAATTATCAAGCGAGACAGCCCCCTCCGTTCACCAACTCCAATGTTATGGGGACATCATCCAATGATGATCTTCGTGAGATGATGAAAACTTTGGCTTCTAATACTGTTACCTTGCAACAAAATGTCATGTCTTTTCAACAGAAACAAGGTCAAGTATTCACAACTTGGAAAAGCAAATGGGGCAAGTAGCTTCAATCGTAGGGAAATTGGAAGCACAAATAAATGGAAATTTGCCCTCCCAAGCATTGAATCCAAAAGAGAATGTTAGTGCTATCATGCTGCGAAGTGGGAAAGAACTTGAAGAGAAAAAGTTGAAACAAATTGAGATGGAGGAGGAAGAAGAGATAGAAACTGAATTGAGTACAAAGAAAGAACATCCTCCTCCACAAACAGAAACAAAGACAAACACTCCAAAGGTAACTTTTCACTCAATCAATTCCAATTCTAAAACAAATCCACCCTTTCCTGTGAGTTCTTCTAGGTCAAAGAAAGAAGACAAAGAAAAAGAGATCTTAGAGGTTTTCAAGAAAGTGGAACTGAACATTCCTTTGCTTGATGCTATCAAGCAAATTCCCAAATATGCAAAATTCTTGAAGGAGTTGTGTACTACCAAGAGAGCTTTCAAACTGAAAGGTCATGAAACGGTAAGTATGGGTGAAGTTGTATCTGCCGTTGTTCAAAATAATCTGCCTTTGAAACAAAAAAAGACCCGAGTGCGTTTACTATCCCATGTGTTATTGGTAATGCTAGTTTTAAAAGAGCTCTATGCGATTTAGGTGCATCCATTAGTGTCATGCCTAAACATATTTATGATTCTCTTAGTTTGGAGCCTTTGAATAAAACCAACATTGTAATACAACTTGCGGATCATAGTTTTGTTTACCCACTTGGTGTGATAGAAGATGTCCTAGTCAAGATTGATAGCTTGCTAATTCCATGTGACTTTTATATTCTTGATATGGAGCATAATTCTTGTGATTCCAAGTATTCTATATTGTTTGGGGAGACCGTTCTTAAAAACCGCCAATACAAAGATTGATTGTGGTAAAGATACTTTGTCTATGGAGGTCGGAGATGAAAAGATTGAATTTAATTTTCATGATGCAATGAAATATCCTTATAGCAATGTTTATTCTATCACATGTTATGACAAAGTTGATAAGTGTGTGCAGCAAGTTTGTGATTTTAATTGTGTGGATGGATTAAGCGTAGCTTTGAGCTGTGATTATGATTTTACCCAATTGGAGGAGATGGAGAGGCACACATGTGCTCCCCAAAATTTGCACAAAGTAGCATTGGCTTTGCAAGCTTTGCAAACCGTTCCCCATGTTGAAATTACAGGTTTAGAAACCAATAAAGTATTGAAGGTCAATGGGCATCGATTGAAACCTTTCTATGAAAATTGGACATCAGAAATCACCGCTTCTATAAAGAATGAGCATGCCATGCCACATGTCGAGCCAATGACAGAAAACACAAGCGCTTACTGGGAGGCAACCCAGCACACAAAAAAAAAAGAAATCAGATTCGCCTTCTTTTTCCTTTATCTTTTATTTTTCGCATTTTATTTCATTTTTGTCATTCTCCTATATTCCTTTTCTTTTATTTCAACATTGAGGACAATGTTGTGTTTTAAGTGTGGGGGTATTGGGAGAATTTTAGTTTTCTTTGTTGTTCTAAAAAAATATATATATATATTGTTTGTTTTTTTTTAACTCCCATTGGTTTTTGAGAATATGAGTATTATGTATGAGAATTAAGTGAGATAGATGAATATATAAATCAAATGAATGAGTGTGCATGCAAGTTTTAAGGTTTAATTGGTTTAGGGATTGACTCTGAAAATATACCATGTTGATTTTATAGTGTTATACCAATGTAAGCTTTTGAGCCTTCAACATTATATTCTTTGATTGTGCGTTCTTTCAATGATATGTATCTCTAGAACTTGCTTCATATCTTGTTGAGATTACATTCACATTACATAGATGCATGAAGATGATAAAGGCATTAGGAATTTTAACCGCTTGAGCCAAAAAGCCAACCTAAAGCATATTATCTTTAGTGAGCCCCTTTTGAGCTTGTTTATCCTTTCTTTGCTTTATCCATGTATAAGCCTTAAACTTTTTATATGTTTTCCTCTTTTTCCCCTGGCCAAGGATTAGTAGAGCATATACTTGTGATATCTCATGGAATTATGGTTGGAAATTATGTGGAAAGAAAGAAGAAGTGATGCTTGATGAAAAGATGGGCAAAGTTGCCAAAGGTGAAAAAGAACAAAAGAAAAAAAAAACAAGAAAAGAACAAAAGAAAAACAAAGAAAAACAAAAGAAAAAAAGAAGAAAAGAAATAGAAAAGAGCTTGAAATCAAAAGAAGCTAAGCATTGGTGCTTGAAGATTGAAAATTGATGTTTTTTGATGGAATGTCTTGGTTGAAATATTTTTTTAAGAATGCTCTACTTTCTTTGGTTTGAACCTTTTCTTCTACTCTCTTTTACCTCCCTTAACCTTAGCCCCATTACAACCGGAAAATAAGACCTTTTGATTCATGCATTGTTTGTAATATTTTAGTAATGGAGATGAGATTGAAGAGCAAGCTTATGGTAGAACATCTTCATTGATTGAATTTGAGAGATTTAAACACATAAGCCCTAAACACATGAGTGTTGGAGTGTATATCAATGAGAGGACCTAGATTTTTTTTAAATCTCGAAGAGTAATTGAGTTTTGAAGTTTGTACGTAAACAAATTCATGAAGATTTATGTTCTTTATCCTTCTCGGTTGTATTCTTATATATAATGCTTGAATTCTTGGATATTGATAGGAGATTAAGAGATTCATCATGGTTATTTTTGTTTTTTTATTTTTATTAAAATTTGTTTTTTTTACCTATCCTTTCTCGAGGACGAGCAAGAGCTAAGTGTGGGGGTATTTGATCCGACCATATTATTTGATAATTTCATCCATATTTACATAGTGTTTTGCATATGTTTTATATATAAAATGCCTTGATATTCTTTATTTTATATTTTGAAGGCATTTTTGGATGAAAGATGCAAAAAGAAGGTAATTGGAGGTGATTGACAGATTTTGACCTTCAGTCGGTGTTTTGTGCGGAGTGGAAGCTCTAGAGATCAAAATGAAGTGATTCCAGTGACATTCAAAAGCTAACATCCATAAATTTATGGAAAGCTAAGGAAAAGAAATAAAATAAGGAAGATCATGGAAATCGCAGCCTTCAAAGTCAAATCTTGCAATCTGCCGATATCGACCTTTGTCCATTACAACTTCAATATCTCGAGCTACGAAATTGCAATTTATGCAAACTCAATTTTCATGGATTCAGGACTCAAAGGTATATAAACGCTCCAACTTTCAGCTCAAAACGATGTGATATGAAGGAGATATGAATTTTACAAGGGACAACTAAATTCTGCCAACTTAAGGAAGGACTATTTTGTAAAATAGATACTAGGGTTTCTAAGCATATATAAAGGAGAAGAGGGGCAAGGAAGTGGCGGCTAGCACAAAAGAAAACACAAAATCTTCCTCCTCCAAACCCTAAATCATGTGTTCTTTCATCTTTTTATTTAGTTGTTCAATAAACATGCAAGGCTAGACTCTTTTGCTTGGTTGCAAGGACACGGAAACCTTCGATTTCAAGAACTGTGAGATCTATTTTTTACCTCAATTTTTCAGTTTATATGATGAATATGTTTGTTCTCCTATGCTTATTTTCCTATGATTGTTTATTTAATTGCTAAGAGCGGACTCGAAGTTATTATTGTAGACAATTAATTGCTAAGTTTGATATCAAAACCGGAGTTGTGGTATATGAACTTATGAAGCAACTAAGTTAATAATTGTAGCGGATCTATGTTATTAATCTTAGGGAGAACATTCAATCGAACTAAACATATATTGCGGACAATTATGTTTCTTAATCGATCAATTTATCTAGATTTTAATGCTACCATTGAATCAAATTACTAGTGCGGACACTGTGGTTGTTTGATGGTTAGGGTAAGTTATACGGCGGATCCGTTAACGAACCAATTTTAAAAAGAGATAAATATTCAGAATATAAATTGATGTGTCGTTTCCATGATCAGTTCTTATTTCTATAGGTGGATGTTGATTTGCGACCAAGGTTTGTTTTATTGATAAATTTCAGTTTTATATATTTTTCGCTTAGTTTGCTTTAGCCTAGCCTAGACAACTTCCAACCCCCCCAATTGCATAACATATAGCACAAAAATCTGAACTAAATCGTCCTCGTGGGATCGACCCCTTGCTTGCTCTATACTATCTTGTTTGATTTGTTTTAAGCTAGGGTAATTAATTTGTGCGACCACGACATCGCAACAGTTTCTAGATGTTGTTCACTACCCTCAGTGGTTAGTCAATATGGTTCTAGTTCCAAAAAAGGACGGAAAGATCCGCATGTGTGTGGACTATAGTGAACAAGGCAAGCCCAAAACATGATTTTCAATTACCTCACATAGATATCTTGGTGGATAATGCTGCTAAAAATACCACATATTCATTTATGGATGGGTTTTTTGGTTACAACCAAATTAAGATGGCAGAAGAGGATAGAGAGAAAAAAACTATTGTAACACCTTGGGGGACTTTCTGTTATAAAGTAATGCCATTTGGTTTGAAAAATGTTGGGCTATGTATCAGCGAGCGATGGTCGCTTTATTCCATGATATGATGCATCAAGAGGTTAAGGTCTATGTAGATGATATATTGGCTAAATCCAAAATTGAAGAAGACCATATGCAAATATTGAGGAAACTATTTGAGAGATTGCGGAGATACCAGTTAAAATTGAACCCAGCCAAATGCTCCTTTAAAGTAAAGATAGGAAAATTACTAGGTTTTATTGTGAGCAATCGAGGAATAGAAGTTGATCCAAATAAAGCCAAAAGCCATATAAGAAATGTCAGCGCCTAAGACTGAAAAGGAAGAAAGGAGTTTTCTCGGACACTGGAATTACATAGCCCGCTTCATATCCTAGCTATCAGTAACATGTGAACCGATTTTTCACTTACTTAAGAAGAAAAATCCTAGAGTATAGGATGATATTTGTCAAGAAGCCTTCGATATGATAAAAAGGTACTCACAAAATCCTCCGTTGTTAGTACCCCCAGTACCAGGGAAACCATTGATGTTGTATTTAACGGTCACAGAAACGGCCATGGGCTGTGTGTTGGGACAACATGATGAATCTGGAAGAAAGGAGCAAGCTATATACTACTTGAGTAAAAAGTTTAACGATTGCGAGTCCAGATACACCATGATTGAGAAGTTATGTTGTTCTTTGGCTTGGAGTGCGAAAAGACTTAGGTAATATATGTTGTACTACATGACGTGGTTAATTTCCAAGCTGGATCCGCTTAAATACATCTATGAGAAGCCATATCTATCAAGTAGGATAGCAAGGTGGCAAGTGTTGTTAGCAGAATATGAAATCGTTTTTATGACAAAGAAAGCTATGAAAGGCGGTGTGATTACCGACCATCTTGCAGACCACGCCATGGAAGATTATGAGCCTCTAGATTTTGATCTCCCGATGAAGACATCTTGGTAGTCAAGGATGACACTAAAGCAAGTGAATGGTGGACACTTTATTTCGATGGAGCAGTAAATGTATTTGGAAATGGAGTTGGAGCAGTCATAATATCCACAGATAGGAAGCAATATCCTTTTTCAATAAGGTTACAATTCGAGTGCATTAATAACACGGCCGAATATGAAGCTTGTATCATTGGTCTGGAAGCTGCTATGAGCTCAGAGTTAAGAAGCTTGAAGTCTTCGGGGATTCCATGTTGATCATTTGCCAAGTGAAAGGAGAATGGCAAACTAAAGATGAAAAAGTTGAAGCTTTACCAAAACTACCTTGTAAAGTTAGCTAGTGAGTTCGAGGAGGTCAAATTCACTCATATGAGTAGGGATAAAAATCAGTTCGATGATGCTTTGGCAACTTTGGCTTCAATGGTGCGAATTATCGCTAGAGAGAATATCCACCCAATTGACATCAAGGTTCGAAATCAGGAAGCCCATTATTGCGCACTCGAAGAATCACCAGATGGAGAACCCTGGTATAGTGATATCAAAAGATTCGTTCAACACCAAGAATACCCCCAAGAAGCTTCTAAGGCAGATAAAGAGACCTTAAGGATGATGGTCGTAAATTTCTATTTAGATGGTGAAATCCTATACAAGAGGTCGTTTGATGGGACTTTACTCAGATGTCAGGATGAGAAAGAAATTGGGCAAGTTTTGAGAGAAGTTCATGAAGGAATTTGTGCCACCCATGCCAATGGTCATACGATGGCAAAGAAAATGCAAAGATTTGGATATTTTTGGTCGACCATGGAAAGGGACTGCATAACATATGTTAGGAAATGTCATAAATGCCTAATTTATGGTGATAAGATAAATGCACCTCCAAAGCCTTTAATCAATATGACCTCACCATGGCCATTTGACATGTGGGGATTAGATGTCATAGGGCCAATTAACCCGAAGGCAAGTAATCAGAATGGGTAAGGTTAAGATTCGAACAATTAAACTTAATCAATGAAAAGAGACTAGCAGCTATTTGCCACCACCAGTTGTACCAAAGCAGGATAGCGAAAGCTTACAATAAGAAGGTCAGGACAAGGGTACTTAAAGAGGGAGATCTGGTATTGAAGAAAGTATCATTAGGAGAAGACCAGAGTAAATGGGCGCCCAACTATGAGGGACCATATGTGGTGAAAAAAGCTTTTTCGGGAGGAGCCCTAATTCTAATTAGTATGGACGGAGAAAATCTGCCTAGGCCTGTAAACTCTGATATTGTGAAGAAATATTATGCCTAATGTATTACTCACGACACCTAATGAAATTGAAATTTGGCTATGAATTCTCGGTGTATCCTCTTTCTATTCTTGCATTGATTTTACACTTTCATTAAGATTTTTGGCAAATCAAATTCTAGTACAAAAAGAAATGTCAATTTGTTGTTTGTTTAACAAATATGTTCTGGGAATTCAAAGGATTTCATTGGGAGGTGATCTCATACAACCAAAAACCACATAATAAAGCTAAACTCTTAGCTAAACAAATAATCCAAAAACTTAAAAAATCATTTCGTATGAAAAGCAAAGTTTACCGATCGAGGCCATCTTTGATATGCCTTCACAAAGTCTCAAATATCCATTACAGTCCCTATTTGAGCCTAATAATTATTTCTTGATAATTAACCCTGACTAGGATCACACCTACACTGGGGGGCAAGTGCAAAAAAAAAAAAGAAGAAGAAAGGCTACCCATGAAAAAAGATGCCCAAACAAAGATGAGAGGCAAAAACAAAAAGAGTTTTAGTGTACCATAGCAAATCAATTCAACATTTTGGCAGTACTAAAAACCCAACATAAGAAGCCCGAACAAAATACTGGGGGGGCATGTCACGATAAAAGCCCAAACAAATACTGGGGGGCATGTCATTGTTAAGTCAACATGATGGCAATGCTAAAAAGCTATGATAGAAAGCCCAAACAAATACTGGGGGTCATGCTAGGTCACTATGAAAATCAATCATGAAGGCTAAATAGAGTTCTAAGAGTAAGCACTAAGTGATCCTTAGTTTAGAAAACCCTTAAACACCTTTTGAGCCTACAAATATTTTTTTTTTCGTAGCCAAGAACCTAAGCCTACATTACAAGCCTAATAAAGCCCTTTTTGGTCAAATACAGGCAATCTGGATCAGTAGATAATGCTTTTCCATTCGAAACAATCCTTACAAATATTTCAAACGACTTGATCGAAGCCTTCCTAACATAAAAAGAAATGCAAATATCATTTCACACTCTCGTCAAAAGTAACATAAAACCTAACAATGAGATCACTTGAATTCTTTCAAGAACAAGTTTGTTTAAACAAACATCAAAATGGTTTTTGTGCTTGGAATGGCTTTGAAATTCCAAAAATCCCACATGAAAACAGTCTTTGCAAATAACCAATCATTTTCTACAAACACCTGAAGCCCAAAACACTTGTGGGGCATGACCACACTAGGAGGCAATCTAGAAATGAAATTGAAGCTGGCTCCATCATTCCTTTTCAAAACATCTAGATCAAACTCGAGGGGGCATGATGATATGGAAAATTTATCATCTCCAGTGGTCAAAATCTTAAGTTGCGTCTCGAGTAAGCAGAAGCGAGAAGCCTTCAAAGCCAGAGATCCAAACCCTAGAAAGAGAAGACCATGAAGAAAGGGGACCTATATCTCTTAGGTAAGTACACATGCATCATCATGCATTGCATCCCCATTAAGACTCTAGGAAATGCTTTGGAGGAATCGTAATTTACGAACCTTCATTCATCATTTTGTGTGCACGCTTTCAAGCTCTCACCTCTTTCATTTTCTTGAGCATGCTTTTCAACTTTATTTCTTTCTTGATTTTAGATGTCATCATGCATTGCATCCCCATTGAGAATCAAGGAAATGTTTTGGAGGGATTGTAATTTATGAACCTTCATTCATCATTTTATGTACGTCTTTGAGCTCTCCTATAGCGTGCTTTTCAGCCCTGCCTCTTTCCTGAATTTAGATGTCATCCTGCATTGCATCCCTATTGATAATCTAAGAAATGTTTTGGAGGGATTGTAATTTACAAACCTCCACTCATCGTTTTTGTGTGCGCCTTTGAGCCCTTACCACTTTCATTTCCCTGAGTGCACTTGCGAGCCTTTCATCAACATATATAGAGTGTTTTTCAACCCTATCTCTTTCCTTATTTGAGTGTGCTTTCTAGCCATCAACCAACTCAAATAGTTTGCTTTTAAGTTTTATCTCTTTCTAGAACATGGGTGAGCTTTCTAGCCATCAGAAATTAAAATAGTGTGCTTTCTAGCCCTATCTTCCCTCTTGTTTAAGTGCGTTTTCTAACCCTTAACCATAAGCTAAAAATAGTGTGTTTTCCAACCCTATTTTTCTTCCTTTTCGAGTGCGTTTTCCAACCATCAATTAAGATAATGTGTTTTCCATCCTGATCCTCCTTG
Source organism: Salix suchowensis (assembly GCA_029030765.1). Classification (NCBI taxonomy): domain Eukaryota; kingdom Viridiplantae; phylum Streptophyta; class Magnoliopsida; order Malpighiales; family Salicaceae; genus Salix; species Salix suchowensis. Next base: position 13,539,684 of record JAPFFH010000004.1, read on the forward strand.
TTTGAGTACGTCTTTCAACACTTAACCATGAAAAAAATATTGGATTTTTGAACACTATTTTTCTTCCTCTTTTGAGTGAGTTTTCCAACCCTCAACCATAAATCCTAGGTAGCGAGCTTTCTATCCCTATTTTCCATTCCATAAAATTTTCATCATCTCCCATTGGGCAGGTCGCCCATTAAAACAAGACCATCTCTGTGTTTTTTTTACCACCTTCACCATCTCCCATTCGGCAAATCGCCCATTACAGCAAGACCATCTCTGGTTTTCACCATCTTCACCATTCCCATTGGGCAGGTTGCCCATTACAAAAAGACCATTGCCCATTACAAAAAGACCATCTTTGTGTTTTTACCATCTTCATCATTCTCACTTGGGTAGGTTGCCCATTACAACAAGACCATCTTTGTGTTTTCACCTTCTTCATCATCTTCACTTCGGTAGGTCACCCATTACAATGAGACTATTTTCCTGTGTTATTCACAAACATCATCATCTTTCATACTTTAAGTGTCCTCCTTAGGCCTAAATTCTTAGGTAGTACGCTCTCTAGCCCTATCCTACCATTCCCTATGAGTGCGCTTTATAGCACTCATTCTCATTTCTGGATGGATCAACCATTTCTTGGTTTGGTAAATCTACCTTTTTTTTCTTTACAACGCTTACTATCTAAAGTATTTTAACAAGACTTTACTCGTAAGCATTGTAAAGAGGGGGCAACTGTCATAACCCAATTTCTGGGTTACTTCCCATAATCTATCCAAAAATAACAAAAATAAAATAAATTAAGGGCTTAATTGGTAAGAAATCAAATGTTTGAGCTTAATTTGGGCCCAATTGAGAAGATTGGAATTTTCGGAGACCCAATTGAATTTTTCCAAGCCAATTGCGCGAATCAGGGGTCCAATTGAAAATGATTTAGGGTTAAATCACACAAATCAGAAACCATGGACCAAAGTAAAAAGGCACGCAAAGTCAAGGTTGATATTAAAATTCTAATGGGGGTATAATTGCATAAAATCGTAAGTTTAAAGCCAATTGGGGGTACATTTAGAACAATTATAAATTTAAAGACAAAATCGTACTTTCACCCTCCCAAAATCAAATTTGCAGTTCCTGCACTGTTCCGACACCTGAACAGTGCAGGAACAGCTCTGCACCGGCTCTCTACAGCAAGCACGACGCTACAGTCCTCAGCCTTCTGCAAATTTTAGAGGATATACACACAATATGCATGTCCTCATTCCCCTATAAATACCCCGTTCGCAGCTGCAAATAAAAAAAAGAGTGTTTTAGAGAATAGAAAACAGAATGAGAAAAATTCACAAAAAAAAAAAACAAAGGAGAGAGTTCAAGAATAGAGAAGATAAATTTATGTAGAAGTCAACTTAATTTTATAGTTTCAAAGCATAGAAACCTATCTTCTTCCCCACTAGCCCTGGCGTCAGCTTCCATTCTCTCTTTTTTTCATTTCAGTTCACTCTCTCTCTCTCTAAAAACCAAAAGCTTTTCTCTCTCTCTCCCTCTCGGGTCTGCAACTCAGGCCACCATCTCCTACCACCTTGTGACCGCTAGCAACTCCCCTCGACGCTAGCAACTCAACCACACTCTCAAGCGAAGCAACGACCACGGTTGCAGCAGCTGCAATGTAAGCCCCGATGAATTTGGAAACTTCCTCCGGCCACCACAGTCCACCTTTGTCTACGCCACCACTGCAAGAATCATCACCTCAACCCCCTCTATCCAATGGTACTAATAGGTACATCTTTCGTCACATTCGAAAAATCGACTGTTCATCGTCTTCTTCGTCCCGTCGCTTGCATGCAGTGGGACATAATTCATGTCCCACTGTTAATGCAAGCCGGGCTTGCATGAAATGGGTCAGGCATAAAGCCCGACCAAAACGCATAAGGGAGGAGGGTTGGAAGCCCACCTGGATTGGAGGCCTAGTCCAAGCCACAAGAGGTGGGTAGGGTGGAGGCCCAGCCCATACATAGGGACTGGACTGCCAGCCTGGCCCAGACATAATGGGCTGTCTGCCCAGCCCATCAGGGCTAGACAGTCAGCCCATTCACTTTTTATTATTATTATTATTATTATTTATTTATTTTTATTTTATTTTATTAAAAAAAATACAAAAATTAAAAAAACATAAATGTGTTCGTTTTCATGCATACAACCGAATTCCAAGATTTTTCCATGATTTTTCATAAAAAATTATGTTGCATCTTTCTCATATTTTTAAATGAAAATTGGATATTGTAACCAGTTTACGATTATTCGTTGGAATTTGGCCAAAATGTCAAAAATAATTTGATAATTATTTTGTTTTAGCTTTCACGGTGTAAATTTACATTGTAAAGTACACTCATACATAATAAAAATGATTTTTTAACTACGGTGTAAATTTACAATGCAAAGTATATCCGTAGATAATAAAAAGGATTTTTAACTAAGGTGTAAAATTACATTGTAAAGTACACCCGTAAAGAAAAATGGTTTTTGAAAATGCAATGTAAAAAATTTAACTTAGAAGAGCAATCAAACAACAATGCAGCTTATCTTAGGTAGGGTGCACTGGGGGTGATGCGTCTTCCCCTTGCACAACAAGTCTCCTTACCCAAGACTCTCGCAGACCAATAGGTTCCTAGTGACCGTAATACTAGGTGGCGACTCCTAATAATTATAATTGTATTTTTTATGACTATAACACCCCTCCATTTTCACCGCGTGCCGTTGTATCCCCCAAATCTGGGGGATGGCGGGGCGCGAAGCACGTAAAAAAATAGCCGTCGCGACAATATAAATAAATGACCTAGGTTTTTTTGAAATAAAAATATTAATATTAGTGTTCTGAAATACTTTTAATATAATAATATGAGGAATAAATCTTATAAAATAAAAAAATTATTTAATTTCTTTTTCTAAAAATAATTATAGTGTCATTGATAGTATGAGCAATAATAATTAGAATATGAATTATTTATAATAATATCTATAATGACAGCTATAATAATTGTGATAATTTAACAATTATGATAATAACAATGACAATAATAACCAAAATAATTTATCAATTGATGTTATTTTTCTTAAAGGTCGACTTTTTGACTTTTTTATGTATGATATTTCATATCTTATATCACATACACAAAACAAATATATGAAATCACACATAGACGAAACGGGTTAAAAAATTGGAGCAAATTATCTACAATGAAAAAATATACGAGTCAATTGCACTCCAAATTGGAGCAAGTTTTTTTTTTGTAAATCTCTAATTATTTTAATCTTAGTATTCTTAAATACTTCAAACATAATAATATGAAGAATAAATCTTGGAAAATAATAATAAAAAATTCTTTTTATAACGATAATGATAGTGTTAGCGATAATATTAATAGTAATAATTAGAATATTAATTATTTATAATAATTGTTACAATAACATCTCTAATAAATGTGACAATTTAACAATCATGATAATAACAATAAGAATAATAATCAAGATAATTCATTAATCGATGTTGTTTTTGTGAAAAAATGACTTCTGCAACTTTTTTTATTTATGATATTTCAGATCTAATATTATATGAATAAAAAATATATAAAACTACACATAGACAAAACAGGTGAAAAATTTAGTCAAATTATTTACAGATAAAAAATATATGAGTCACTTGCCCTGCGCTTCACTGTAGACAAACACCAAATTTTATAACACGTTAAAAAATATTAATTGTTCTTGATTTTTTAAATAATGCTATACATCATAGCAAAATAATCAATCTACAAGACTTTCAATTATTTAGTTTTCTAATATATTCATTTTATTATAAATAATACATTTAAAATAATGAGAAATGTTATTTTTAAGGTTTGTTCTCTTAAAAATTATTATATATTGTGATATTTGTTTAATATTAACACCTTAAAAGTATAACAAATAACTAACAACTTTAGATTAACTATACATGCATAAGAGAGGGTTATACTTTCATTTCACACCACCATATTTTTGTTATTTCCTCTTTTGTTTAGGTAGTATTTCTTAGAAAAATTTAATTCTTATTTTAGATTGTTTTGGTTAAAAAATTACTTTTATAATATTTTTATGTATATTATTTCAGATCTAATATTACATAAACAAAAAAAAATACGAGGCAACACATAAACTAAATGGGTAGACAAATTTGTCCAAGCTATCTACAATGAAAAAATATATGAGTCACTTCCCATGTGTTTCAATTACAATGTTCCTTTTAGGTGAAAAAAACTCATTAATTCAGGTTTTATCTTTTATAATTTTACTAATTAAATATTAAGGTAACCAATTACGACATACACAAAATCAATTGGTATTCTACATAGAAAAAAAGTTAGCGCAGCACGCAGTCAAGTAATCTCATATACAGCTAATACAGAACAAAACATTAGTCAACTTAAATCAAATAATGCAATAAAAAAATATCAACCGATAGAGTAATAGAAGAAAAAAAATACGACACACATATAAATTCAATAAAAACAAAGATTCTTAGTTTATGAAAATTTCAAAAAATCAGAGATTTTAATTATAATAATAAGACGAAGAAGCATACCTAGTGTTTGCGGAAAACAATAGTTTCTTATAGAATTCTTTTCCAAGCTATACAAGTGTCTTTTTCATTAAACTTGTATAAAAAAATTTTGTGATGTGTTTGCTTAGATCGTTATGTAGAGTGGAGCAGTCTTAATTTGGGGTTGTAACTTGGCCTACGTTTTATATGTCGTCCCCGACCAGTTTGTGTTTAGAAAATTGCTATTGCAAGTATCATCCACCAAATGATCATGGAATATAAACAATATATGTGAGTTTCTACCCGACGAGAACTAGGTGACGACTCCTCGACTCCCGGCACCTCTTGCACTCGTATGTGACAGAACGTATGAACAATATATGTGAGTTTCTACCCAACCAACTAGGTAATGACTCCTCGACTCCCATCACCTCTTGTACTCGGATGTGACAGAACATATGATAACTAGGTTCTGTATTTAAGTCACATAAATTGAAACCTATTTAATATTTGCGTTTCAAAAGCTTTTATTGAAAAAAGTTGAAAATTTTTATTTTTATTTTTATTTTTTATTTTACATTAAATGTTTTTGGTATTCTTAGGTTATTTTCATATATTTATGTTAAAAATAATTTTTTTAAAAATAAAAAATATCATTTTAATACATTTCTAAACAAAAAAACACTTAAAAAAAAAGTTAACAACATTCTCAAATAGATAAACCGGTGGAGAATGCTTATTTCCCAGCTATCATCCATCAAGTTATGCTAAGTGCTAACGTAATTGAAGCATTAACTTTTTGACTGGAAAAAATTGGCTATGCACTTTCCATCAATATTGACTGCCTAGGCATCCCTGGGACACGGTACTTTAAAGTAATATTTTTAAAGTAATATTATCCATCCCTCAAAGCACACGGCGTTTTGATTTTCCATCAACACCTCTTGCACTCGTACGTGACAGAACATATGATAGCTAAGTTTTGTATTTGTGTCTCTTATTTTTTGACATTGTATTTCAAAAGTTTTTATTGAAAAAAAATAAAAAAAAAATTATTTAATTTTTTTTAGATCATTTTCATATGTTGATATCAAAAATATTTAAAAAAAATAAAAAAAAAATCATTTTAATGCATTTCTATATAAAAATCACTTTAAAAAATAACCTTAACAACATTCTCAAACACAAGTAAACTGATGGAGAATGCTAATTTCCCAGCTATCATCCATCAAGTGATGCTAACGTAACTGAAGCATTAACTTTTTGACTGGAAAAAATGGCTATGCATTTTCCATCACTATTGACTGACTGGGCATCCCTTTAATCAAAGAGAAAATACAAGCATATATCTAGCCAAGACTACCTTTTTTTTATTTAATTATATAATATTTTTTTATAAGGTACTGAAATAAGAAATTCATTATCAATATCTAATTAACTTAACTTACCTGTTATAACAGGATAATGTTATTGATTTAAATAATAATAGAAAACTTTGAATAATTAATTAATCAATTTACATGACTAGCTTCTTAATTTAAAAATGATAATTTGTTTCAATTTAAAATAGCTTTCGTTTTTTAGTAAATTAAAAACATGGAACCACCCATAAATTATACACTATAAGGATGGTTCGCATCCATCATAATATGCATCCTCCAATTAATCCTAGCAAGGATCAAGTTGCAATTTTTTCAGTGGCTAAGACCAATTTTACATTATTATTTAGAAAAATCAGTTTTAGTCAAATTAATATAGCCACAAAATTAATATTGTAAGATGGTCCTTCAAAAACAATCACATGGAAAACAAATTAACCCCTACAAGTCTCGGTTTGCATATTATTTGATATTTATAGTTTTTAATTTTATATATTATTTCCAATCTTCATTTTTACCATTATTACTCTCTCACTTCTTAGATACAAGAGAGAAAGTAATGTGAAAAAAAAATAGAAAGGAGGGATTGAATATTGAAATGACAATTTAGGCTGGCTCGTTAACCTTCTTAATTTATCATTTGTACTGTGGTCTATCCACGTTTATTTTTTTTATTTAATTATATAATAATAAAAATAAATATTCACATGATGAATGTAAGCAAATTAAATTATGGATCAAAATTATTTTTTCCCCCATCAAAAAATTGTCACTTTTTTATTCATGTAATTTTCTTTTTAGAGAATAAAAATAAGAAAACATATTTAGAAAAAAACTATATATATATTAATCGGAAATCGTATACACACATCTCTTTATATGTTGATGAGAACTTTTTTTTATGAGAAAAATTGTTTTGTTAATTAATAGATCTTCCATATATGACAACAAATAAAATTATGGAGCAAAATGTTTAAACTTGGTACAAATACATACTTTTATGCGAAATACTTTTTAAGAAAAGTATTATTATTATCATGAAATAAAGTTTCATTTGAGAAATTATATTTTGATCATTTTTACATATCAATATGAGAAAATATAAAATAATTAAATTTATGAAATTATATAAAAATAAAAAAATATAAAAATACATAATAGACATTTAATTTAAAAAAAATGAGAAAAAAATATATTAAAAATAGAATTTTTATTTTTGTTGAATATTCATGAATATATTGTTTATTAGTTTTTTCTCATAGTAGGAAAAAGAAAAGAAGTTTTGTTTTTTTAGTGTGATAATTTTGTTCTCACTGTTTCAATTTTTTTAGATTGATACAATAAAATTCAATTTTGTGAAATTACATCAATTTAATATCAAGGTATTTTTTTTTTACTTTGCAAATACTATTTACTTTACAAACCAAGACCACAAACTATTAGGCTTAAAACTAAGTGAACATGATATGGAATGATAAAATTATAAGGAAATAGTTTGGTAATCAAATTGAATACTTTTTCAAGGATCAAGAAAAAAAGAGACCAAAATCAAGAGCACAATAGAAGTTCATAGTACTCGTGTCTAGCACTACAATAAAAAAAAAATCTTTCTCTTTCTCATTATACAATATTTTAATCTCATCTTTCTCTTGCCCTGGTTACAGCAAGATACGCATGAAAGATCTCTCCATCCATCCTGTAAAATATAAAATTTCTTTCAAAGTCTTACTGATCTCCATCCTGGAAATTAAATGCAGCATCGCCAATTCAGACTTCTCCACTTTGGAAATACTACAATTCTCAAGTCTCAAAAATCGAATCCTGTTTGTCACTTGAAGAACTAAAATAATAATAATAATAAATAAATATGTCAAAACTTTTTAAAGTCGTCAATTCCATCTTGGAAATTAAATGCAGCAATTCAGACTTCTCCAATGTGGAAAGACTACAATTCCATGGCATCACCATCACGTGATGGGTGATCATCGAAAATTGTAGCTGGGTCTTTGGCAACCATAGTCCAGTCACTCGTAAAGCTTATGGGTCAGGCATTAATTTCCATGTGGAAAAAAAATGAAGTGTCCTACAAGGTGGTTGTCGTCGTCATCTTAATATCAATTGTTAGAGTTTTCTTATTTCATACAAACCCCCTATATTATTTATTTTTGTTTGGATACGATGAAATTATTTTTTCTAGAAAATATATTTTGTAAGTCTAGATAAACAAGTAAAATTCCAGATGGAAACTAATGCCTAATCCATAAGCTAAAAATTATTAGCATTTATTTTTTAGCCTTTACTAAAAATAAAAAAATAAAAAAATTGTGATGTGTTTGCTTAGATCGTTATGTAGAGTGGAGCAGTCTTAATTTGGTGTTGTAACTTGGCCTACGTTTTATACATCATCCCTGGCCACTTTGTGTTTAGAAGTATCATCCACCAATATATGCTAATTTCCATCAAGTGATGCTAACGTGATTGAAGCATTAACTTTTTGACTGGAAAAAATGGCTATGCACTTTCCATCAATATTGACCGACTGGTTGGACACGGTGTTTTGATTTTCCAAATCCCTCAAAGCACACGGTGTTTTGATTTTCCATCAACACTGTTAACGTTGACGAGCACCAGTGCCAAAAGTTATGGATCAAAATTATTTTTTCCCGTATATTTTGATAATATCAAAATTATAATAAAAATAAATATTCAAAATTATTTATGGATCAAAATTATTTTTCCCCCATCAAAATTGTCACTTTTTTATTCATGTAATTTTCTTCTTAGAGAATAAAAATAAGAAAACATATTTAGAAAAACTATATATATATATATATATTAATTAGAAATCGTATACACACATCTCTTTATATGTTGATGAAAACATTTTTTTTATGAGAAACATTGTTTTGTTAATTACTAGATCTTCAATATATGACAAGAAATAAAATTATGGAGCAAAATGTTTAAATTTGGTACGAATACATACTTTTATGCGAAATACTTTTTAAGAAAAGTATTATTATGATCATGAAATAAAGTTTCATTTGAGAAATTATATTTTTATCACTTTTACATATCAATATGAGAAAATATGAAATAATTAAATTTATGAAACTATATAAAAATACAAAAATATAAAAATACATAATAGACATTTAATTTCAAAAACAAATGAGAAAAAAATATATTAAAAATAGAATTTTTATTTTTGTTGAATATTCATGAATATATTGTTTATTAGTTTTTTCTCATATTAGGAAAAAGAAAAGAAGTTTTGTTTTTTTAGTGTGATAATTTTGTTCTCTACTGTTTCAATTTTTTTAGATTGATACAATAAAATTCAATTTTGTGAAATTAAACATCAATTTAATATCAAGGTATTTTTTTTTACTTTGCAAATACTATTTACTTTACAAACCAAGACCACAAACTATTAGGCTTAAAACCAAGTGAACATGATATGGAATGATAAAATTGTAAAGAAATAGTTTGGTAATCAAATTGAAAACTTTTTCAAGGATCAAGAAAAAAAGAGAGACCAAAATCAAGAGCACAATAGAAATTCATACTACTCGTGTCTAGCGTTACAATAAAAAAATCCTTCTCTTTGTCATTATTATCAATAATTATTACCTTAATGTAATATATAAGTATTATACAATATTTTAACCTCATCTTTCTCTCGCCCTTGTTACAGCGAGATACGCATGAAAGATCTTGATAATATAACATGTCCTACAAATTTAATTTCCAGGATTATAACCATATTTTATTTAGGATTATAATTTATATTTGGATCAACTCATTAGACAACCTAATAGGTCACACACATAAAAAAATAATTAGTAAGAAATTAAAATGGGATGATTAATCAAGTTTGATTTGATTGTAAATCAATTTTAAAAATTATAGACTATAATCTAATTAATGCAGAGGATTACAAATAAATTTATAAAACTATTCTAAAATAATATATATTATTTAGGAGGGATATATATATATATATATATATATATATATATATATATATAGGAGTTTTAAATTTCATTATTAATATAATGTCATGTCTCTTATTTTTTGTAACAAAAAAGTAAAAATGAGAGAAATATAGTGTGAAAACACCTAAAATACAATCTATTTGATAATTAAATATCACCGATTTTACAAATATAGAAGATGTACACTGTCACTTGAAGAACTAAAATAATAGTAATAATAATAATAAATAAATAAATATGTCAAAACTTTTTAAAGTCGTCATAATTGAGGTGGCCCTGGTTACAGCGAGGTACGTGAAAGATCTCTCCATCCATCCTGTAAAATATAAATTTTTTTTCAAAGTCTTATTGATCTCCATCCTGAAAATTAAATGCAGCAGGTCTTAGGGTCGCCAATTCAGACTTCTCCAATGTAGAAATACTACAATTCCATGGCATCACCATCACTTGATGGGTGATCATCGACAAATTATAGCTAGGTCTTTGCCAACCAAAGTCCAGTCACTCGTAAAGCTTAGGGATCAGGCAGTAATTTCCATGTGGAAAAAAAATGAAGTGTCCTACAAGTTGGTCTTCATCATATTAATATCCTTTTAGAGTTTTCTTATTTAATAAAAAACCCTATACTATTGTTATCGACCTATAATTAAAAATTATAAACCAACTTGAGAACCTATTGATACTCAATATACTATAAGTATCTCTTAAGCACAAGTAAAACAAAAGCCTTATGTTCATTATCCGTCTAAGTTAGGGTGATGAAATTAATAAACTTGTATCCTCCTCAAGTGTACGAAAATCATGTGCACTGGTAATACACAAAAGAACAAATAAACCATCTGGGCCTACATCACCAATCCTTCCAGGAAACTCTTTTTAAGCTGCTTTATACTTGGAAGCTTCACCCATCAAAATTAATTTTTATTAGCAAACAAATAAAAAAAAAAATCGAAACATATCAAAAATCAAAGATCTTTCACTGTTATTAAAATCATCTTAAAATTATCATCGTTATTAAAAAAACAAGAAGATTCAGATACCTAAATCAATCAATTCAATGTATTAGGATTACTTCATTTGATAATCTAATTTAAATTAAATACAATAATAAAATATAAATTATGGAAACACCTTTGATAACTAAACAACAAAAATAAATCATTGATTTTCTATCTATAAAAAGAAAAAAATATCATTGAAAATCCATTGCTAAGTTACCATCATTCTCATGACTATAACAACCAAAATTATTATCATCATTACTGCCAAAACAATTAGAATCATTAATTGTCCTGAAAAATAAAATAAAAAATTATTTTTACAGAAAAGCAAGCAAGAAAACAATAAAAAAAAACAATAACTAAAATTATCATTTTTATTGTGCAAACAATGAAACCATAAAATCATCTTGAAAAATAAAATAAAAAAACATTAACAAAAGAGCAAGCAAAAACAACAACAAAAAAGAAAAAATTAAAATAAATATTATGAGCATAAAAAAATAACAGAAAACACTAAAAAAAAGAGAAAAGAGAAAATATTAATTTTAAAATGATTACCAATATAAATTAAAATTTTAGAATTGAACCGAATAAGAATAAAACCCCAATAAAAAATAAAATAACAAAAATTAAAAGCACAGATGCATAAATATGGATAAAAAAATAAACATTGTCCAAGAAACACCGAAAAAACCAAAAGAATTAATACTAAATAAAACATTAAAAGAATAAGTACCAAAATGAAAAACAAAATATATAATTAATTTCAATTGAAGGACAAAACCGCAACAAATCAAAACTTTGGGACCAAAAAAAATAAGGGGATTTTTAAAAAAATATGTAGTGTAATTGGTTAAAAAAAATTAAAAGAATAAGGATAAAAATGAAAAATACCATATATGACCAACCAATTTCAATTGGAGGACAAAATTAAAATAAAATAAAATCTGCAGACTGAAAAAATTAAAGGAACAAAAATCAAAAGATTAAGGACTAAAATCAAATGTACCATATATTATGAATTTTAATTGAAGGGTATAATTGAAAAAGATTGAAATTTCCATTGAAGAAATCAGTAAGAAAAACAAAATCTAAAGAACAAGGACTAAAATAAAACAACCAAAAACTTTAAACGACCGTCATGGATTTCCGGCTGCAGGAGAGAGAAAAGGGGGGAAACAAAATCGTCCACCGGCGATTCCATGACCATCTTCCCACAACACACGCCGCACCGGGAGGAAGAGGACATATCACCTCACCGAATGACACGGTAAATGATAAATGAGCTGAATTATTGATTCTTATTGTTATTATTATGATTGAAGGCAAAACCCAAAAAAATATTATCGTCATAAAAAAAGTTATTTGATTTGAAAAACAAATGAAAAACATTAAAGAACAAAAAACTAAAGGACAAAAGCAAAATTATTACTATTATCATTAAGAATATAATTATTATAATAATTTAATTATAATAAAATTTGTTATTATTGATATTCATAATACTATTTCATGAGTTATTGTTAGATATTCATAATACTATTTCATGAGTTATTGTTACTATTAGCACCATAGTCATAATTATTAATACCATAAGCACCACAATCATTATAATAAATTATTCTTGTTATCCTAAAGAAAACTAAAAACTGTAACAAAAGAGTAAGTAAGAAAACAATCATAAAAAATAACCACTAAGATTATTATTATTATTATTATTATTATTATTATTATTATTATTATTATTATTATTATTATTATTATTATTTTTGTAAACAATGAAAACCATAAAATTATCTTGGAGAATAAAACAAAAACCAAAAAACTTTAACAAAAGAGAAAATAAAAACAACCAAAATAAATATTATTAGCATTTAAAAAATCATTTCATTTGAAGAATAAATAAAAATAAGAATCAAACAAAAAAAAGGAACAAATGGAAAAAAGAAGAATTATCAATTTTAAAATGATTATCAACATAAATTAAAACTTCAAGACTAAATTGAAAAAAAATAAAACCTCAATAAAAGAGAAAATGATAGAAATTAAAAACCAAAACTAAGAGTATAGATACATAAATATGAACAAAAAATAGGGATTGTCCTGAAAGGACTGAAAAAATTAAAAGAATCAAAACAAAAAAATAAATTAATGAATAAAGGCCAAAATGAAAAACAAAATATATAATCAATTTCAATTGAAAAACAAAATTGAAACAAATTAAAACCTTAAGAACAAAAAAATTACAGGAATGAAAAACAAACCAAAAATAAAAAGAATAAAGACCAAAATAAAACATAACATTTCCGATCAATTTCAATTGAAGGAAGAATTATAAATAAAAAAAAACTTTTATAAAAGAAATCAGGACGAAAAAAATAAAAAAAACCAAGGACTGAAATGAGAAAATCATAAACAAAACAAGATTGCACTGCATCTTCAGCTGCAGGAGAGAGAAAAAGGAGAAAAACAATCAACCGACCACCAGCAAGTTTTTTGTTATCATGAGACGACAAGCGCAACACCATGTGAAAGAGGCCATAGCGACGCATCCAGTGAGATGGAGGATGAACATTTTTCACCACCGAACAACATTGCACCCGTTGTCTATATGGCGCAGACAAAAGACAAATATCTAAAATTAGCTAAAACCATTTACTTCAAACACTTTGCTTTTGTCTTTTCAGAGGGCACATTAGTATTTTAATTGTTTATAAAAACTTGAAAAAACAAAAACACCATCAACGACAACTCTAAGTTTTTGTCTTATTGAAGGGTATGATGATTATTTTATTGTTCATCAACCATGCAAAAAATAAAAAAAATACCCCTATACAGTCAATGTTTTTTTGTCTGTTAACAGGGGTAAAACCATAGTTTTATTTATTAAGGAAAAAACAAATAAGACAAAACAACCCCAAACAATTAGATAATGATAAAAGGTGAGTGAAAAAGTCTAAAATATCCTCATAGTCAAAAGTTATTTTTTATAAACTAAAAGATAAAATAATAATTATACTATTAAAATTCATAGTAAATTGTATTTAGAGCTACAGTAACTTCTCGTCTATATATAGACCAAGGTTATTGGTTCCGTTCCGTTCCGGCCGGAACGGCCGAAACGCCCCGTTCCAGAAGCAAATCCGGAACAAAATGGCGACGTTTTTGTTCCGGTAAAAATTCCGGTCAAGCACGGTAAATCCGCCGATTCGGCCGGAACGCCCGATTGCCTGCACGGGCGTTCCATTCCGATGACGGGCTAAAACGACGTCATTTTGATGTTCTCTTACAAAACACACAGATTCAACCCGATTTCAAAAATTCCCAAATCAATTTTATTCTACTGTGCGACGGGCGAACTGGCGAATTTGAGAAAGGGAGGGAGATGAGAGAAAGGGAGGGAGATGAGCACAAGGGAGGTAGATGAGCACACCTGCACTGCTGCACAAGAAAGGGAGGGAGACCGGAGATGACTAGATGAACACACGCATGACGCACCTGCACAAGAAAGGGAGGGAGATGAGCGGCGGCACAAGGAGGGAGATGTGTGTGGGCACTGGGCAGTGGGCACTGTGGGGGCTAGGTAAGGGAATTAGGGTTGGGTTTTTTTTTATAATAATAATAATAATAATAATAATAGGTTTCGGGGGGGGGGGGGTTATAATATAAATTAATATTAATAATAATAATAAGAAAGTAGGTTTTATACGGGGAGGGGTAATAATAAATTAATAATAATAATAATAATAATCTGAGGGTTTATAATAATAATAAAAATAATAATAATAATAATAATAATAATAATAATAATAATAATTAGCATAAAATAGTTAGCATAAAAAATATTTTTAAAAAAAATCCTATTAATTTAAGATAATAAATTAATTTATATTTCACATCAACAAAATATTTATTTTTAGTTTCTTAATTTTAACCTAATGAAATTCTATGGACATAATTGTTTTGTAATGTATTTTTCAATTATTTTGAATCATGCATAAACCTTAATATTTTATTTTTTTCATATATATAATTAAATAAATATGAACAGTAACCGGTACCCGGAACGGTACCGAAACCGGAACGTTCCGTTCCAAACAAAAAACCGGAACGGTACCCGGAACGGATTTTACAACCCTGATATAGACTACATTTTAAGAGAGCACTTATACACGGAATGATGGGATCTGTGTTATTGCTCTCTCAAATTCTCTGCCTCCTTTTCTTCCATTCGCACTTCCAACCTTCTCTTTCTTCTTCCAATTTCTCCTCTCCAGTACAATTATGCCCCGCTGGCCAGAGCCTGGCTTTGCTTCAATTCAAAAACTCCTTTTCCATGATGTCTTCAAAAACAGTGGTATGGAGAGAGAGTAAAGATTGCTGCTCTTGGGATGGCGTGACATGCAACATGAAAACTGGCCATGTAATTGGCCTAGACCTTCGTTACAGCATGCTTCATGGCACCCTCCATTCTAACAGCACTCTCTTCTTCCTTCATCATCTTCAGAAGCTCGATCTCTCTTACAATGACTTCAATGGTTCTGTCATTTCATCTTCCTTCGGTCAGCTCTTGCATTTGACGCATTTAAATCTAAAGTCATCGAATTTTGCAGGCCAAGTCCCCCCAGAAATCTCCCATTTATCCAGATTGGCGTCACTTGATCTCTCTTTCAACTTCCTGCTGATGCTGGAACCGATTTCTTTCAGCAAGCTGGCTCAAAACCTTACCCAGCTAAGAGAGCTCAACTTGAGTGGAGTGAACATGTCTTTGGTGGCACCCAGTTCCTTCATGAACTTGTCTTCTTCTTTGACATCTCTCAAGCTCCGGTACTGTGGATTGCAAGGGGAACTCCCTTTCTCGTTGGGAAAACTCAAGCAACTCGAGTACTTGGACCTCTCACACAACAGTTTTCAGGGTCATCTCCCATTCTCTCTTGGCAACCTTAAGCAGCTCAGTCACTTGCTTCTCTCAGGCAATGATTTTACCGGCCAAATTCTGAATCAGTTTTCTAACCTCACACAACTCATTGAGTTAGACCTCTCATTTAACAAATTTGATGCTAAGATTATATCCTCACTTGAAAACCTTGAGAAGTTAGATGTCTTGAAACTTTCTTCCAATGATTTTACCGGTGAAATTCCAAATAGTTTATTTAACCTCACACAACTCACTGAGTTGGACCTCTCAAATAACAAGTTTTATGGTCAGATCTCATCCTCACTAGGAAACCTTGAGAAGTTAGATGTCATGACACTTTCTTTCAATAATTTTACTGGAGAAATTCCGGATGACTTGTTTAACCTCACACAACTCACTCAATTGGACCTCTCAAATAACAGATTTAATGGTCAAATCTCATCCTCACTTGGAAGCCTTGAGAAGCTAAATTACTTGGAACTCTCTTTCAATTATTTTACTGGAGAAATTCCAGATGGGTTGTTTAACCTCACACAACTCACTCAATTGGTACTCTCACATAACAGATTTGATGGTCAGATCTCATCGTCACTTGCAAACCTTGAGGAGCTAGATTCCTTAACACTTTCTTTCAATAATTTTAGTGGTAAAATTCCGGATGGTTTGTTTAACCTTACACAACTCATATGGTTGGACCTCTCAAATAACAAATTTGATGGTCAGATCTCATCCTCACTTGGAAACCTTGAGAAGCTAAATTTCTTGATACTTTCTTTCAATAATTTTAGTGGTAAAATTCCAAATGGATTGTTTAACCTCACACAACTCTATAAGTTGTACCTCTCAAATAACAAATTTCATGGTCAGATTTCATCCTCACTTGGAAACCTTGAGAAGCTAAATTACTTGATACTTTCTTTCAATAATTTTAGTGGTAAAATTCCAAATAGTTTGTTTAACCTTACACAACTCGGTTGGTTGGACCTCTCGAACAATAGACTGATAGGCCTCCCTTCTCAAATGAATAGGCTTTCACGTCTATATGCACTCTTCTTATCTGATAATCAACTGATAGGACCCATCCCATCACAAATAAGTAGGCTTTCAAGTCTAATCATTCTCAACATATCTCATAACTTGCTCAATGAAACAATTCCATCCTCCTTGTTTTCTAGTAACCTTTCACGTTTAAGCATTCTTGACTTATCTCATAACTTGCTCGATGGAACAATCCCATCCTCCTTGTTTTCTATGCTGTCTTTGCAGTTTCTTTCCCTTCACAGTAACCTTTTCAGTGGCCGTATAAGTCCTTTCCTTTCTAATTCATTACAATATATCGATTTGAGTCATAACAAGTTGTACGGCCAGATTCCACCTTCAGTTTTCAAGCTTCAAAATTTGACAGCTCTTATGCTTTCCTCCAATGATAAACTGGCCGGGAACATCTCTTCTTCCATTTGCAAGCTGAAGTCCCTAGCAATTCTAGACTTGTCCAACAATAGCTTTAGTGGATTCATCCCACAATGCTTGGGAAACTTCAGTGATAACCTCTCAGTGTTGAATCTTGGTGTCAATAATTTTCAAGGAAATATCCCTTCAGTGTATTCAGAGGGGAACAACTTGAGATATCTCGACTTCAATGGCAACCAATTAAAAGGGGTGATACCATCATCTGTCATCAATTGTGTGAATTTAGAATTTCTGGACCTCGGCAACAACATGATAGATGACACATTCCCTTCCTTTTTAGAAATGCTTCCAAACTTGGAGGTTATTATTCTAAGGTCAAATAAACTCCATGGTTCTTTGAAGGGTCCAACTGCCAATGACTCTTTTTCTAAACTAAAGATTTTTGACCTCTCCAACAACAGCTTGAGTGGTCCTTTGCCGACAGAGTATTTCAACAACTTCAAAGCCATGATGAGTGTTGATCAGGATATGGATTACATGAAGGCAGAAAATTTTTATTCTACTTCTTATGTTTATTCTGTTACAATGACATGGAAAGGTTTGGAATTTGAGTTTCCAAAAATTCAAATTGCCCTCACAATACTTGATTTATCCTGCAATAAATTCACGGGAAAGATTCCAGAGTCCCTCGGGAAGCTCAAGTCTCTGATACAGCTCAACCTTTCTCACAACAGCCTCATCGGTTATATCCAGCCATCATTGGGAAATTTAACTAATCTGGAATCGCTGGATCTCTCTTCAAATATGCTTGCTGGAAGGATTCCTCAGCAATTGGTAGATTTAACATTTCTTCAAGTCCTGAACCTTTCGTATAACCAACTTGAGGGATCCATACCTCAAGGCAAACAGTTCAACACATTCGAACGTGGTTCCTACGAAGGGAACTTGAGATTATGCGGACTTCCCTTGAAAGTAAAATGCAACAATGGTGAAGGGCAGCAACCTCCACCATCAAACTTCAAGAGAGAAGATTCAATGTTTGAAGAGGGATTTGGATGGAAAGCTGTAGCAATGGGTTATGGATGTGGATTTGTATTTGGAGTCTCCATGGGATACGTTGTGTTTAGAACAAGAAAACCCGCATGGTTTGTGAAGATGGTTGAGCGTGGTGGGCATCAAAATATAAAAAGGCTTACAAGGAAGAATGCTCCCAGAAATGGTGGAAGACGACACTAGCTATTCAAGGCGGTGTGAGAAGGTAAGTTTTGATAATGCTTTTACCCCAATTGTTTTATTCCATGGTTTAGCTAATTAACTTGCTTTGTTGACTACCTAGGTCTATAATGGCAGCTGCCAAGAAGAGGGGATCATCTTCTAGGCTGGTGTTAGCTGCTTCTTTTTTTCTTTTTAAATTCGTGTGTTTGTAATTTTTCTCTTTCTTTCTTTGCAAGCAGAAGTTTTCATTTACCACATTTTAATGTGAGGTTAATTATTATGTAATAATTTGTGTGCTTTCATTTTAATGATTATTGGGAACATGACTCATGTCACAAGGAGTCATCTTACATTTATAGAATTGCACTGAATGTGGGTTATTATGAAATTTAACAGACTTTGTATAAATAGATTACTTACATTAAATTAAGCCTATAAAATATATAAAAATAGTTTTTTTGTTTTTTTGTAATTATCGTGAGCTTGGAATAATATGAGAATATTTAACGAGGCTAAGAGAAAAATAATTCTTATAAAACACACAACAAATCAAGACACAAAACTATCTATTCTACATATAAAAACCTTTTTGAAAAAATCTTTAATGATTTGATTGCAAAAACATTTAGAGTTTTGTTGGGGGGAAATCTAGTATTCTATCTAAGTATCAAACAAAGGTATATAATTTTATTATCTCAAACTATTTTTTTATATATAAAAGAAATGCACTTGTGCAAGCATGATGAACTCATTTTTTTATTAACGTGGGTGTCCGGGCTAGCTTGCGTGCACCTCGACTAATCCCACAGGCACTGAAATTAACTACCATGTAAGTCTCTAGTGACCATTATATTAGTAACCACAGGGCTCGAACCTCATATCACAGAGGGAGCAAACCCCTTAGTCCCAAGTTCTTACCACTTGGACGCCTACTAGATGGTTATGATGAACTCATTTTTTATTAGTACGTGTGATAGGTCTGGGTCGGTATGTAGTATACAGAATACTCAATGAGGAAGGATATTATAATGGAGTTAAAATCTAATATAAATACATTGGCGTAAAACACTATTTGATTAACATGATGATAGTGACAATCTGTGGAATAGTGTCAAAATCGATAGCATTGGCCTATACGAGCAGTAAGCTTATGCATGTTTGGACTTGGATGATGGACAGTTCAACACAAATAGCAAATTAAAGAGCATGGATTGATAGTTACACAAGAGAGTAGTGGTTATTATGAAAACTATAATCATGACTTCATAGGGAAATGGATACCCAAGTCATGAGACATGACTGCTAAACATGGAAACATAACTAAGATGTTTTTCAAGACACCAGTATTATGGGATCATGGATCAAAACCACTCACTAAGTTCATGAAAACATGGGAAGAAAGTGTTTCACTACTTAAAATATAGAGATGATAGTTTTATGCTTTGTAACATTTTATATGTTTGTCTATAAATAGACTAGAGTCTTGGTTGTGTAGAAAATGAGTGTTGGTTAGGTGTATAGCACACACAAATTGTGTATAGTGTAAATCTTTTGCTTACAAGATTATTCACTTGTATTGGTTTATTTGCATATGACAAGGCAATTGTGGGAACCTCTTTGGGCGAGTGAAACACATAGTTGTAACACAGATACAAGTAAAAAAAGAAAAAAGATTTAGTATAGTTGGGATTAGAATATCACAAAGGGATAAATTTTGAGGTGAAAATTTTAACTATGACATATACTTTTATATTAATCAATGAAAATCCCTTAAAGAGAGAGAAAACACATTCAATAGTCAAAATATTAGATGCCTCTTATTTTTCTTATAAGACACTAAAAAGAAAAAAATAGTAAAAAAAATGAGATTAAAATATTGTATAATACTCATATATTACAATAAGATAATAATTATTGATAAAAATAATGAGAAGGAGAAAGATTTTTTTTATTGTAGTCCTAGACATAAGAGCGTTATGAACTTCTATTGTGCTCTTGATTTTAGTCTCTCTTTTTTTCTTGATCCTTGAAAAAGTCTTCATTTTGATTACAAAACTATTTCTTTACAATTTTATCCTTCCATATCATGTTCACTTGGTTTTAAGCCTAATAGTTTGTGGTATTGGTTTGTGAGGTGAATAGTATTTGCAAAGTCAAAAAAATACCTTGATATTAAATTGATGTTCACTTTGTTTTTTCTTTCAATCAAGAAAATATTTATTTAAGAATAATTTTTTTAGTTTATAACAAACCTTCTTTAAAATAATAAATATATGCATTTTAAAGACATACATTTTGTGTAAATTGAAGACATACATTTTGTCCTAATTATAGCTACCTTTTATTATACATACATACAGACATACATACATACATTGTACTAATAAAATATTATGTTATTTTTTAAAGAATATTATGGCAATTTTATGATGATATTATCAAATCTTTTAAGGATGATTATATATTAGACTGATTTGCTGAATTTTTTAAATACTTTCTCTTTTTTTTTAAAAAATTAAATGTCTATTTTATATTATTGTATTTTTATATAGTTTAACAAATTTAATTATTTCATATTTTCTCATATTGATACGTAAAAATGATCAAATTAAAAATTGTCAAATGAAACTTTATTTCATGATCATAATATTACTTTTATTAAGAAAGTATTTCTCATAAAAGTATGTTTTTATAAAAAAAATATATATATGAATAGAAAAATTAAGTTTTTATTAACATGTTTTATTTTCTTTTTTTGGCTAAATCGTTATATTTTTTCCAAATGTTTATTCTCATTGCTATTGATTTGAATTTATTGAAATATGTTGCTTAATAAAAAAAAATACTACATTATTGTCAAGACAAAAATGATAAATCATAATTTTGATTGTAAAAAACATTTTGCTCCATAATTTTATTTGCTCTCATATATGGACGATCTATCAATTAACAAAACAATGTTTCTCATAAAAAAAAAGTTTTCATCAACATAATAAAGAGATGTGTGTATAGGATTTCCAATTAATCTATCTATCTATATATATATATATATATAGTTTTTTCTAAATATGTTTCTTATTTTTATTCTCTAAAAAGAAAATTACATGAATAAATAAGTGACAATTTTGACGGGGAAAATTTTTGATCCATAATTTTATCTGCTTACATTCATCATGTGAATATTTATTTTTTATTATTATGTAATTAAATAAAAAATAATTTTTTTAATAAACCTGAATAGACCACATTACAGATGATAAATTAAGAAGGTTAACAAGCCAGCCTAAATTATCATTTCAATATTCAACCACTTTCTATTTTTTTTTACATTACTTTCTCTCGTCTCAAAAAATGAGAGAGTAATAATGGTAAAAATGAAGCTTGGAAATAATATATAAATATAAAAATCAAATAATATGCAAACCGAGAGAAGTGAGAAAATTAAAACGACACCGTTCTGAATTCAGATTTTAAGGGTTATTTTTTTCTAAATTTTTTTTTCTTTAACACAATTTAAGGTTAAGAGAAAATTAAAAGAGTTGCTTGAAGAACGACACCGTTCTGAATCCAAATTTTGAGAGAGATGAGAAAAGTCAAATTATAAATTCCTTGCTTGAGAGAGAGAGAGGAGAGAAGTGTGATAATTTGAAATAAATAAATAAAATCGAGTTGCCGCCATTTCTTTCCTTAACGTTTGGAGCCAGTACTCTTTCAGGTTAGGAATTCGTGTCTCTTCAAATCACCTTTCACTGTTTCCGAAGTAACAAATAAATTTGATTTTCGCAATAGAAATTGCTGCAGCTTTTTTATTTCGATGGTCACTTTGCTCGCGTTTTAGATCTCCATATGATTAATTATGTTTATAATCTTTAGTTTCTCTAAGATTTGAGTCATTGATTTGTGATTTTCATTAAGGAGAACGCCAAGGAGTGTAATTTCCAGGAAAACTTATCAATTCGATTCGCATGTATACCCTAATTTTACATGCTTTTCGTTTGGATGCTGAGAAAATTTGAGAATTGGAAAGGAGTTTCCAGAATTTGAATAATAAGACTTCACTTTTGGAACACGAGAAAATTGGTGGGTTTCATTCAAATTTTTGGGCTGCGCGGACTTTTTGGCAAAGAACCAAACTGAGGGTACTCTGGTCATTTTCATAATCTTGACTAAGTTTGCTTGATTACTGATTAAACACCACCTTGATCAATATTTAGACACTAGAAAATGTGTAGCTCGATTTTTAGTGATGAGAATTTGTACTTTGCAGCTTAATATTTGACAAAATTTTATCAATTCTTTTGATATTGTGACAATGGAGTGTGTTTTATTTTATGAGGAAAACTTTTGTTCAAAAATATAAATATTTGCGCAAATTCTGTTTTTAAAACCATGTGGCTGATGATTTTCCCCAAGGTCATCTCAAAATTCAATTTTAAAACCATGTGGCTGCACGTAACAGTGATGCAGATTAGTTTGAATCTATGTGTCTGCATGTGGAGTTGTAGTTAACGCTAATGCTAATGCTACGAACAATTAGTAGGTTCAGATATGTGGATAATATCTGGATAAACGTCTCATAGTGAAGGTGAAAATGAGATGCAATTCATGCTGGCGAGAGTTGGAAGGGCGTGCTGTTTCTACTACTTGCGGTCACCTCTTATGTATCCAAGATCCGATTATGATGATGCTTTTTTAGTTCCATGCTTTCTGGATTATCGTTGCATTCGCATATAGTCCCTTAACAGAATAAACAGGCACTGAAGATGCAAACAAGATCCTTAATAATGATGCAGCCTGTCCAATCTGTGATCAAGTGCTCTCTAAGAGGTGAGTGCTTTATGGAAATGTTTATTCCTTGAAATGCTTGTTGTGGCTTGGAATTGTTTTTTAACAAGCAGAATTTATTAGACATTTCCTTGGAATTGTCTCTAATATGAACTAATGATTTGGGTAATCTTTACTGATGTTTCTTGCTCATGGTATCCTGATTTCTGGCTTACTCTCTACAGCCTTATGAAACCTGTGGAGATCAATCCAAATGATGAATGGATAAATGTAAGCAAGGACTTAGCTTAGAATACTACGAATACCTTGCTTCTTCTATTACATCTTATTAAAGTGAAATCTAAACATGCATCATTATTTGGTCAAAACATTGCTATTTCTTTGTTTTACTGGTTGCCTTTATGATTTTATTCATAATGAATTTCTTGCAGATGGCCATGGCTGGAATATCTCCACAGATATGTATCCTTTTATAAGTTAACACCATTCTTCCTTAAATCCATCAACTACTAGTTTGAATACAAGTAGAAGATTTGAAATGATAAGACTGCATGGTGGTACTCATAATTCTTCTATTTCATTTGAGAGAATTACCAAACTGAATATCAGAATGGTTCTTAGCATTCCCTGGCATGCAAAAACAGCCTTTTAATCCTTGAATCTTCCTTAAATGGCCCCAGTGATGAAAAGTGCATACAGAAGCGTGATGTTTTTTATTGGGCAAAGGGAACTTGAGATGCAATACAAGATGAATAGAATTGTAGCTCAGTGCCGGCAAAAATGTGAGTCCATGCAAGAAAAGTTCACGGAAAAACTGGAGCAGCTGCATACTGCATATCAGAAAATGGCCAAAAGGTGCCAGATGATGGAACAAGAGATTGAGAGCTTGTCCAAGGATAAACAAGAGCTCCAGGAAAAATTTTCTGAGAAAGCCAGGTCAGTTTATATATTGTCCAAAGCCTTCAATTACTTTATCAGCTTATAATGTGAGCCTGGATCGTAATAAACACTGGAACTTTCAATACTAGGCAGAAGAGGAAACTTGATGAAATGTATGATCAGTTGAGGAGTGAGTACGAATCAAATAAAAGATCAGCCATCCAACCAGCAAACAATTTCTTTTCAAGAAATGAGCCTGATTTGTTCTCAAACCCCGCAGCTACCATGATGGATAACAGAGACCCTATCCGGAAAGGTAATCATTTTCATTTTAAAATGGCAGTAGGACAGCATAGGCTCTTTGCGGCGCCTTAAAATGTTAATATTTCTTGATTACAGCGATGAAAAATGATTGCTTTGTCATTGTCATGCTATAGCTTAATAATGCGTTTTGCTTAAGCATCTCCAAAATTAGTTGACTTAATTTATGCAGATTGGACGGTTGTCACTCCCTCAACTCCAGGGCCTCGGGAGGACATATGGGCTGCAAGACAAAACAGCTCTAATTCTGGTCCCTTTGAAATCTCTGGTGGCTCACCAGCGAAACAAGCAGGCATGCCGGTTGATGTTGGAAATAGAAGAACCGGTGCAGTCCCTTCCTTTCGAGCTGGGTCTGGCAACCCCTCAATGACGCTAAGGAACTTGATTCTATCCCCGATAAAGCGCACTCAGCTTTCACGTAGCCGCCCTCAGATGTTCACGTGAGTGATGGACTGTGTTCATTGACCAGTTTTACTAGTAGCGCAGCCTAATCTATGTATTTTGATTCAAATTGCTAAATATATTCCTGATTAATTTATCTTTTATATTTTCTTTTTCAGGCTGTAGGCTACAAGGCAAGGAACCTGCACTCGCCGGACTGCTTGGTTTCAGTGCAGTCCTGAGAAGGTTTTTCTGTCTTCTCTTTCTCTTTACCTGCATTCCAAAAAACAAAGAAAAAGAAAAGGGAAAGGAGAAAAAAATGATGACGTGACACAAACAAGAAACTATAATCCTGATATAATGCAAATGTAGATGTTGGCTTCCTTTGCTTGCCTGTGATCAACCTCAGGTGCGGTGATTAACGACAGATACATGGAATTATGTTGTTTGGTATAATTAAAAAGGGTACATAGAAGTTTTCAAAGTGTGACGTTCATAGATGAATTTTCTCATGTGACAGTAGCATCCTCTGATCAGTTTAACAGAGGATTCAAGCTGTGCTAGAAATATTGAAATGAATATTAGCCTTGAGCCTGGATTTCTCGATCCAATTGCATTTTCTGTGCCTGTGTGCTATGAAAGAACGGCGGGAAGAGATTACAGGGCAAGGGAATACCAGCTGCTTCATCTATTTCTAGTTTATAGATCCAAGATCTTAAGTAAAATAATAATCCATCCAAACCACTTTTACAGAAAAAATATATTAGCAACTAGAAAGATACTTCCAGTCAAGAGGTCGGGATTTTGATGTGTGTTGTGGAACCAAGTTGCAATCTAACCAGAGCTAAGGCTCTTGTTTTGCGCAATAATTGACCAGCTTCTGACCAGAATCTGCTAAATGCGTTGTATTGCATTTTTGTTTTAAAAATATTTAAAAAAAAATATATTTTTATGCACTAATGTTCAAAATAATTTTAAAAAATAAAAATATATATTATATTAATATATTTCTAAACAAAACATATTTTCAAAACAAGCTACATCATATTTACAAATATACACTACTAAATTTTAAGCTATCAATTGGAGCTCGAGGGATCTTCTCCGGGGCTTGGGCTCATTTTTTTAATGTATAGATACTTTTTTTTTTTTTTGGTAAAGATCGGGGCGAAAGCCCTTCTAAATTAAACGCGGAATAGTAGACCCAATGAGGTCATAATACAATAAGGGATAAATCCCTGACGGAGGATCAGTTAAAGTATCCGTCTCCCTAACTAATAAGTCCCTAGTTAGCCTAAAATTAGCCAACCAATCAGCCACACAATTGGCCTCTCGATAAACATGAAAAATATTAACCTCCCAATCCCTACCCAAAATATTTTTAATTTGCATAATCAAATTAAAATTTCGATTAGCTCTCACACTCTCCCCATTAATTAGCCCAATTACAACTCTGGAATCTGACTCCAATTCAATTCAACGGTAAACTACCATATTTCTCAGTCGTTTTCTTTCAATGCTATCTCAAGCGACTTGAAAAATACAAAATACGGAGAATAACAACAATGTGTTGGACTTGAATATGCCGATTCTCTTGGAGTTTTTTTTTTATTCTATAAAGAAACTCGTAAGGCCAACCCCATCAATTACTCGTCTATCCAATTAATTCTACTAATTTTCTTATGTCTTCCGTTAAAGATATTACATAAAAAAAATTATGATTATAGGACCAATCTTATATCATATTTATTATTTTGTCCCAAGGAATTCTCCTAAGACCTCTACAGAATTAGGAAATATAAGATTTTGCAATCGGCTTATATGGATTGTGTTAAAGATTCAAAATTCTTTATATAAGTGTATTGAAATTTTATTATTTGGTTAATTAATTGTAAAATAGAATGCCAGATATATGTTTTACATATGTAAAAATATTCAGTTTTCATCAGGTCTTTATTGTTTCTCAAAAAGCCCCGCAATGTATGTGTACATTGGACGTTTTAGGCAATTACAAATCTTAGGAGCCAATCCTAATTGGTCAATAAAAATATATTACAATGCCATTTTTTTTTCCAAACAACTTCACTTCATTGTCATTATTTAGAGTACATGATTTAAAAGAGAGAACAAACAACTGCTCCTACATCTTGCTTGATACAAGGGCCTTGAGTTTCAATTATTTACTCGCATTTGATGCTTGAGGCCGGCACAAGCTTGGGTTCATAAGAGAATATGGAGAGATGGACACAATAGAAATGGAGATCCTGCTTTTTACACTTCTCTGTAAGAAAAATATAATTTTCCTACAAAATTATAAGACCTCTATCATGCATGCAAAATCTGTCCTTTCAGATATTTACACGCCCAAATCAGTTAACAAATCTTAAGGCAAAAAAACTTTCAAACTCGGGGCCTTGGAAGACAATTCAATGCTATCCCCATGCTGGATAGAGTGGAAAACATGAGAGCCATCAATATATATTACTCCCTTCTTGGAAAACCATGAGGCCTTCATCGACTGATCAGATTTAATTATCCCGTGCATTAGCCTGATTGCGGCACCAGGTGAAATGGGTTCTCTCACCATATATTGAAGGTCCTCGGATAGAACAGGCATTGCAAATCCACCTGCCGAGAGCATCGCAGCTGTTGATCCAGCAGCAGTTGACACTCTGAGACCACTTGATCGGCAGTTCACTAATGGTCCACACGATTCACCATCCCTCTGAATTCTGCCAACATGAACAAAGGTTCATCATAGGTCATATCAATATGATATGCTATAATCAACGCATACTCAATGCCAAATCATTACCTGAAAGAGAAACGTGAAACTGTTATGGGACAAGGGTCTGCGATCAACACGTCATTGAGGGCATAAGAAGACAGTGGTTGTGAATTTACACTTAATGATATTCTCGACAGGTTAGAGGGAAGTTTTTGACCAGCTAGGATATCATCTAGCACCTGAGAGAAACCCACGTGAATGATGAACACGGGAAATTACTTGCTATGAAAAGAATTTGGTGATTTCTGCTGATTTAGGTGATACATATTCTAAGAACAAATGACACCATTCAAAAAAAATACATACTACAACAAATGAGAGTACAACTTCAAAATTACAAATTATAAGACGAAAATGTGTTTAAGTCTCTTCTCCAAGGAAAGCCTTCTAATGATTAGCAATCCAGTCATTAAAAAACTGCTTTAGTAAAATTAAGTTAGGCTTTCAAGTCTTGGATACCCTTTCTGGATTGCTTAGTGATCAATCTAAGTTAGCACAAATGGTAGTATTTAACCTGGACATTACATGGTTACTAAGTTGTCCTTTAATCAATACCCAAACTTATGATTACAGCCTGTACATTATCAGAGTCACATTTATTGTCTATGCCTGCTTAGGCTGCTTTAATTTCCCTTTATTAACCCTGTTGGTATTTCTTACTTGTTCAAAACTCTGGACAGTTGCTGCACAAAGGTAGCCAGTGCTTCTAGTGGCATCAAATTCATTACTGAATTTCTCCACCTACACCAAAGAGAATACTCTGATTCGACATCCAGAAAACACACACACGCAACAGACAATGAATCTAAGTAAATCCTTATAGACATAATTAACATAAATCTAAGCTCAGCCTGACATATTAACTAACCTCTTTGACTTGTGTGGGATCTGAGTTCACTCCTAGAACCGGAATTGAATCATCCAAGAAATGACTTGCTTGTAAGAGAGTTCCATCACCACCAACAGTAACGACCAAATCAAAATTCCGAATTGGTTGCGACAAATTTGTACGTAAGATGGGTTCCCAATCAATATTTGATTTCTTTCGTAAAATATCCTGACAGAAGTTTATAGCATCCTTGTGAACCCTACGCCTGTTATCTAGATAACGAAAAGCCTGCAATAATTCCAGCACGAAATTGAGTAAGAAACATCGTAGAAACCTTTACATGATTAGTAAAAACAGAAAATGATAAAAAAAAAAAAGAAAAAAAAAAGGCTTAAGACATTAGATTAAATGTTCCCTTCAAATATTGATGGACCAACAAAATTTCTATCAAGCAGCCATCAAATTTGAGAATGAACAGAATTCCTTCATCGAAACATAAAAAATTAAGTGTTTTGAGTTAACGTCATCAACTATTACAGATATAATAGCTAAATAAGAGCAGAAAATGTTAAACTCAATGAAAATAATACAATCCGAAAAACGCTAATATCAACTTTGACATTTTATCGAACAGTCTCTCGTCATCAAGGTTAAGCCAATTGTTAAGACAAGAACGGAAAATGAAAATGAGATAAGGAACAAGAACCCAGAAAGAAATGGCTTATACTTAAGAGGATTGAAGTGAAGAAACCATGAATAGTGAGTTCCGAATATTCTGTAAAAAGAAAACAGAGAGTAAAAGCGGCATATGGTTGTTACCTGAGGAACGGTGATGGGAGAGGCACCACCTGACTGGCCAAATTGGAAAACATCAAAAGGTTTTAACAGCAATAAAAGCCGCCTCCTTGCCATCTTTCTCACTGTGTTCTCGTGAGCTCGCTTTCTCAATGGGTTCAGAGCAGCGAGGTCCTGTCCGTCCTTGGAAGACTTGGGAGGCAAGGGGCTGGAGATGGAGGCGTGGTGTGGAAGGTCAGTGAGTTGGGCATATGGGCCTGTTTGGGCTAACTTTTTTAGCTGTTAATCAAAATGGGCAATTCTTTCTTCTGATTTAAAAGAGTTTTTTTTCATGCATTAAAAATTCTAAAAGTTCTCTAAGTATGTTATCATTAAGAAAAAGAATAATTATATATTTCTGATATTTTAAAATACTCAAAAACAATTTATAATTAGCCGTTAAAGTTTGATAAAAATATTAAAAATGTTTCATCAATCATTTTGTCCAATTTATATTTAAAGAGTTAGGATTTAGTATTGTATACTCTCAAATATTAAATATATATATATATATAAAATTAAACATAATACTAAAATTTAGGCTTTAAAATAGTTAAGTTTTGATCCAATAAAACAGAAACTCCCTCTTGAAGAAAGATATACCTTGAATATTAGAAAAGATCAACAAATAAAAATTTGACATAGAAAAACAATCAAGCAACAATACAACATATGTATTCGGGGGAATACATCTTTTCCTTGCAGAACTAGTCTCCGTACTCATACTCTCACGCCATTAGTTTTTCTAGTGAATGTGATATTAGATGACGACTCCTAAATTATAGGATCATAATTTTATAATTATACCCAAACTATTTTCCATAAATGGTCAGGAGGCAGACCCATTGTTCGCGAAGTCATGCCATGTCAAGACAACCCTGGTTAAATTAAGTTTTTCTTTTCTTTTTCTAAAAGGTTATCTTGATTTCTTTTGACTTAATCTCAAGTTTGATGAGTTAATTTAATTGATTCAATTATTTTATATTTTTAATTGATTTTTTTTTCTTAGTCTTACCTTTTAATATTGTGTTTGATTAAGAGATGATTTGTTTTGATCTACTTTTTATAAGGCAATTTCAATCTCATAGCTTAGTAATAGTATCTTAAATGATTAACCTATTTTGATTTTATTATTTTATATTTTTTTAATCAGAATTTTTATAAACTTTATGGTTGAATATTGGATACGATACTTAGATTTGACAATCCTGAGGTTGACTTCCGACGTTATTGAATGGTGATTTTTTTTTTCAATTGGAATGAAATCAACAAAGGCTGACCGTAGTGTTTAATGATGGATATATACACTAACCCATCTTTTGAAATAAACACTTATCATAGACATTATCAAGAGAGATATCAGAAACTAAGATTGTCTTCTCTGCCTTTCCATTTTTTTTTCCAGACTTTTGATAGCTTTGACATTTTTCATACTTACAATGTAAATTTATTAGACCTTTCAAGACGTTTTCTGGGAAGCTGGACATCAATATCAACACTTCCTGCGGGCAAAACAAACAATCAAATCCATGTTTTTCTCTATTAGCTTCCCCGGCAGCTAAAAAAATGGTTTTGTTTGGACGAGGGTTTTGCCTTAAATTAGCTTCGCATTAGTGATTTTGATTCCCAATGTTGCTGTTTAACATTAAAAAGTGTGTTGCTTTTACTGAATCACGTCACAAAACACTCACAAAAAATTTATTCATTTTAATCATTTTTTTAATTTTCTAAATCTATATTTTTTTTTATTATTTTAATATTTAATTTAAAAATGATTAAGTTTCGTAATTTGTGGTTTGTTTTATATATATGATTAGCTCGGTTCTATAACTCGCAGGGGGTGAGAAAAAAAATTAAAAAAATCGATCAAATTGGAAAAATCAAAAAAAAGATAATTGAGAAAAAACCAAACCAGAAAAAAAATCAATTAAACTGATTAATTTTTTTAAAAAAACTTACTGGCGGTTCGGTTTTTTAAGTAAAAATCAGTAAACCGAACCGGTTCAAGTCTACTTGCAACGCTAAAACCCCCAGAAAGACCTAGAGAAGAGAAATGGCTAATCTCATGGACGAGATTTCAAAAATCAGCTGCCAAAGTTACCGGAGCACAGTATATGAAAACCCAGAGTTTCTTGCCTACTTTCATGAGGCTACTCACTCCACAAGCGGAGATTGGTTTCCTTAACATACGAAGCCGACCCACAAGAAGAAAGAGCTCAACAGGAATTGGACATCTTCGTGCCATTCCATGGGAATTTGCTTGGACCCAAACAAGATTTGTTCTTCCAGCATGGCTTGGAGGTGCTGATAGCTTCTCTTCTGCAGCTATCACACTCATTATTCTATTCTAGAAGTAGATAGTCAAGTGGCCATTCGGCTCCTAGCCTCTATGCCCCTTCGCTCGGCGGCTAGGCTCTTTGTCCCTTTCTATACCGAAGCTCTTCACCCGCTTCGTCCGTTGCTAGTTTGATCTTCCTTTGATCCGACGGGACTGCCCTTTGGTTTGGCACGCTACTCTGTTCTGTTAGAGTCTTCGCTTAGCGACGAGAATCACTAACTCTTAACAACGGAGAAGTTTGTATTAGTGGTTAGTGGGCACATGGCGATCAGAAAACAACCGGTTTATGTTAAAAAACCGAACCAAAACCGGTTGGTTTAAACCGGGTCTAGTTCGGTTTTTTTTTTTTTTTCCGGTTTAGCTGTTTTTATTAATAAAAACCGAACCGAATTGAAAATACTCACCTCTTATAACTCATGTCGTAGATATAATAAGTTAACTTGATTGATTTTATCAAATAGGTTGATTAGAAATTAATTGGTATTTTCTTGCTTTCATCCTTCAATATTGGATTAATTATTATGCTTTATGATTTATTTTAGTTTGTTTCTTATGAGGTTATTTTGATTTTATGACTCGAGTTACATGTTTTTTAGATTAACCTGTGTAAACTCATGTTGTTTTATTGTGTTCCTTTTTTTTTTTTTTTTAATTTCATCATTTAATAATAAATTTATTAAAAATTAAATTTTATAAGTTGATTTGATTTGATTTCTATAAAATTATTATCATCTCATGACCATGGTTGTTAGTTTGACAGGATGATTTGGATTATTTTTTCTTTTTATTTTTTTATGATGTTATATCAATATTATGATTTAAGTCACGAGTTTGACAAGTTTATTTAACTTGATTTTTTCAAAAAAAAGATATTTGAATTTTAAATTTTATTTTGATTTATATTACGAGGGTTAGAATGAAGATTGCAAGCCCTGAAAGCTAAGCACTTGAAATTAAGAAATTGCAAGGCAATGTTAGTGTAAAACTGGAGCATTTATTCTTTGAGAGGCATCAATAGTAAGTGTTCGATTCAAGACGTGGGCAAGGTAGAGTGACATCCTTGTGCTCGGTTGTCACCTTCAAATTACATAATGGAGAAGGATGTTTAATTAGGGCATTGAAGAGACCATGAGACTTTCACACAGAATGAAACTATATTAAAAGATGTCAAAAAAGGAAACCTTTGTGTAAATCCATGAAATTAACGTTTTAATGTGGCATTGTGGTCCAACTTCTTATCATTAATCTAATCTCCTGAAAATTATTATTTATATTGTCAGGCTCTTTCAATTTCACTGTATAATTAACCACATCTTTTGTCTTAATCCAACTTCTCCAGCTCATAACTAATTAAAAACATCATCAAGAAAATGAAAACCAATATGAATCTTTGGATAACTTAACATGTTAAGCTTTTAGATGAAATAATTTCCTGATATGGTATCAGAGTCTTATTGATTTAATGGTCATGAGTTTGAATTTCATTATTTTTAATCTATTTGATAAAAAATTAAGCATAATGTATTGTGGATCTATGGAAATTTCAAGCTCCAAAGACTTTTATATAAAAAAATATTAAAAAATAATATAAATTATATTTTGAAATTTTATTTAATAACTTAATTTTTTAGGTTAAATGATATGTGAACATACTCTGATACAATGATAATCACAAATAATATAAAATTTTCCCTTATTTCTATAACAGCACCGAAGGCACCAACCTATATATATATATATATATATATATATATATATATATATATATATATATATATATATATATATATGATGAATACCAAAATATAGAAGGAAGTAGGACGACTTTGATATCGTGGATTGTTCCTAACAGATGATTATAGCTTCTAATGTGGCACTAATAAAAGCTACGATCGACTTCCTATTACTAAATATAGAAGCTTTGAAAAATTTTATATTTATTACAACTGTCACCAAATTGAGGTTGTTGGATAACAGTGGCGAAGGTTATGTCGGGAACAGGTATTGCCACCGTAAGAAAAGTCTCCATCTTGCTCATGTCCAAAAGTCTCCTCATTTTAGCTTTCACGAGCTATCTTGCTCGCGTATTGTGCCAATTTTTTTTTTATATAGAAAATTGATTAATTTTATATTTATTAGAATTAGTTTATTTAATATTTAATGAATAAAACTCTAATTAATAAAATATGTTAGAAATGAGTGTTTTTTCCGCCTAAATATAATTGAATGTTGTTACTAAAAATATTTTGCTAATTATTTAATTGGTTGATTGTACAATTGGAATCTATAAAATTTTGTTGAAATGAGCCACATGCTCTGTGTAACATACTGATTAATTGTTGTGTGTGTTTACTTATTTCATGAATGATATTATTAGCAAATAGTAAAATTACAATCGATGATTTTTTGCACAGATGAGTGATTTGTTTTACACGACAAACAATTTTATTGGTGGTTTTGTTTTAACTACTTGGGTAATAATTTAATTGTTAGATAACAAAACTGTAATTGATCAAATTGACTAAAGATATATTATTTGTTACCTGCAACATAATAATTGTTTGTTGGGCATGTTTTAACTATTTGATGAATAATTTCTTTGATAGATAGCAAAAATACAACTGCTAAAATTCACCAAAGTTTTTTTTTCCACATTTCTTCTTTATATTATTATATTAAAAAGTATTTTAGAAAACTGAGATTAAATTAATGTGAGGTTTACAAAGAACAGTCAATTTAATTTTTTATATATATTTTAAGACGTTCACATAAAAAATATATCACAATATATAATTAGGCTCGCCTATTTTTTTAAGGAAAAAGTCCTAAAAATAATTATTATCAATTCTAAATGTCCTATCCATAGTAAAATAAATACATATAGAAACTACATAATCTTAAATTTTTTAAGTTGATTATTTAGCTTAGATGTATAGCAATTGTAAAAAAAATTGAGGATCATTAACAATTTTGTGACATGTTAAAAAATTTGGTGCTCGAGTGTGACGAAACGCAGGGGCAATTTTATTTTTATTTTAGTAGATAATTTAGCATAATTTTTTTTACATGTCTTATCAATGTGTGGTTTTGTATATTTTTTTTATGTGATATGAAATCTGAAATATCACACAAAAAAAAATATAAGTTATTTTTAACAAATATAACATTGACCAATGGATTTTTTTTCACAGTTACTAAAGTTTCATTATAAATATTATATACATAATTAATATTATAATTATCATTGGTCATACTATCAATGACACCATAATTATTATTAAAAAATGATTTTTTTTTAATTTTATAAGATTTATTCATCATGTTATTACATTAAAAGTATTTTATTTCACTGATAGTAAATTATGATTTTATTTTCAAAAAAAAAATATTTATATATATATAAAGACGTTAATATTAAACAAATATCAAAATATATAATTAGTCTCATATATTTATAAGAAAATAAACTTACAAATAATCATTATCATTATTTTGAATGCCTTACCTATAATAATTAGAAATTTTAACACCTAAAAATATTAACAAAAAAGCAATTACCCAAAAAAAAATGACAAAAAAATAATTACATTTAAAAATATTATTTGACTTGAAGAATAAATATAAATTTTTAAAAAGGGAAAAAAATATTAAATATCAATTTTCAAATGATCATCAATACAAATTAAAATTTAAACATTAAAGTTTTTTTTAAAAAACAACTTTAATAACAGAGGAAATCATAAAAATTAGAAACAAAAACTAAGAGCATGTACATATATGCATGGACAAAAATAGCAACCAGTTTATATATATATATATATATATATATATATATATATATATATATATATATATATATATAAAGGAATTAAAATAAAACAAAAGATTAAAAGTATAAGAGCCAAAATGAAAAACTTATGTATATTAAATTTCATTTAAAGTACAAAATTGAATCTAATCTCTTATTGATAATATATACGTTGAGTACTATTTTGTTACAATAAAGCATAATCAATTGTTAAATCTACATTCTTGATGTGAGCCAATATATACTTGTGAATTGATAGTTCCTCATTTGATTGATGTCATAAGTTGAGCCTTGAGATATGAATATGTTTGTTTGATTATGATATAAACCTACGGTATGCCAGTCAGAATACTCATGCTAATAAGATAGTGTTAGTCTTTGTGCACATCATATCAGAAACCCTAGTTGGTCCGGAGAGTCACCAACCTATGTGGACTGATCATCACATAGTACAGAGCCTCATACTCATTGCATTTTGATTTTATGATGAGTTTTACCTTATAATATTCTTGTTATGACATATCTGAAAAACCTTATTGTAAGAACTTCAAGTTGTATTTATAAATATATTTCTCATTGTTATATTATCTTAAATATGTATATTGAATATTATCTACTCACTGAGTTGTTGAACTCACCCTCTCATTATTTATTATTTTCAGGCTTGTAGCTTGTTAGCAGGTCAATTTTGTTGTACTCTCAAAACCTATTATTTTGGTTGTAATCAACACCTTTTTTCTTATGTCTAAATAGTGCTCCATAATTATAACAAGTATGTATTTAACTCTTGTATTAAGGCAATCAAATTATATATAAATTTAATTTTGTTATTAACATTACGTTGAACTTTGAAGCTACAAGATAAGTTTGTATATAAGTTTGGGTTCGTATAGGTGTGGAATCTTGGAGGAGAACCATGTCTATATGTCGATCATATATTCGGGAATCAAGTCATGACAATT
Source organism: Salix suchowensis (assembly GCA_029030765.1). Taxonomy (NCBI): domain Eukaryota; kingdom Viridiplantae; phylum Streptophyta; class Magnoliopsida; order Malpighiales; family Salicaceae; genus Salix; species Salix suchowensis. The sequence goes on from JAPFFH010000004.1 coordinate 13,576,088, forward strand.
AAGGGAGGGAGGGCGTAGAAGTAGAAGTGTGCAAATAATGAATTGGAACATCAAAAGTTGTTAAGAGTTCAAATTATTTTTACAATTGCTAGACACGCACATTCCAAGATGTTACTAGTCCCAAAACCTCTTACAAGTGGGGAATCCTACATATTTCTACTTTCCCTTTGTTCTTATGATCAACCTCAATTAAATAAATGTGGATGCATGACCTTTTTTTTATTTAAGGAGAATAGCAGAATGAGAAGAAAACACAAGTGAACACTTAAAGATAACACAACTCACCACCCAATAGTGATCCACTAAAGGGATATAGAGTAAACAAGAAGAAATCCTTCTTCGCAAAAGCCAAAGGTTAAACTTTATTCAATTTTGAAAGAAAAAAAACCTTTATGTTTGTCTTAAATACTCTAGACATGAATGTCCCTTCACATACATACATGTATAGGAACTCAAATCATATTCAATAAAACACATAATTTTTAAGAAAAGATAAACACACGAACAATAATTATTAATTAGCTCTTTGATTTCTATTCTTAGGATACTCCAGTATCATTTCTCCTTGGTTGGACAAGACTCGCCCTCGAGTCCAAAGCATTTTCAGCATCATAATATGGAGACAGATCAGCAACATTGAATGTGGCTCAAACACTATAGTAACCTGGAAGCTCGATCTTATAGGCATTTTCACCATTTCATTGGAGAACTTTGAATGGACCATCATCTCGGGGCTTGAGTTTTGCATAACATTCAGGTGGAAATCTTTCTTTTTGAAGGTGAATCCGCACCATATCTCCTTCTTTGAATGCAGCAGGCTTCCTATACTTGTTAGCATTGTTGCGATACTTCTCATTTTGCTTAGTGATTCGAGCTCGTACTTGTTCATGCAACTTCTGAATGTATTTAGTTAGATCTGAGCATCTCCACTAAAATGATGAGTGACAGGAAGTGGAGCAAAGTCTAAAGGACCATGAGGAATCTATCCATACCCCATTTCATAAGGACTAGTACCCATGGTCTGACTTGTAGATTGATTATAAGCAAATCTAGCTTGAGCCAAGATAAGATCCCATTGAAGAATGTTGTTGCCTACTAAACTCCTTAAAAGATTTCCCAAACTTTGACTCACAACCTCAATTTGTCCATCAGTTTGTGGATGGTGAGAAGAGATGAGCTAAAGTAAGTGCCTAGCTTTCGCTATAAAGTGCGCCTGAAATGACTAACAAACTTATGATTATGATCATGATCTGAAGTAATAGTCTTAGGAATGCCATGAAACTTAACAATTTCTTGAAAGTAAAGATCAGCTACACGAGATGCATCCAAGGTCTTATTACATGGAATGAAATGAGTTAGTTTTGAGAAATGATTAACCGCCACCGTAATAAAATCTTTGTTTCTCCCGAGTTCAAGGCAAGCCAACAATATAATCCATACTCACATCCTCTCAAGGGGCTATTGGTACAGTTAATGGAGCGTACAATCTTGTGTTTTGAGCATGACTCTTCGCACGATGACAGGTACTACACCTCTGCGCATGCCGAGTGACATCTTTCACCATTTTTGTCCAGTAAAAATTTTTCTTCACAAGACCAAGAGTTTTATCTCTTCCAAAGTGTCCACCAAGTCCACCACCATGGGATTCACTAATAATGTATTCCTTCAAAGAACATTCAGGAATACAGAAACAACTATTTCTGAAAAGAAACTCATCATGTAGTACGTAATGCAAATAAGGACCATTAGAAAATTACCTCCAAATTTTACAAAAGTAAGGATCATCTTGGAAGAGATCCTTTACAACTTCAAAACTCAAGACCGTCACTTGCATAGTGGCAAGCAAAGAATGCCTTCGGCTTAAAACATCGGCCACTTGATTTTGAATTCTCGACTTGTGCTTGATGAGAAAAGTGTAAGATTGTAAGAATTCACCCCCATTTAGTACGCCTATTATTGAGATAGTGTTTGGCCATTTATATATTTCAAAGCTTCATGATCCTAAAAGAGCAAAAACTCTTTAGATATAAGATAATGTCGCCCATGTCTCAAAGCTCGAATAATAGCATAATTTTTTTTATCATAAGTTGAATATTTTATGCGGACACCATTAAACTTTTCACTAAAAAAAGCAATTGGCTTACCTTTTTGTCTAAGGACAACATCAATGTCCACATTAAAGGCATCACAATCCCATGATCCAAGGATGGCGACCTCAGATGGTTGCGAGCGCCCCCGTTGGCAGGTGCCAGAGGACCCCCAACCAGTTGTTGGATCATGGCCTCCATCCTCACCATTGCTTGCCTCCGTTCGTCAATGGCTGCCCACGTATCACATCTCCGTCCCCCGCAACCAGCGTCACAGGAATTAGCTCTTCCTTCTTCATTGTTGTTGGCCATTGAAGACAAGGCAAATCCTTGCTCTGATATCGCTTGACGCAGAACAGAAGGTAAGATTTACCAACATAAATTTATTGAATGAAAACACTATATTTAGAAATGAAATTCAAATTTTGATTGTGTCCTCTGCCATTGCTTACAACCTTTAAATAGGCGTGTTCAAGTATGTCCAGGATTAGAAACAATTATTATTGCAGATTACAATTATTCTAAAACTGGAAATAAGGCAAATCAAGGATTTGTAGATGTGAATTTGCAGGCATGAACGATGGGATTTGCTTTAAATGTTGGATTTGAGCTTCTAATTTCCAAACACCCTACTGTCAGCTGACTTAATGCTTTTGGAACGGTCCTTCTTCTTCAATTTCTTGTCCAACACTTCTTCAAATTCCAAGGCTAGCCATTCTACATCAATAATCCACTTCAAACACTATGTTAAAATTTGGAAGTGCGAGAATAGGAGCTTCAATCATCTTTTTCTTTATGCTTTCAAAGCTTCTTTGTGCTTCATCATTCCAAGTGAAAGTTCCTCCCTTTAGGCATTTGGTGATTGGAGCAATGATGATGCTAAACCCCTTGATAAAACGACAGTAGAAAGAGGCCAAACCATGAAAGCTTCGGATGTCATGAAAAGAACTAAGAGTTAGTCGGCTTGTGATTGCTTCAATTTTGTTGGGACCTGCCTTTATTCCTTCACTCGAAACAACATAGCCCAAAAGGACAATGTTATTAGTCAAGAATTGACACTTCTTCAAGTTGACATACAATTTTCGTTCCCTTAACACACTAAAGACTTGGTTAAGATGTTCCAAGTGTTGTTCCTGATTTTTGCTAAATACAAGAATATCATCAAAATTAACAACAAAATGACCAATAGAATGTTTAAAAACATGGGTCATAAGTTGCATAAAGGTACTGGGTGCATTTGAGAGACCACAAGGCAGAACCATCCATTTCAAGAGTCCATCCCTTGTTTTGAAAGCAATCTTCCATTCATAACCCTCTTTCATTTGGATTTGATGATAGTCACTACGAAGATCAATCTTGGAGAAGATGGTAGAACCAGGTAGTTGGTCAAGAAGGTCATCAAGACAAGGAATAGGAAAACGGCATATGATAGTTATCTTGTTCACCGTTCTACTATCAGTACACATGTGCCACGAACCATCTTTTTTTGGTACAAGAAGAGCGGGGACAACACATGGACTCATGCTTTCTCAAATCAAACCCTTGGTCAAAAGATCATCACCTTGTTTTTGCAGCTCTCCATGTTCCTTAGGATTCATCCTATAGGCGGGATTATTAGGTAGAATGGCACCGAGCATAAGATCAATGCATTGTTGAATGTCTCATATCGATGGGAGGTTAGTTGGAATTTCTTCAGGAATGAGATCATCAAACTCATTAAGAATAGCTTGCATCAAAGGTGGAATTGCATTTCTTTCTCATTTCCTTTGCACAGCCATGAAAGCTTGTAAGTATGAGGATGCTTCTCCATTTTCAGCTGCAATTTCTCAACCATTTTTGTTGCTACCATATTCTCATAGCTCCCTCCATCAATGATAATATCACATACCTTGCCATGGGATGTGTAGTGGGTGTGAAAGATGTTGAGAAGCCAATTTTCTTCCTCTACATGGACTGCACTTCGGCTGCGACGAATGACAAGAGACTCTCCTTAGTCTCCAAAGGTGATTTCATCTTCATTCTCCACCTCTTCATTACTAGGCAACTCTTGTTCCAAATCATTGTCCACATCCTCTTCAACTAGAGAAACAATCTTGCGGTTAGGGCACTCTAATGCAATATGACCAAACCCATGACATTTGAAGCATTGTTGATTATTGGGATTGAAGTACTAGGATGGCTTGGAATACCCCCCACTATCTTTCTTAGGAAGTGATTTGAAGTTTGTTGGCTTATGTGTTTGTGAGGGCTTAGAAGTAGAACCACTTCCTTGATTGGTAGCACCTTTCTAAGTTCAAGAGCGAAACTATTCCCCTGTGCTTCTTTAAGTTGGCGCTCCACTTTTATTGCCAGCTTGAAGACGTCATTGTAGGTCTAATATGGCTGCAATTGAACAACATTAGCAATTTCTTATCAAAGTCCTCAAAGGTAGCGAGCAATGGTTTTTTCTTCTGGTTCAGATACATCACAACGCATCTTAAGATAATCAAACTTTACTGTATACTCCTCCACGGATAACTCTTTTTGCCTGAAATTATGGAACTGAAAAAATGCATATCAGTGCTAGTGTTCAGGCAAGAACTTCTTTCTAAGCTCTTTCTTCATCTTTTCCCATGACAATTGTCCTTTTTCCTTCACGAGCACGCTGGTTTTTGAGATGTTCCCACCAAATGGAAGCATTCTTCTTCAACTTACCGGCCTCAAGTTTCACCTTTCAACTATCTAATACATCATTGTAATCAAAAACTCGTTCAACAGTGTTAAGCCAATCTATGAACTCACTTCTTTGGATTCTGCCCTTAAACTTTGGAATGTCAACTTTCATGTCATAATCTCGTTGGAAATTTGGGTTCCTTCGAGGTTGACGACGTGGAAAAGCCTCTTCACTAGACGACTCACTATGAGCTTGGTGAAAGTGGTTAACCTCCTCCTCATCATGTGATCCATGATGCATCTCATCATGTTCCTAATTTTCATAGTGCTCAAGACGCTGCTGGAGTTGCTGCACTTGCCTTCTCAAATCGTCTCGATGTCACGAAGGTCATGTTCGCGTACACTGCCGCGGTAGGGTTTTGTCCAGGTTGACAATGTCCAACCATCAAACCAAGCTTTGATACCAAACTGACGCCGGGAGAATAGAAGAAAGAGAAGAAAACGCAAGTGAACACTCAAAGATAACACAACTCACCATCCGATGGAGATCCACCTAAGGAATACAGTGTAAACAAGAAGAAATCCTTCTTCGCAAAAGCCAAAGGTTAAACTTTATTCAATTCTGAAAAGAAAAAAAACCATTATGTCTGTCTTAAATACTCTACATACATGAACGTCCCTTCACATACATACATGCATAGGAACTGAAATCATATTCAATAAAACACACAATTTTTAAGAAAAGATAAACACACGAACAATAATTATTGATTAGCTCTTTGATTTCTGTTCTTGGGATACTCCAGCATCATTTTTCTTGAGAACAGGAAGTTCAGGAAGTATCTCGGTCAGCCACCTCCAACAGTAGAAAAGCGTGAAAAACCAGAGGCAGTAGAAATGATGCAAGATAATTCGTTGAAGAAATTGGTTGACGGATCGCGGAAGAATCCAAGGTAAGAAAAGGAATGCCTGAACAAGAAAAAACACAACGGCCACCACTGTAATGGCGATTCTTAACCACACCTCATGGGATTCAAGTAGTGCTATTCTTACAGATAAAACGAACGCCCCGAACATCATGATAATAGCCAAGAAAACCATTAACGCTGAAACCTGAACAGCAGGGAGTATAAATCTGACATCATTGAAGCTTGCCCAAAGAAGGATTAGAGCTGCCACCATAGAGGCAGATAATGCTCCCAAATCAAGAAATAAATAACCATACAGATGATTCTCATAAGAGCTGTAACGGGAGGCAGTAATAGTGCTGTTAGATTCAGGATGATGTTCGCTTGAGTAATTGTTATCCCTTAATTGTGGCAGTTGTACAGCACCCGCAAAGGTTACACCAGCAACAAGCACCGCTACCACTAGAAGATTCCCTATCGTGTTCTTTGATTGCTCTTTTTCATGTGATATGATCAGTCCTGGAGTAGCGGTGAAATGCCAACTTGGGGATTTCTTACGGCGGGAATAGAAGTATAAGATCGATAATGTTGTCACCTGCATGGGAAGGAGAAAAAAACTCAATTGCCTCCTAAAGCATCGGCCTTCAAATGTCTTTTTCAGAACTCGTAAATTTCTGGAATGATTGAGGAATTTTGAATATAATTGTATACAAGTTAAATTACATGGGCATGAACTAGATGTTTAAAAGATTAGGGATGGCTAGCAAAAAGTTAAGAAAGAAGAAGGCAATAATACCATTCCAAAATAATTAATCAGTCCTTCGTGTTTTGGTGGTGCCTTTTTTGTATCTCGCTTTAAATCGAATGCTTTGTCCTGCCAAAAAACATAAATATATTTTAATATGTTGTGCTACCTCTTCCTTTCTTTTTTTCCTGCGATGGAGAGACAACAATCTAAGCCACTGAAACTGGCCGGCGACCAGCCCATGTTTGGATAACAGTCATTTGAGCTTAGATGATATAATTTATCTCAAGTACATGCAGTACGTTATATGCTCACCAATTTTGCGTACGAAGTCAATGTAAACTTGTAACTTTCGTTGAGAACTAGTTGAATTTTCTGCTGTAGAATTCTTCCTTCCATATTCCACATCTTTTGAATGATGTTGCCCATCCTGAGGAATGAAGACACAAGTCATGATGAAGCATTGCACAACAGGTAATTGTTCACAAGGTTTTCACGTTCTCTTCTTAGCTCTACAAATATTTATACAGGAAGATTTATACAGGAGGCTTTCCCTGAAATTTCTAGCTCGAGAGTTTTCTTAAAGAAAAAAAGCTGGTCATACTTGTTTGTTATAGAAGAAAAATCTAGACTTGTTCACCAACTTATTATTAATAAAGTATTGTGCTGCCAACAAAGAGGAAGCACACTGCCAAAATATTAAATCAACAAATACCCCTAAAATATATACTTTTGTAACTCGATAAATGATGATCAAATAGCATACCATTTCATTTGCTTTATCAAATCTCTCTTCAGCACTTTTGGATTGTTGTTCAGCCAAATCATATGGTGTCAGATTTTCATTGTTAACAGCCGAACTATCTACGCGTTTATCACGCACGAGAAAAAATGCAGCCACGGATTTACCATAACCTGCTGCCAAATGCAAAGCTGTATTTCCATCCTCATCCATCTCATTTACCAGCGATTTTACGAGCGTATCCTTTTGTCGGAGTATGCACGCAATCACATTGCCCTTTCCACTTTCAGCCGCTACATGAAGAATGTTCTGCCCTTTCTTATTGAGGAATTCTTTTGGATATGGGAATTTATCAAGATATTCCTTCACTACACCGACAGAGTGACTTTTGCATGCTGGATGGATAGGATAGTTGCCTTCAGGGTTTGTTTCGTAAGCACCATCGTGAAACCTGTGTAATAGGTATCGAACTCCTTCCAGGAAACCTATGGATGATGCATAATGCAGTGAATTTCCCATCTCTTCATCAGTGAGACGTAATAGATCTTCCCTTGCCTTTCCAATTTTCTCTAATATAACTGAAAATCAAAGAAAAAGTTTCAAATGAATATAAAGATGCTAGGTGTGCAATAATTCTTGGTATGTAAGTCATTTTCTAACGATCAGTATAGACATTGTGATCACCTATGTCACGTTGTTTGATGGCAGCATGAACAGGGGACTTTCCTTTTGGTAGGGCATCACCATCTTCTCTTTTTATCGATTTCAAGAGATCATCAAGTATCCCATTCTTATTGCCATTCTCAACAGCCAGATATAAAGGAGACCTGCCATTCTTGTTGTTGTAGTAGGCCACTTCTGGATCTTCGGAAGCTAGGAATTCGGCAAGTTCTTTGTTACCCTTGATCACTGCGTCATGCAAAGGAGTGTTTCCCTTTGTATTTGTCATCCTCATCAAGCTCGAGTTCGATCCCGCGAGACATTTAATTGCATGACTGGCCTTTTTCTTCTCTGGCAGCAAGATGAAGGATTGTGTCCTCCTGGCTGTTTCTCCTGGTGATTAGAGAAGGAAACTCTTTAGTCAGATAAGCTATAACCTTGTCACTTCCATAGCTCGCAGCAAGATGAAGTAGTGTATTCCTGCAGGGAGTCACTAGCCTCTCTGCTAAATGTGTCTTGACAAGGGTTTTGAAGGCCTCAATTTTGTCCTCCCTCACAACCTCATGTAAATGACTATCTATCATTAAGTCTGCCGTATGATCTCTCGGTTCATCGATGTTTATTGCTGTTGGATTTAAAGAACTTAGCTGAAAATAGCTAAATTAAAGAACAAACTGTTACTGTTCAAATCAGTAACTTGAACTGCCAAAAAACCCGTAAAAAACAGTACACTATAGCAATCAAAGAAGAACAAGTGCTATTTTTTCTATAAACCGTGAGACACAAGTTAACTTACACAAAGACAGCTTTCAAATGGAAAATTTAGGAGCAGAATCTTATTAGGTTACCGCCATCCCTTAACTTCATTTATAGAAAAAAAATTGAATACAAAGATAGAAATTCCAGCTTCATCACAATTACTTCTACCGAATCGGAAAATAAACAAAACAGAAAAACTTACTTAGCTAAATAGGAAAATTAACTTGCTAAGATCAATTCAATCTGATCCCTAATTAAAACATAAATTTAAAACTTAAAACACTTCTAATGATCTTCAAATTGCAGTCTTGGAATCAAAGTCTTCAATCTTCAATCTTCAACACTCCCCCTTGGTTCCAAGACTTCATAGCTGCACATTCCAACTTTTGCCCTTAAGTCTTCAAACTCGTCTTTTAGCAAGTGACTTGGTAAACAAGTCAGCCAATTGCTCTTTAGTAGGGACATATTTCATCTCCAATTCTCCTTCGCTTGGAACTGCTTTTATTGCATGAAACTTTATCTTCATGTGCTTGGTTCTGTTATGGAATACAGAATTTTTGGAGATTGCTATAGCAGCCATGTTGTCACACATTAGGTCTATGGGATTAGCTTGTTCAAAGCTTAACTCCCCTAATATTTTCCTCAACCACACTAGCTGGTTTGCTGCAACATAAGCAGCAATATACTCTGCTTCGGCAGTGGAATGGGCCACCACTATCTGCTTCTTTGAGTTCCAACTGAAAATTGTTCCACCCATTGAAAAACAAAAACCTGAAGTGCTTGTCATCTCATCATCACTTCCTGCCCAGTCACTATCTGAAAAACCAACTAGATTAGTGATATTTGTTTTGGTGAAGTTCATCCCAAAGTCAATTGTCCCCTTCAAATATCGCAAGACCCTTTTTGCAGCCACAAAATGAATTTGACTTGGATTTTGCATAAATCTTGACAAGTAGTTGACTGTGAACACTATGTCTGGACATGTTGCAGTCAAGTAGAGGAGGCTTCCAATCAAGCTTCTCTAGGTTCTTCCATCAGTCTGAGGGGATCCATCATCTTTTGACAGTTTTTGGCCTCTGTCATTGGTGTGCTGACAGGTTTGCAATTGTTCATTGCAAACTTGTCCAGAATCTTCATGGTGAAGTTCTTTTGGCACAAAAAGCTACCTTGCTGTGATTGCATGATCTCCATACCAAGAAAATAAGATAGCTGCCCAAGTTCATTCATTTCGAACTTGGTCTTCATGTTGAGCTTGAGCTCCTTCACTAATTCTTCTTGATTTCCTGTAATCAACAAGTCATCAACATACACAGACACAATTAGTATGTTATTAGCAACCCTTTTTACATACAAGGTGTGTTCATTCATGCTTCTTTCAAATCCCAAGCTTAGAAGGTAGTTATCCATCTGGCTGTACTCAAGCTCTAGGAGCTTGTTTCAATCCATATAATGCCTTCTTCAATAGATACACTTGGTTCCTTGATGTGTCCACTTCGAAACCTTCGATTGCTCAATATATATCTCTTCATTTAATGTTCCATTTAGAAACGCAAACTTGACATCCAACCGCCACACAAGCCAGCTCGTTTGAGCAGCCAAAATCAACAAAGAATTTGATTGTGTCTAGTCTTGATACAGTGCAAATGTATCATAGTAATCGATTCCTGGTTCTTGAGAGTATCCCTTTACCACAAGCCTAGCTTTGTGCTTGTTTATGCTTCCATCTGCATTCAATTTGGTTTTAAAAATCCATTTCACTCCAATGACATGTTTATGAGAGGGTCTGTCAACTAATTTCCAAGTTTCATTTTTCTCAATCATCATCAACTCTTCTTTCATTGCTATCATCCATACATGTGAATTCATGGCTTCTTCCACATCACTAGGTTCTGCTTTTCAAACGAAGGTTGCACCTATCATAAATATCACTTAGCATTCTCGGTCCCTCTCACGTAGATGCTCTCGGGATCTTCTTCATCTGCACTTTCGATTTCACACTGAATTTCAGTGTTTGATGTCTCATCCTCTTTAGCATCCCAATTCCATACTTTATCTTCATCAACTTTTACATCTCTAGCAATTATAGCTTTATTTGTTTTCAAATCATATACTTTATAACCACTAGATTTCATGCTGTAACCAATCAAAATCCCAACCTCAGATTTTTGATCAAGTTTCTTTCTCTTGATGTCAGGTTGTAAAACATAGCAAGGGCTGCCAAAAATTCTTAAATGCTCAAGATTGGGTTTGAAATCATACCAAAGATTCAAAAGGTGTTTTCTCCCCTAGCACTTTAGTCACCATTCTGTTCAAGAGGTATGTCTGAAGTGCTTACTACCTCAAACTCTAGAATTTTAATGGCATTTTCTTCTCATAAAGAAGACACCTTGCCATCTCCATCAAGGTACGGTTCCTCCTTTCACTTACCCCCATTCAGCTTGAGGAGTGTATGGCACAGTTAGTTGATGCTTGATTCCTTCCTTTTCCAAGTAGTCTTCAAGTTTTCGAGAGGTGAATTCCCCCCCATTATCAGACCTCACCATCTTCAGCTTGCATCCTGTTTCCTTCTCAACAGCAGCCTTGTATCTCAAGAACACATCAGTTACTTCACATTTATTTTTGAGAAAGTATACCCAGCAAAATCTGCTATAATCATCCACAAACAATAAGAAATATCTAGCACCATTCAAAGATTCAGTTTGCATTGGACCACATACATCCGTGTGAATTAATTGAAGTTTAGTAGCAGTTCTAAGTGAGTTTCCATTAAAACTGCTTCTGGTTTGCTTCCCCAGCTGACATGCTTGACATACATCACCATGTTCTTGTATTTTAGGCAAACCTAAGGCTATTTGTTGCTCAGCCATCTTCTTCAAGGTTGCATAGTTAAAGTGTCCCATTCTCTTATGCCATAACACAGACTGTCCATTTTCACAGGTGCTTAAGTTTGCAATTCTTTCTTTCCATTCAAGGCTGAAGCTTATGTTAGTCATCTTAACAGAAAATAGTATGTTCTCATCACTATCTTTGATTGTGCACATGTTGCCAATGAAAAATAATGAGTGCCCTTCTTCAAGTAATTGCCCCACACTAACTAGATTTTGTTTAATTTCGTGTACATATAGCACATCATCAAAAATTCGTGTACTCGACAAAGTGTTTCAATTTCAACATCTCCTCTCGCCTTTGACTTCCACATATTGTCCATTCACAACCCTCACTTTGGACACATATTTCGAATCAAAGTTGTTGAAGAGTTGTATATCTCGCAGACATGTGATTAGTGCACCCACCGTCAACAATCCAGCTTTTGGCTTTCTTACCTCTATTTGACTCGCAATTGTGTTCTTCAATGGTCATGAACAATTGCTCTTCCTTAACTTTTGAGGCATCTGCAATGTAGGCTTGTTTCCCATTTGCTGAGTTGTTTTTGCAGTATTTTTGAATGTGCCCAAATTGTTTGCACTTTTTACACTATGCATTCTTGAGCCAGCACCATGATTCAAGGTGATTGTTCTTGTGACAGTATCTGCAGGTGGGGAATTGCTCCTTCTTGTCTTTCCCTTTTGAGTTGTTATTATTGGCAGAATTGTGATTACTCGCCAAGTTTTTGCCTGCCATTGTTTTCCAGTATCCCTTCTTACCTCTTGATTTTCTTTGTAAGAATTCTGGGGACGATGAGCTCGTGGTCTTCCTTTGAATCCTGCCACGAAGGCTTCTTCACCTGCACTCTCATGCCTAAAAGCTTGCCTTTGCTCCACTGCTTGAAGAGCATTTATCAAGTCTTGAAGGCTCATCTCGGTGAAGTCTTTAGAGTCTTCTAAAGAACAGATTTTGTTCTCAAATCTTTCGTAAACCGACGAGAACTTTTTTCCACCACTCTAGAGTCCTGAACTTCTTCTCCCAAAATTCTCATTTGGTTGACTAATTTTGAGATATTAGAGGAAAATTCAATGATTGTTTCTGACTCCCTCATCTTCAATCCTTCGAACTGCCTCTTTAAGTTCAGAATTTGCATTCTTCTAGATTTTTCGTCACCTTGAAATTCTGCTTTAAGCTTATCCCAAGCCTCTTTAGCAGTTTCACAAGCCAATATTCTTGTGAATATCTCTTCACTTACTGCATTATGGATGCAGGTAAGTGCTTTGAATCTCTTTGCCTTCTCTTCATTGTGATACTTGATTTGATTCAAGGTGGGATTATTGTTCAAGGGATTTGATCCCTGTTAGTCTCCACAACTTCCCACAGATCATATGCCCTGAGGTAAGTTTTCATCTTCACAGCCCACACACCATAGTTTGAGCCTGTGAACGCAGGTGATTTTGGCGAGAAGGATAAGGAATCCATGTCTGCCAATGCACTCTGATGGATCTTCCCTTTTTCGACAATTTCTAGAGAAAAGAACTGGGACAGTAATTGACAATTACTGTTAATTTCGTGTTGCTTAAAGAACAAATCAACCTTAATTTCTTGATTCAATTTTCTGATCTCTCGTGTTTCACTCACCTCCCATTCAAAGTTAAATAACTTTGAAAAAATCCTCACTTTTTTTATTCTCTCGTGTTTCTCTCAATTTCCCTTTCTAAGATTAAAACCGCTCCCGATACCATGTTGGATTTAAAGAACTTAGCTGAAAATAGCTAAATTAAAGAACAAACTGCTATCTGTTCAAATCAAGAACTTTGAACCGCCAAAATACCCGTAAAAAACAGCATAATCGTAGCAATCAAAGAAGAACAAGTGCTATTTTTCTATAAACCATGAGACACAAGTTAACTCACACAAAGACAGTTTCAAATGGAAAATTTAGGAGCAGAATCTTATTAGGTTACTGTCATCCCTTAACTTCATTTATAGAAAAAAACTGAATACAAAGATAGAAATTCAAGTTCATCACAATTACTTCTACTGAACTGGAAAATAAACAAAACAGGAAAAACTTACTTAGCTAAATAGGAAAATTAACTTGCTGAGATCAATTCAATTTGATCCCTAATTAAAACAAAAATTTAAAACTTAAAACACTTCTAATGATCTTCAAATTGCAGTCTTGGAATCAAAGTCTTCAATCTTCAATCTTCAACAATTGCTACGCTATCCATGGGAAAAAAGCTATAAAGATGCTATCTTTCAATTTAAAAAGTCAAACTTTAATAACCCGAAGAAGTTGGATTAAAGAAATGAAATAGATAAAAAGTGGGGTTTTGCTTTAAGCAGTTACAGATCTAATAATCATCACCACAAAAGTTGATCGAAAAAGATGAACTTGAAGCAAAAACGAAATGCTTGAGAGTGTAAGGTTTAGAAACTTTAACACAAAAGGAGTAAAGAAAAGAAGAAAAACATACAAATTTTGGGGTTAAGAGGGAGATAAAGAGAGGGAAAGTTGCAATCTTTTTACAAAGTGAGAGATTCAAAGATTGAAGCTTTGAGCAGAATCAACTGATCAATTTATTCTTGAGAGAGGGGTGGTGAGCCAGGTAATGGGCACACTGAAAAACTAACTTGCAAAGAACACTTCCATCTAGAATTTAGATCCACCAATTACAATCGCCCTAACACCTACACTTATAGTGATGCCAGGAGCTTGAAAACACAAGCACCAAAAACTTAAGCCAGGCAAGGCCTGCAAGCGTTCCCTGATATACACATTCCCTTTGGTTTAGAAATGGGAGATACTCTCATGAAGTACCCACTATTAGTTCAATTTGATTTTAAGGAGACACGGTCATGATTGGAAGAAAAGTATTGGTTCATGTAAAATCACTCATTCTCTTTCAAATAATTTCATGCCATTTTCTCTGTTCATAGCAGACATACAATAATGCTTCTTAGTTTAAACAGCAAGAACACTTGGCCCACATCATGAATATATTCTTTCATTTTTTTTATCCAAGTCACCACATGTCGTTCATGTTTTGGATCCCATGTTATTACCCTATCTTAGTAGGATCCAACTAAGAATTGCTGCATGTAGAGTAAAATGCGGAACTGCTCAGCCAATCAACCAAATGTAGCTATCAACAAGAGAAGAATTTGGAGGAAGACTAGGAAGACTAGGAAGACTAAGAAGACTAAGAAGACCAACTTATCTGATCTACCCCACGTCTTCTATTGCGTTTCAAATGTTGATAAGATTTTCCTTTAACATTATTATGTTATACCCAAACTCTATAAAAACAATGTAGTAATTGTGTCTTCCTCTCCTTCCTCGTCCACTACAATCCTTAACTCCTCCTCTTTAATCCCCATAATAATTCGAATCTCTAATATTGTTTCACTCAAGTTGACTCCTGATAATTATCCTCTTTGGAAGACACAATTACTACATTGTTTCTGTGGACAGGACTATATGGCTACTTTAATGGTACGAAAAACATACAAATTTTGGGGTTAAGAGGGAGATAAAGAGAGGGAAAGTTGCAATCTTGAAGCTTTGAGCAGAGTCAACTGAATTTATTATTGAGAGAGGGGTGGTGAGCCAGGTAATGGGCACACTGAAAACCTAATTTGCAAAGAACACATCCATCTAGCATTTAGATCCACCAATTACAATCACCCTAACACCTACACTTATAGTGATGCAAGGAGCTTGAAAACTCAAGCACCAAAAACTTAAAATGCATTGTCAAAGACCTAAGTGCTCTAAAAATTGATGGTCTAGCGGAAAGCTTAAGGAATTAAATGTTAGGCCATTTATGTCCACCAGATCATTAGCTCATATCACAAGTGACATTTATGTTTTTGCAAATAAACGCGTCCCCCATTTATTGTCCAACAAGCCTTTCTGACATTGGACCCCTTTCTTTTTACCGTTTTGTTGATTGTCCAGCTGAGAACTCGGATTTTACAGTGAAATTTCAAAAATTGACTATTGATTGGGCAAGTTACAAATGAATGGCTTCGATCATCTCATTAGCTGATCATGAGGCCGTGGGGTGAGGGTACCTTTCCTAGCGGGTTCCAAAAACAAATTGAGCACAAAACCTCTTGCATGGGTGAGAAATTCATGGCTTTGCTGCGAATTCCTGTCTACGTAGGGTATCAAACTTTTCTTTTGTGTGACCTTTTTTCCACTCTAAGGCTATAGCCTTCAGCAGCCACAGTGACAGTGCCATGCCATATAGCAGGATTTGGCGTAGCATAGTGGCGTTGGAATTAAAAGTAAACTGCCACTAATACGAGATATTGTTTCTTTAAAACATGATAGTTTCCTTACAATTGATCTATCTGTTTATGTGATTTGACTTTAATCGGATGAGCTTTTATAAACTCTATTTATGAAATAACTTGTACTTACCAAACAAGTTCCCCCCCTCTTGTACCTGCAATAGCTGGATACCACTCACTTATCTAACCACCTTTTAGAGCATTTATTTAGCCTATGGCTGGCCAGGACACCGTCATTGCTGACAGTGTTTACAAAACCACACAGTAATCTTCTCTGGTGCAGTGTTCTTACTTATAATGTGTGCTTGCGTACATTAGGATTTGTATACAAGTGATAAGATAGGAAAGCTAAATACAAGGAAAGATAATTACAGGGTAATTACATTGTCAATCATAAACTGCATCTCCTATAATCAAGGAGGATTTCATAAATCAATATTTGATTTACTGGAATCCTTGACAGCCCCCCGCAAGCTAAGAGTGGGATTAACGGAAACTCGAAGCGTGGAACGAAAAAAGGCATAGAGATACCGTGATACACTCTTTGTGAAGATATCAGCCAATTGTAAGTGAGTCGGGATATGTTGAAGATGAAGGGTGCTAGCAATGACAAGCTCGCGCAAAAAATGATAATCAAGATCAATGTGTTTTGCTCGTTTGTGGGAGACTTGATTAGAGCTGAGAAAAATGGCACTCTTGTTGTCACAAAGGAGAAGTGGTTGTTGGGCTAAAGGCACTTGTAAATCTTGCAAGAGATGAGCAAGCCATAGGACTTCTGCAGCAGTAAATGCGAGTGCACCATATTCAGATTCACAACTTGACCGAGAAACTGTGGGCTGTTTCTCGACACTCCAAGAGACAAGGTTGTCACCAAGGAAGATTGAGTAACCATAGGTGGAGCCTCTAGTGTCCGGACACCCAACCCAATTAGCATCTGAATATGCTACCAGACGTTGGCGACGCAGTGAATTTGAGGCCAAAGTGCAGCGTACCTTTGGCATAGCGGAGGATTCTTTTGACGGCCTGGAAGTGAATGGTAGTAGGTGCATGTAGAAATTGGCTTACTGAATTTACAGAGTGAGCAAGATCAGGTCGTGTAATAGTTAAGTATTGTAGGGCACCAACTACTAAACGAAAGAGAATGGGGTATGCAAATAGGGCACCGTCAGAGGATAGACGTTGAGAGACAACCATTGGTGTAGCAACTGGTTTGCTATCTAACAGCTGAGCACGAGCTAATACGTCTGTTGCATATTTAATTTGATTGAGAAATATGTCATTTGGAATGGGAGATGCCTCAAGGCCAAGAAAATAGGAAAGGGGACCTAAGTCCTGACAGCGAATTCATTGTGTAGCTAGGAAACGAAGCCAGTGACGAGACAGGAATTGTTTCCAGTGAGGATAATATCATCCACGTAAAGAAGTAGATACAAAAGATCATTGTTTTGACAAAGAACAAATAAGGAAGTATTCGCACGGCTGCAAGAGAAACAATGATTGATCAAGAATGAACCGAAACTGTGAAACCACGCTCGAGGCGCCTGCTTTAGGCTGTGAAGGGCCTTTTTTAATTTGCAGACATGAAGAGGATGATGGGATCGACATATCCTAGGGGTTGCTCCATGTAGACAGTTTCACGAAGGATGCCATTGAGAAAGGTATTTTTAGTCTCCAGTTATTGTAGAGGCCATTTGTGAGAACTGGCGAGGGAGAGAACCACCCTAACAGTGGAAGCTTTCACCATAGGGTTGAATGTGTCGGTGTAATCAAGGCCAGGCAGTTGAGTGTATCCCTTGGCAACAAGACGTGCCTTAAGGCGCTCTATAGAACCATCGGAGAGAAATTTTGTTCTGAAAACCCACTTGGAACCAACTATATTAGCATTAGATGGTCGGGGAACAAGGTCC
Source organism: Salix suchowensis (assembly GCA_029030765.1). NCBI lineage: Eukaryota > Viridiplantae > Streptophyta > Magnoliopsida > Malpighiales > Salicaceae > Salix > Salix suchowensis. The sequence goes on from JAPFFH010000004.1 coordinate 13,593,718, forward strand.
CAAGTGTCATTCTGATGGAGTGCTTGCATTTCTTCATTCATGGCAGCAAGCCAAGCTGGGTTATTGGCAGCTAATTGGAACCCTTTAGGTTCAGAAGAAACAAGCAGTGCATTGATCAATGGGCAATTGTTGACAATAGTGAGATGAGTTGTGTGTTGTGGTTAGAAAATGTCAGTTTTGCACGAGTGATCATATGATGAGAGCTAAAGAGAGTGGAGGATGATCGGACTGGAAGTGGCTCAATTGGGGCTGACAAGGAATCTGCAATCTCAGCAGGCACTGGAGAAACTAAAGAGGATGAGGGATTTGTATTAGATGGAAGAACCTATAAAATCTCACTAGAAATGTCATCTACACGATAATGGCATGGAAGCAAAGTCTAAACTGTCATAGTAGTAGAAGGAGCAGTGCTTGAATGGGGTGCAGAACAAAAAAATGGAATAGCCAATATTGACAAGAGATGTGGCACTGGAAGTTTTCAAAAAAGGGAAACAATTTTCATCAAATCGGGTATGCCATGTAATGTATGTGTGAGAAGTGTGTGTATCAAAACAACAAAAACTTTTGTGTGTAGAGCTATAGCCAAGAAAAATACATGGTAAGCTACAAGGAGAAAATTTATGAGGGACATAGTCGCGTAAGCATAGGTAAACATGACAACCAAATGGGTGAAAAATTTCATAGTTAAGAGATTTACCATGTAATAGTTCAAAGGGAGAGACATGATCAAGGATTGACATAGGCAACCGGTTGATAATGTAGGTCGTTGTGCTGAAGGCGTCACCCAATAAAGAGAAGGAACCTGAGAATGAAACATGAGAGCAAGACCAGTTTCAGTTATATGACGGTATTTGCGTTCTGCTCTACCATTTTGAGGAGTGTATGGGCAAGACATTTGATGTTGAATGCCATTTTGGCAAAGTTGAGATTCAAATTGATTGCTTTTAAATTTAGCACCACCATCACTTTGAAAATTTTTGATTTTAGTGGAGTGTTGATTTTCCACCAATTTTTGGAATTGAAGAAAAAGGTCAAGGAAATCGGATTTAAATTTCATGGGATAAAGCCAAGTAAATCAAGAGTAATCATTGATAAATAGGACATAATATGTAAATCCCAAATTAGATTTGACTAGAGCAGGACCCTAGATATCACAATGGATGATTCCTAGAACAATGGGAGACCGAGTAGGATTTAGAGTAAAAGGCAAGCAATGACTCTTTACGAGTTGACAAGTTAGGCAAAGTGATGGTTTAGGCAATACAGAAGTGAGGAATAAATGTCCTTTTTTTATTTAAAAATGATAAAATAGAGTGATTTACATTAACAAGGCGAGAATGTCATTTTAGAGTAAAAGGCAAGCGATGACTCTTTGCGAGTTGACAAGTAGGGCAAAGTGATGGTTTAGGCAATACAAAAGTGAGGAATAAATGTCATTTTTATTTAAAAATGATAAAATAGAGTGATTTACATGACCAATCGGGAATGCCATAATTCAAATGAAGCATGTAAATTCTTATTTTGAAGAACGGATACAAAAGCAGAGTGCCCGTGTTCCAGCACATAGAGCCCACCTTCTCGTTTATTGGTTGCTACTACCATTCCTGTGACTTGATTCTAAACAACAAAATAATCATTAGAAAATTTAATAAAGAGAGGGTAGTTAGAACTTAATTTGCTGATGGATAATAAATTTTTGGTAAGACGAGGAACAGTAAGAACATCCAATGATTTAAAACTTGGAGAAGGGGAGACTGTGCTAGTGTGGGAAATATGAAGAGAAGCACTATTTCCTACTACCCCACAGTCCTTACCATTATACAGTTCGACTTTATCCAATTGAGAGGATCCAGTGTTATGTGGGCTGAGGCGCCGGTGTCCATGTACCAGTCATTTATAGATCCATTGGAGATTAAACAAGTTGTGGATAAAGCTTCAGCAAGGTTTGTTGTGGTTTCAGCACGGTCAAAGCAACTGCGACAGTGGTCAGCAGTGTGGCCGTCAATTTTGCAGATTTGACACCGAGAGTTATAGAAGCTTTGTCTGCCATGGCCATGGCTATGGCTTCCATAGTATCCACCACGAGAGCGACAAGATTTTCAATTGTAACCACCATGGGATGGAGGGTAATGTCCTTTGGTAACAGAAAAAGAAACTTAAGAATCAGATAAGGAGGACCCGAGTGATTTCTGAAATATTTCAAAGCTTTCGACTTTTGGGACCAATTCTTTGAAGGCTGGTAATGGAGTGATAGCCATCTGAGCAGTGGAGAAATTTGAAAAGTCAGTGTCCAGACCATGTAAATACCAGTGAGCTTTGTCTATATCATCAACAGAGCCACCCATGGCATTTAGTTGATCACAAAGAACAAAAGTATTCTATAACACTGCGATTTCCATGTTTGTGGAGTTGCAAGTATTCTTTGATTCGAATCTCACGAGCCTTGGAAATATGACTGAAAGAATTTTCTAGGCCAAGCCATACATCGCCAGCAGTAGTAAGGCCAATGACTTCAGCCATTGCTTCTTCGGTCAATGAAGAGAAGAGGAGACTGAGGAGGCGCTGATCTTGAAGCTGCCATGCCATATATGCAGGATTTGATTGGGGGGATGATGAGGGATTTGAGATTATTGTGGCTGGGGGTTCTGCAACAGAGCCATCAACATGGCTGAAAAGGTTTTGGCATTGAAGAAGAGGGGGCAGTTGATTTCGCTAGAGAAGATAATTTGTGGAAGAGAGTTTGATGGTGACCATGTGAATCATGGTGTTGAATGAAAAGGAGGAATCAGCCATAGGTGGATCGAGGAGGTTAATCCAAGAGTTGCTCTGATACCATAACAGTATTTACAAAACCACACAGTAATCTTCTCTGGTGCAGTGTTCTTATTTATAATGTATGCATGCGTACATTAGGGTTTGTATACAAGGAAAGATAATTACAGGGTAATTACATTGTCTATCATAAACTGCATCTCCTATAATCAAGAAGGATTTCGTAATCTCCTATAATCAAGAAGGATTTCGTAAATCAATATTTGATTTACTAGAATCCTTGACAATTGCCGTATTATTGGTTCCATTATAAGTTCCTGATTGAATCAATGCCTTGGTGGAAAACAATATTATTTTTACCCATCAGTTGGCCGCTTACGTTTAATAATCTAAGTTTACATGCAACCACTTTAAGCTATGTGTCATAATTCAATTTTTGGGTTACTCTCCAAAATCTACCCAAAAATAACAAAAATAAAATAAAAGGGGCCAACGTTGGTAGAAAAATCAATGTGGAAATTTTGGTTGTTTTTGAGAGTCCGATCGTACCTCTTTTATTTCCCCAAAATGAAGGAAAATGCAGATTTAAGGCAAAAATAATTTATTGTTGGATAAATCTGTGTAAAAATGAAGCCGAAAGACATAATTAAAGTTTCAATGTAAAAAGTCAAACTTTGGATTAAAGAAATGCAATAAATAAAAAGTGGGGTTTTGCTTTAAGCAGTTACAGATGTAATAATTACCACAAAATTTGATCGAAAAAGATGAACTTAGAAGCAAAAACGAAATGCTTGAGAGTGTAAGTTTTAGAAACTTTAAACACAAAAGGAGTAAATAAAAGAAGAAAAACATACAAATTTTGGGGTTAAGAGGGAGATAAAGAGAGGGAAAGTTGCAATCTTTTTACAAAGTGAGAGATTCGAAGATTGAAGCTTTGAGCAAAGTCAACTGAATTTATTATTGAGAGAGGGGTGGTGAGCCAGGTAATGGGCACACTGAAAAACTAATTTGCAAAGAACACATCCATCTAGCATTTAGATCCACCAATTACAATCGCCCTAACACCTACACTTATAGTGATGCAAGGAGCTTGAAAACACAAGCACCAAAAACTTAAAATGCATTGTCAAAGACCTAAGTGCTCTAAAAATTGATGGTCTAGCGGAAAGCTTAAGGAATTAAATGTTAGGCCATTTATGTCCACCAGATCATTAGCTCATATCACAAGTGACATTTATGTTTTTGCAAATAAACACGTCCCCCATTTATTGTCCAACAAGCCTTTCTGACATTGGACCCCTTTCTTTTTACCGTTTTGTTGAATGTCCAGCTGAGAACTCGGATTTTACAGTGAAATTTCAAAAATTGACCTATTGATTGGGCAAGTTGCAAATGAATGGCTTCGATCATCTCATTAGCTGATCATGAGGCCGTGGGGTGAGGGTACCTTTCCTAGCGGGTCCCAAAAACAAATTGAGCACAAAACCTCTTGCATGGGTGAGAAATTCATGGCTTTGCTGCGAATTCCTGTCTACGTAGGGTATCAAACTTTTCTTTTGTGTGACCTTTTTTCCACTCTAAGGCTATAGCCTTCAGCAGCCACAGTGACAGTGCCATGGCATATACGAGATATTGTTTCTTTAAAACGTTGATAGTTTCTTTACAATTGATCTATCTGTTTATGGATTTGACTTTAATCGGATGAGCTTTTATAAACTCTATTTATGAAATAACTTGTATTTACCAAACAAGTTTCCCCCCCTCTTGTACCTGCAATAGCTGGATACCACTCACTTGTCTAACCAACTTTTAGAGCATTTATTTGGCCTGTGGCTGGCCAGGACACCGTCATTGCCTTATTATTGGCTCAATGCCTTGGTTCAAAAGGATATAATTTTTAAGTTTGAGGCACTGAAAATAGTAATCGTTACTGTTTGGTAGAAAACTTTGTACAGTGCCCTAAAACTTTGGCAATAGTCACTATCTAACTAGCCTACTTGAGCTATAGAAATGCATTCTCAAAGGTACAACTCATTCATAGGTTTCATTTATATCTCTCGTTGAAATCGTAGATACCAGCTAGCTATATACATGCAAAGATCTTAGCATTTAACTCACCTAAGATTTTTGTTAAAGGGTTATGAGTTCAAACTTTGCTTGTACCATTGGAAAATTTAGGCATCAAAGGAATCGTATTTAAAGAGAATTATATTTAAAAGGTGTCTATGAGAGTATAATAATAATTATTTTTTAAATAATTTTTTGTTTGGAAATATATTAAAATTATATATTTTTATTTCTTAAAAAATTATTTTTAACATATATGAAAATATCTAAAATTATTTGTTAATATAAATACTCGTACTTTATAAGAGAATGATTCTTGGAAGAAAACTAACATTAAAGTTCTAGAATTATCATTGTCACCCACCATTGCTATCACCTTAATTTCAATATTATTATTATTAATAATATTCTTTCACCACTAACACCTCATCACATCACCCCCACCTTCATCGTAATCTCTTCTCAATCGTTGGTGACCCTATTGCCATTGTTACCATTACCAAATGATTAGTCCACCTCAACTATAGTCATTACTCCACGACTACTGCTTTTATTGTCACTACCATTGCCGCCTTCTTATGCTTGCTATCACCGTTATCAATTTATAATTGTAAAAACTGCAGTGTATAATTTCAGTATGTAATTCGATTGATTAGCCTCTTTGTTACAGTAGCTCCTTTTATACATGAAGAACACTAAAGACCTTACTTTACAGTTACACTACAAAACAAAATAACACAGACACCACAGGTTACTATTATACAAGACTACAAAAGACTAACCAGCTATAATGTCAACTTTAATTCTAACATTCCCCCTCAAATTGGAGCATGGATGTTTATCATGTCCATCTTGCTAATAGCGTCATGAAATACCCTTCCTGAAACTGTCTTTGTGAGAATATCAGCTAACTAAGTTTATGTACCCTTCAATCTCATGGACCTCATTTTTAGAGAATAGTAATCCTCTTCCTGGTGCACTCTTCAAATACCTCAAGATCTGATATACTGCTTCCATATGTTTTTCTCCTGGTGAGTGCATGAACTGACTTACCAGACTCAATGCATAGGCTATATCTGGCCTTGTGTATGATAAATATATCAGTTTTCCCACTAACCGTTGATAATGTCCCTTGTCCGTTGGCGTCTGATTTTCTGATTCTCTCAGCTGTGATTCATCTCCATAGGTGTGTCAACTGGTTTGCATGCAAGCATTCCAGTCTCTGTTAGCATATCTATGACATATTTTCATTGTGATAGGCATATCCCAATCTTTGACCTTGAGACCTTGATCCCTAAGAAATACTTCAATTGTCTAAGATCTTTCATTTCAAATTTGGATGTCAGAAACTGTTGTAGTGATTTTCTTTCTTCTGGATCATCTCCTGTTAAGACCATATCATCCACATATATAATTAATGTCGTAATTTTACCTTCTTTGTGCTTTATAAACAAGGTGTGGTTCGAGTTATATTGCTTGTAGCCAAATTCCTTCATCATAGAGGAGAATCTTCTGAACCACGCCAGGGGTGACTGCTTTATTTCGTATAATGCCTTCTTTAATTTGCAAAATTCATTTTTATACGTTGGTTTATGTTTTGCTCCAGGTGGCAATTCCATGTATACTTCTTCTTCAAGGTCTTCATTTAGAAAAGTGTATTTGACATTAAATTGTTGTAATACCTAGTCTCCATTTACTGCTAGGGAGATGAGAATGTAGATGGTGTTAATTTTTGCAACCGGAGCAAATGTCTCTTGATAATCTACTCTATATTTCTGTGTATACCCCTTCACAACTAATATTGTTTTGTACCTGTCAATACTACCAACAACTTTGAGTTTTACTATGAATATCCATTTGCACCCAATTGTTTTCTTCCTTTTGGGCAATGGACATATCTCCCAAGTATTGTTTCTCTAAAGTGCCTCCATTTCTTCCTTCTGCTATTACTAGAGCCCGTACTATCACAACATGAACCTCTTGTGCTTCTCTTACTTCCAACTCCAATTATGTTAGGGAAAGTGACTAACGAGAGTAATGAGTGATCTCCCACAATAGCTTTGCCCGCGACTCCACCTGAATTTTGCTTAGGGACCATGGTGATTTTTTTGCCTTCTCAATTGAAGACATATACATTCTCCTGCCCTCGATAGGTCACATCCACATCAAATTGCCAAGGACGACCCAACAATACATGACTAGCATCTATGTCGACCACATCATAAACCACTTCATCATGGTAGTGCTGCCAAATCAAAATAGGGACTTTGCACACTTCGGCCACACTTACTTTAGGCCCTTTTTTGATCCACCCAATCATATAAGGCTTTGGGTGCTTTTCAACCCGTAACTTCAGATGCTCTACCAGCCTTTTAGACACAAAATTTTCACAACTCCCAGTATCAACAATTAAATCATAGACTTTTCCTTGAACACTGCAACAAGAATTAAAAATGTTATTCCGCTGAGAGGGATCTTCTACTTTAGTTGAGCACAAGACACGTTGAACAACACAATTCACAAACTCTCCCTCCTCTTCTGCAACTTCAGCCCCCTCCAACAGCTCCCCTATTCCTGATTCCTCTTCCACATATTGCTCCTCATCCCCCATTCCATCACCTATCAAATTTATAGGCCTCCTGGCTGGGCATTCATTTGATCGATGTCCTGGTTGTCCACACCTATAGCATTTAAACCCTCCTGGTTTAACAAAGGCACTTGGTGCTTGCGGGGCCTCTCTTGCCATGATTGTTGGGCGACCTCCAGACTGGTTGCTAGTGGCAGCTGTCCCTCGTATGTTCTGGTCTGTGGCTGTCTTGGGAGGATTCTGGCCATCAGGTGTTGTGAATTTTCCTTTGTAAGCTGGGTCACCCGTGTTTCTATAAGGGAAAAAATGGGTGGAAGTTTTCTCCATCAATTCTGCCTTTAAGCCATGTTGTGTGCTTCATCAACCGTCCACACTACCTGTAACCCTATCCTTTCTCTAATTGATGATTTCAAGCCTCCCAAATATATGGATACTTGCTGAGCTTCTGATTCATTCAAGTTGTTCCGCACTAAAAGTCTGGACCACTCCTCGGTATAGTATGACACTTATTTGTTCCCCTGCACACAGTTTTGTAGGCTTTTGAATATGAATTGCTCATAATCGAGTGGTAAGAATCTATTCATGAGGAGTTGTTTCATTCGTCTCCATGATCGAATGGGGTTTTTCCCTTGGCGTTGCCTATCCATCTGCAATTGTTCCCACCACACAGCAACCCCACCTCTTAATTTATAGGAAACCAGCTTGACCTGTTGTTTGTCTGCCACCTCTATAAAATCAAAGAAGCGTTCAACCTCCAAGAGTCAATCCAGAAATTCCTCAATCTGTAACTTACCATGGAAAAATGGTATGTCAACGCGTATTCTGTACTCAGGCTGATTTCACCCTTGTAACTGATTTTCTCGAGCATCTGGTGTTTCTTCTTTTGATTCGTTATCACTGTCATCGACATAGGGTCTATTTCTGGCGACCATAGGAGGAGGTTCCACCCTCGAATGGTTGTGAGCGCCCCCGTTGGCAGGTGCCAAAGGACCCACAACCATTTGTTGGATCATGGCCTCCATCCTCGCCATTGCTTGCCTTTGTTCGTCAATGGCTGCCCACAGATCTGCATCTTTGTCCCTGCGACTAGCATCACAGGGATTAGCTCTTCCTCCTTCATTGTTGTTGGCCATTGAAGACAAGGCAAATCCTTGCTCTGATACCGCTTGACGTAAAATGCAAGGTAAGATTTACCAACGTAAATCTATTGAATGAAAACACTTTATTTAGAAATGAAATTCAAATTTTGATTGTGTCCTCTACCATTGTTTACAACCTTTAAATAGGCTTGTTCAAGTATGTCCAGGATTAGAAACAATTATTATTGTAGATTACAATTAATCTAAAACTGGAAATAAGCCAAATCAAGGATTTGTAGACGTGAATTTGCAGGCATGAACGATGGGATTTGCTTTAAATGCTGGATTTGAGCTTCTAATTTCCAAACACCCTGCTGCCAGCCGACTTATTGCTTTTGGAATGGTCCTTCTTCTTCAATTTCTTGTCCAGCACTTCTTTAAATTCCAAGGCTATCCATTCTACATCAATAATCCACTTCAAACACTATGTTAAAATTTGGAAGTGCGAGAATAGGAGCTTCAATCATCTTTTTCTTTATGCATTCAAAGCTTCTTTGTGCTTCATCATTCCAAGTGAAAGTTCCTCCCTCCCTTTAGGCATTTGGTGATTGGAGCAATGATGGTGCTAAACCCCTTGATAAAACGACAGTACAAAGAGGCCAAACCATGAAAGCTTTGGATGTCATGAAAAGAACTGAGAGTTAGTCGGCTTGTGATTGCTTCAATTTTGTTGGGATCTGCCTTTATTCCTTCACTCGAAACAACATAGCCTAAAAGGACAAAGTTATTAGTCAAGAATTGACACTTCTTCAAGTTGACATACAATTTATGCTCCCTTAACACGCTGAAGACTAAGATGTTCCAAGTGTTGTTCCTGATTTTTGCTAAATACAAGAATATCATCAAAATTAACAACAAAATGACCAATAGAATGTTTAAAAACATGGGTCATAAGTTGCATAAAGGTACTGGGTGCATTTGAGAGACCACAAGGCAGAACCATCCATTTCAAGAGTCCATCCCTTGTTTTGAAAGCAATCTTCCATTCATAACCCTCTTTCATTCGGATTTGATGATAGTCACTACGAAGATCAATCTTGGAGAAGATGGTAGAACCAGGTAGTTGGTCAAGAAGGTCATCAAGACAAGGAATAGGAAAACGGCATATGATAGTTATCTTGTTCACCGTTCTACTATCAGTACACATGTGCCACGAACCATCTTTTTTTGGTACAAGAAGAGCGGGGACAACACATGGACTCATGCTTTCTCAAATCAAACCCTTGGTCAAAAGATCATCACCTTGTTTTGCAGCTCTCCATGTTCCTTAGGATTCATCCTATAGGCGGGATTATTAGGTAGAATGGCACCGAGCATAAGATCAATGCATTGTTGAATGTCTCATATCGATGGGAGGTTAGTTGGAATTTCTTCAGGAATGAGATCATCAAACTCATTAAGAATAGCTTGCATCAAAGGTGGAATTGCATTTCTTTCTCATTTCCTTTGCGCAACCATGAAAGCTTGTAAGTATGAGGATGATTCTCCATTTTCAGCTGCAATTTCTCAACCATTTTTGTTGCTACCATATTCTCATAGCTCCCTTCATCAATGATAATACCACATACCTTGCCATGGGATGTGTAGTGGGTGTGAAAGATATTGTGAAGCCTAATTTCTTCCTCTACATGGACTGCACTTAGGCTGCGATGAATGACAAGAGACTCTCCTTAGTCTCCAAAGGTGATTTCATCTTCATTCTCCACCTCTTCATTACTAGGCAACTCTTGTTCCAAATCATTGTCCACATCCTCTTCAACTAGAGAAGCAATCTTGCGGTTAGGGCACTCTGATGCAATATGACCAAACCCATGACATTTGAAGCATTGTTGATTATTGGGATTGGAAGAACTAGGATGGCTTGGAATACCCCCACTATCTTTCTTAGGAAGTGATTTGAAGTTTGGTGGCCTATGTGTTCGTGAGGGGTTAGAAGTAGAACCACTTCCTTGATTGGTAGCACCTTTCCAAGTTGACGAGCGAAAACTATTCCCCTGTGCTTCTTTAAGTTGGCGCTCCACTTTTATTGCCAGCTAGAAGATGTCATTGTAGGTCCAATATGGTTGCAATTGAACAACATTAGCAATTTCTTATCAAAGTCCTCGAAGGTAGTGAGCAATGGTTTTTTCTTCTAGTTCAGATACATCACAGCGCATCTTAAGATAATCAAACTTTATTGTATACTCCTCCATGGATAACTCTTTTTGCCTGAAATTATGGAACTGAAGAAATGCATATCGGTGCTAGTGTTCAGGCAAGAACTTCTTTCTAAGCTCTTTCTTCATCTTTTCCCATGTCATAATTATCCTTTTTCCTTCACGAGCACGCTAGTTTTTGAGATGTTCCCACCAAATGGAAGCATTCTTCTTCAACTTAATGGCCACAAGTTTCACCTTTCAACTATCTGATACATCTTTGTAATCAAAAACTCGTTCAACAGTATTAAGCCAATCTATGAACTCATTTCTTTGGATTCTTCCCTTAAACTTTGGAATGTCAACTTTCATGTCATAATCTCGTTGGAAATCTGGGTTCCTTCAAGGTTGACGACGGGGAAAAGCCTCTTCACTAGACGACTCACTATAAGCTTGGTGAAAGGGGTTAACCTCCTCCTCATCATGTGATCCATGATGCATCTCATCATGTTCCTAATTTTCATAGTGCTCAAGACGCTGCTGGAGTTGTTGCACTTGCCTTCTCAAATCGTCTCGATGTCACGAAGGTCATGTTCGCGTACACTGCCGCGGTAGCGTTTTGTCCAGGTCGACAATGTCCAACCATCAAACCAAGCTTTGATACCAAACTGACGCCGGGAGAATAGAAGAAAGAGAAGAAACGCAAGTGAACACTCAAAGATAACACAACTCACCACGCGATGGAGATCCACCATAAAAATACAATGTAAACAAGAAGAAATCCTTCTTCGCAAAAGCCAAAGGCTAAACTTTATTCAATTCTGAAAAGAAAAAAAACCATTATGTCTGTCTTAAATACTCTACATACATGAACGTCCCTTCACATACATACATGCATAGGAACTGAAATCATATTCAATAAAACACACAATTTTTAAGAAAAGATAAACACACGAACAATAATTATTGATTAGCTCTTTGATTTCTGTTCTTGGGATACTCCAGCATCATTTTTTCATGAGTACATGCAGGAAGTTCAGGAAGTATCTCGGTCAGCCACCTCCAACAGTAGAAAAGCGTGAAAAACCAGAGGCAGTAGAAATGATGCAAGATAATTCGTTGAAGAAAATGGTTGATAGATCGCGGAAGAATCCAAGGTAAGAAAAGGAATGCCTGAACAAGAAAAAACACAACGGCCACCACTGTAATGGCTATTCTTAACCACACCTCATGGGATTCAGGTAGTGCTATTCTTACGGATAAAATGAACGCCCCGAACATCATGATAATAGCCAAGAAAACCATGAACGCTGAAACCTGAACAGCAAGGAGTATAAATCTAGCATCACTGAAGCTTGCCCAAAGAAGGATTAGAGCTGCCACCGTAGAGGCAGATAATGCTCCCAAATCAAGAAATAAATAACCATACAGATGATTCTCATAAGAGCTGTAACGGGAGGCAGTAATAGTGCTGTTAGATTCATGATGATGTTCGCTTGAGTAATTGTTATCCCTTAATTGTGGCAGTTGTACAGCACCCGCAAAGGTTACACCAGCAACAAGCACTGCTACCACTAGAAGATTTCCTATCCTGTTCTTTGATTCCTCTTTTGCCTGTGATATGATCAGTCCTGGAGTAACGGTGAAATGCCAACTTAAGGATTTCTTAGGGCGGGAATAGATGTATAAGATCGATAATGTTGTCACCTGCATGGAAAGAAGAAAAAAAACTCAGTTGTTTTAACGAGTTTCTTGCACTTCCTCAATTACCTCCAAAAGCATCGGTCTTCAAATGTCTTTTTCAGAACTCGATAATTTCTGGAATGATTTAGGAATTTTGAATATATATAATTGTATACAAGTTAAATTACATGGTCATGAACTAGATGTTTAAAAGATTAGGGATGGCTAGCAAAAAGTTCAGAAAGAAGAAAGCAATAATACCATTCCAAAATAATTAATCAGTCCTTCGTGTTTTGGTGATGACTTTTTTGTATCTCGCTTTAAATGGAATGCTTTGTCCTGCCAAAAAAACATAAATATATTTTAATATGTTGTGCTACCTCTTCCTTTCTTTTTTTTCCTGCTATGGAGAGACAACAATCTAAGCCACTAAAACTGGCGATCAGCCCATGTTTGGATAACAGTCATTTGAGCTTAGATGATATATATCTCAAGTACATGCAGTCCGTTATATGCTCACCAATTTTGCGTACGTAGTCAATGTAAACTTGTACCTTTCGTTGAGAACTAGTCGAAGCGGTCGAATTTTCTGTTGTAGAATTCTTCATTCCATACACATCTTTTGAATGATGTTGCCCATCCTGAGGAATGAAGACACAAGTCATGATGAAGCATTGCACAACGGATAATTGTTCAAGTTTTTGAAGATTTATACAGGTTTTTCACAAGGTTTTCACGTTCTCTTCTTAGCTCTACAAATATCTTGCAAAATTCTCTTGAGATTTTCTTTGCTTAAATTTAGCGAAGATATAGATTCCATTTCCCCAAAGGATATCATAGGCAATGAAAAAAAAGTGAAAGAGAGTATGACTTAAAACACTCAAAAAATATTGTGCTGGCAACAAAGAGGAAGCACAGATGCCAAAATATTAAATCAACAATTACCCCTAAAATATATATACTTGTGTAACTCGATAAATGATGATCAAATAGCATACCATTTCATTTGCTTTATCAAATTTCTCTTCAGCACTTTTGGATTGTTGTTCAGCCAAATCATATGGTGTCAGATTTTCATTGTTAACAGCCGAACTATCTACGCGTTTATCACGCACGAGAACAAATGCAGCCACGGATTTACCATAACCTGCTGCCAAATGCAAAGGTGTATTTCCATCCTCATCCATCTCATTTAGCAGCGGCTCGACGAGCTCTGGGTCCTGTTTGAGTATGTAGCTAATCACATTGCCCTTTCCACTTTCAGCCGCTACATGAAGAATGTTCTGCCCTTTCTTATTGAGGAATTCTTTTGGATATGGGAATTCTTTAAGATATACCCTCACTACATCAACAGAGTGACTTTTGCATGCTAGATGGATAGGATAGTTGCCTTCAGGGTTTGTTTGATAAGCACCATCGTGAAACTTATCTAATAGGAATTGAACTCCTTCCAGGAAACCTATGGATGATGCATAATGCAGTGAATTTCCCAACTCTTCGTCAGTGAGACGTAATAGATCTAGCCTTGCCTCTCCAATTTTCTCCAATATACCTGAAAATAAAAAGTTTTTCAAATGAATATGAAGATGTTAGGTTTGCAATAATTGTCTGTATGTAAGTCATTTTCTACCGATCAGTATAGACATTGTGATCACCTATGTCACGTTGTTCGATGGCAGCATGAACAGGGGACTTTCCTTTTATCGGGAACCAAGCTGGCGATTTCAAGAGATCATCAAGTATCCCATTCTTGTTGCCATTCTCAACAGCCAGATATAAAGGAGACCTGCCATTGTTGTTGTTGTAGTAGGTCACTTCTGGATCTTCGGAAGCTAGGAATTCGGCAACTTCTCTGTTAGCCTTGATCACTGCATCGTGCAAAGGTGTGTTTCCCTTTGTATTTGCCATCCTCGTCAAGATCCGATTCGATTCCACAAGAGATTTAATTGTATGAAGAGCAGCAAGTTGAAGGACTGTGTCGTTCTGGCTGTTTCTCCTGGTGATTAGAGATTTAATTGCAAGACAGGCCATTCCATCTCTGGCAGCAAGATGAAGGACTGTGTCCTGCTGCCTGTTTCTCCTGGTGATCAGAGAAGGACACTCATTAGTCAGATAAGCTATAACCTTGTCACTTCCATAGCTCGCAGCAAGATGAAGTAGTGTATTCCCGCAGGGAGTCACTAGCTTCTCTGCTAAAGATCTCTGGACACAGCTTTGGATTAACTCAATATTGTCCTGCCTCACACACCAATGTAAGTGACTATCTATCATTGAGTCTGCCATATGATCTCTCAGAATCGAGTTTTCATCGGTGTTTATTGCTACGCTGTCCATGGAAAAAAATCTATAAAGATGTTAACTTTCAATTTAAAAAGTCAAACTTCAATAACCCGAAGAAGTTGGATTAAAGAAATGCAATAAATAAAAAGTGGGGTTTTGCTTTAAGCAGTTACAGATCTAATCATCACCACAAAAGTTGATCGAAAACGATGAACTTGAAGCAAAAACGAAAATGCTTCAGAGTGTAAGTTTTAGAAACTTTAAACACAAAAGGAGTAAATAAAAAGAAGAAAAACATACAAATTTTGGGGTTAAGAGGGAGATAAAGAGAGGGAAAGTTGCAATCTTTTTACAAAGTGAGAGATTCGAAGATTGAAGCTTTGAGCAGAATCAACTGATCAATTTATTCTTGAGAGAGGGGTGGTGAGCTAGGTAATGGGCACACTGAAAAACTAACTTGCAAAGAACACATCCATCTAGAATTTAGATCCACCAATTACAATCGCCGCAACACCTACACCTATAGTGATGCCAGGAGCTTGAAAACACAAGCACCAAAAACTTAAGCCAGGCAAGGCCTGCAGGTGTTCCCTGATATACACATTCCCTGTGGTGTAGAAATGGGCGATACTCTCATGAAGTTCCCACTATTAGTTCAATATGATTTTAAGGAGACACAGTCATGATTGGAAGAAAAGTATTGGCTCATGTAAAATCACTCATTCTCTTTCAAATAATTTCACATTTTCTCTGTTCATAGCAGACATACAATAATGCTTCTTAGTTTAAACAGCAAGAACACTTGGCCCACATCATGAATATATTCTTTCATTTTTTTTATCCAAGTCACCACATGTCGTTCATGTTTTGGATCCCATGTTATTACCCTATCTTAGTAGGATCCAACTAAGAATTGTTGCATGTAGAGTGAAATGCGGAACTGCTCAGCCAATCAACCAAATGTAGCTATCAACAAGAGAAGAATTTGGAGGAAGACTAGGAAGACTAAGAAGACCAACAAATTATTTGGAGGAAGACTAGGAAGACTAGGAAGACTAAGAAGACCAACAAATCTTATCTACCCCCACGTCTTCTATTGCGTTTCAAATGTTGATAAGATTTTCCTTTAAGATTATTATGTTGTACCCAAACTCTATAAAAACTAACCTTGTATACGTAACATTAAAGTGAGAAAAATACATTTTTTATTTTATTATTTTCTTTAAGTTTACATGGTATAGAGCTACTACAAAAAGACTAGTGTCTCATCATGTCTTCCTCTCCTTCCTCGTCCACTACAATCTTTAACTCCTCCTCTTTAATTTCCATAATAATTCCAATCTCTAATATTGTTTCACTCAAGCTGACTCCTGATAATTATCCTCTTTAGAAGACATAATTACTACATTGTTTCTGTGGACAGAACCTATATGGCTACTTTGATGGTACGAAAAACATACAAAGTTTGTGGTTAAGAGGGAGATAAAGAGAGGGAAAGTTGCAAATGAATGGCTTCGATCATCTCATTAGCTAATCATGAGGCCGTGGGGTGAGGGTATCTTTCCTAGCGGGACCCAAAAAAAAATTGAGCACAAAATTTCTTGCATGGGGGAGAAATTCAGGGTTTTGCTGCAAATTCCTGTCTACGTGGGGTATCAAACTTTTCTTTTGTGTGAGCTTTTTTCCACTCTAAGGTTATAGCCTTCAGCAGCCACAGTGACAGTGCCATGGCATATAGCAGGATTTGGCGTAGCACAGTGGTGTTGGAATTAAAAGTAAACTGCCACTAATGATGGGTATAAACTCCACATCTAGCAGGATTTGGCGTGTATATATATATATATATATATATACATGCCAAATCCTGCTATATATATATATCTTTTTCTTTTTCTAATACGAGATATTGTTTCTTTTAAACATGATAGTTTCTTTACAATTGATTTATGTGTTTATATATCCTCTTCTTTTTCTAATACGAGATATTGTTTCTTTTAAACATTATAGTTTTTTTACAATTGATTTATGTGTTTATGTGATTTGATTTTATTGGGATGAGCTTTTATAAACTCTATTTATGAAATAACTTGTATTTACCAAACAAGTTTTCCTAGTAGAAAATAGTAGGCATTCTTGTCTTCAATAGAGAGGGCGGCATGGCAAGTAAATATATAGCAGTTGGCTGCTAATAATTGCAGAATATTACGTGCAGCGCTGACCTTTTTTCAATATAAAAAACTAATTGATTTTTTATATGTTGTAATTATTTATTTTAATATTTAATTAATAAAATTATAATAGATTAAATCTGTTAGAAATAAAAAAAAATCGTCTAAAATAAACAATGTAATTGAAACGCAGTGGAAGTAGTTCGTATATTTTTTAATTACAAATAACTTGGGTAAATTTGTCTATCAATTTTGTTTGTAAGTTTTTTTTTCCCAGTAATATAAAATCTAAAATATTATATATATATTTTTTTAACAAAACAATCTAAAATCCAAGAATCATTTTTTTCTAAGAAACAAGCTTAAACAAAAGAGGAAACAAATAGAATTAAAAGGCAAAATCATTTTTTTTATTTTATCATATTTATTATTCATATTATTATATTAAAAGTATTTAAGTACACTGATATTATTTTTTTTGTTCTCTGAAAAATCCTAGGTCATTTTTTTATGTCTATATTTATATATTTAGGTGCTAATACTAAATAAATATTAAAATATATAATTAGTCTCACATATTTATAAGAAGAAAAAAACCTAAATAAAGGACAAAAAAAATATAGGTAGATTTAAAAAAAATGACATGAAAGATAAATAAAAAGAATTTAAAAAACAACAAAGAGAAAAAACTAATAAATATCAATTTTAAAATGATCATCAACATAAATTAAAATGTAAATATTTAAAAAAAATCTTAATTACAGTGAAAATAATAAAAATTGGTGAGACCATAATTATTGTTAGAAAAAAAAATTATTTCATAATATTTATTACTCATATTATTATATTAAAATTATTTAAGAGCAATGATAGTAATTTTTTTCCTAAAAAATCTAGGATATATTTATATATATATATATATAAGGCGCTAATATTAAATAAATATCAGAAAATATAATTAGTCTAACATATTTTAAAGAAAACAAAACTAACAAATAATCTTTATCATTATTTTGAATGTCTTATCTATAATAATTAGAAAATTCAAGACCTAACAATATTAACAAAAACGCAATCAAAAAACAAAATAAATGACAAAATAAAAATAAATATTATTACATTTTAAGAAAATATTTGACCTGAATGAGAAAAAAAAATTATAATAATTATTAATTTTCAAATGATGACCAGCACATATTAAAATTTGGACATTAAA
This sequence comes from Salix suchowensis, assembly GCA_029030765.1. NCBI lineage: Eukaryota > Viridiplantae > Streptophyta > Magnoliopsida > Malpighiales > Salicaceae > Salix > Salix suchowensis. The sequence continues at coordinate 13,611,765 of JAPFFH010000004.1, forward strand.
TAGAAAAACTTAATAACATTGGAAATAAAGAAAAAATGAAAACAAAAACTAAGAGCATATACATATAAACATGGACAGAAATAGGAATTATGTAAGAAATATGTATAAAAAATAAAGGTACTAAAAGAAAATCCAAGATGAAAAGTATAAGGGATAAAAAAATATATGTAATAAATTTAATTGAAAGGATAAAATTGAAATAAATCCAAACATTGAAATTAAATAATTTAAAACAAAACCGGAAATTAAAAGAATTAGGACTTAAATGAAACTGAATTCATAATTAATTTGCATAGAAGGATAAAATTGAAAGAAATCAAACTTTGATACCAAAAATATTCTGGATTTATAATAAATTTGCATGGAAGGATAAAATTGAAATAAATCAAAACTTTGATACCAAACATATTATGGATTTCAGATCAATCCAAAAATTAAAAGAATGAGGACCTAATTCAAACTACAATATATAATCAATTTCAATTGAATGACGAAATTGAAACAAATCAAAACCTATATAATAGCAAAAAGGGCCATAAAAACAAATTCGAACGTTCAGGGACTAAAATGAAATTTGACAAAATGAAACAGTTGTGCTAACGTCAGCTTGCGCAGGCAGGAGAGAAAAATAAGGGGGAGATTCAAACAACCTTTGACACGTCTCCGACCATCATATAGTCACACGCGCCGCACTAGGTGGAAGAGAACATGCCTGAAATTCATTATAGACGCTGGTTGGGCATTTTTTGACGCTGGAGTAAGTCGCACGCGCCGTCTAAAACATGCATGAGCGTGAAAACAAACGGCGCGTCTGGCGACGCGTCAACAGTAAACCAACGAAAAAGAAAATAAAAAACTGGTTAATTACCGGATCACCCCTCCCTCCCAGACATGATTTTTGTCCTTTTTGAGAGACAAAACGGTTATTGCACTGTTCAATGAAATATTAAAAAAACAAATAAACCGGTCAGATGAATCGGACCGGACCAAATATGTGCAATTACCGTGGAACCCCTCAACCCAGGTGTCATTTTTTTGTCTTTTTCGAGGGACAAATTTGTTATTACACTATGCATAAATGGAAAAAAAATAGACCTACTAAACCAAACTGAACCCACCCGAAAATTGAGCACTACTATTGAAGTCCACAGTGCTTTGTCTCTTGGTGAATAGTGGTAATGACCCGTGAGCAGGTTTACCTTTTAAGATAATACATGCGTACATTAGGGTTTGTATACAAGTGATAAGATAGGAAAGCCAAATACAAGGAAATATAATTACAAGGTAATTACATTGTCTATCATAAACTACATCTTCTATAATCAAGAAAGGTTTCATAAATCAATATTTGATTTACTTGAATCCTTGACAGCCCCCGCAAGCTAAGAGTGGGATTAACAAAACTCGAAGCTTGGAACGAAAGAAGACATAGAGATACCATGAGACACTTTTGTGAATATGTTAGCCAATTTTAAATGAGACGAGATATGTTAAAGATGAAGGGTGCCAGCAATGACAAGCTCATGCAAAATATGATAATCAAGATCAATGTGTTTTGCTCATTTGTGGGAGGTTGGATTAGAGATGAGAAAAATTGCACTCTTGTTATCACAAAGGAGAAGAGGTTGTTGGTTTAAAGGCATCTGTAAAGCTTGCAATAGATGAGTAAGCCATAGTACTTCTGTAGCAGTAAATGTAAGCGCATGATATTTAGATTCACAACTTGACCAAGAAACCATGGGTTGCTTCTTGGCACTCCAAGAGACAAGGTTGTCGCCAAGGAAGATTGAGTAACCAAAGGTGGAGCGTCTAGTATCCGGACACCCAACCCAATCAGCATTTGAATATGCTACCAGACGTTGCAAAGGCGATGCAGTGAATTTGAGGCCAAAGTGCAGCGTACCTTTGACATAGCGGAGGATTCTTTTGACGGCTTGGAAGTGAATGGCAGTAGGTGCATGTAGAAATTGCTTAATAAATTTACAGAGTGAGTAAGATCAGGTCGTGTAATAGTTAAGTATTGTAGGGTACCAACTAATGAACGAGAGAGAGTGGGTATGCAAATGGGGCACCGTTAGAGGATAGACGTTGAGAGACAACCATTGGTGTAGCAACTGGTTTGCTATCTAACAGCTGAGCATGAGCTAATGTCTGTTGCATATTTAGTTTGACTGAATGATATGTTGTTTGGAATGGGAGATGCCTCAAGGCCAAGAAAATAGGAAAGGGGACCTAAGTCCTTGACAACTTATTCACTGTGTAGTTGGAAAATGAAGCCAGTGACGAGAGAGAAATTATTTCTAGTGAGGATAATATCATCCACTTAAAGAAGTAGATACAGAAGATCATTGTTTCAATGAAGAACAAACAAGGAAGTATCCACACGGCTGCAAGAGAAACCATGATTGATCAAGAATGAACTGAAATAGTGAAACTATACTCGGGGCACCTGCTTTAGGCTATAAAGGGCCTTTTTTAATTTGTAGACGTGAAGAAGATGACGGGATGGACATATCCTTAGGGATGCTCCATATAGACAGTTTCATGAAGGATGCCATTGAGAAAGGCATTTTTAATGTCCACTTGATGTAGAGGCCATTTATAAGAAGTGGAGAGGGAGAAAGCCACCCTAATAGTGGAAGCTTTCACCACAGGGTTGAACGTGTCAATGTAATCAAGGCCAGGCAGCTGAGTGTATCCCTTGGCAACAAGACGTGCCTTGAGGCGCTCTACAAAACCATCAAAGAGAAACTTTGTTCTGGAAACCCACTAGGAACCAACTATATTAGCAGTAGATGGTCAGGGAACAAGGTCCCAAGTGTCATATAATGGAGTGCTTGTATTTCTTCATCCATGGTAGCAAGCCAAGTTGGGTTTTTGGCAGCTGATTGGAACCTTTTAGGTTCAAAAGAAACAAGCAGTGCATTGATTAGTGGGCAATTGTTGACAGTAGTGAGATGAGATGTGTGTTGTGGTTTGAAAATGTTAGCTTTTGCATGAGTGATCATATGATGAGAGCTACTGAGAGTGGAGGATGATCGGACTGGAAGTGGCTCAACACTGGGGTTGACGATGAATCTAGAATCCCAATAGGTGTTGGAGAAACTGAAGAGGATGAGGGATTTGTATGAGACAGAAGAACCTGCAAAACTCACTAGAAATGTCATCTGCACAATAATGGCATGGAGGCAAAGTCTGAACTGTCATAGTAGTGGAAGGAGCAGTGCTTGAATGGTGTGTAGAACAATGATCCAAAAAATTGGAATAGCCAATATTGGCAAGAGATGTGGCACTAGAAGTTTCAAAAAAGGGAAAAAATATTCATCAAATTGAGCATGCCATGTAATGTATGTGTGAGAAGTGCATGTATCAAAACTACAGAAACTTTTGTGTGTAGAGCTATAGCCAAGAAAAAGTATTGGTTCATGTCAAATCACCCATTCCCTTTCAAATAATTTCATTTGTCTTTTATCCCCCTTGATTCATGCTCATCAAGTCATTTTCTCTATTCATAGCAGACATACAATAATGCCTCTTAATTTAAATAGCAAGAACACTTACCCACATCCTGAATATATTCTATCATTTTTTGGTCCAAGTTTGCCACATTTCGTCCTTGTTTGGATCCTATGTTATTACCCTATCTTTGTAGGATCCAACCAAGAATTTCTGCATGTAGAGTCAAATGTGGAACTACTCAGCCAATCAAACATCTGTAGCTATTAACAAGAGGAAAATCTAGAGGAAGATTACGTAGACCAACTGATCTGATCTACCCCACATCTTTTGCTGCATTTCAAATGTTGATAAGATTTTCCCATAATATTATTATGTTGTACCCAAACTCTATAAAGAGTAATCTTGTATCTATAACATTCAAGTGAGAAAAATACATTTTTTACTTCACTATTTTCTCCTTAACTTCTCTTTGATCCCCACAATAATTCCAATCTCTAATATTGTTTCACTCAAGTTGACTCCTGATAATTATCCTCTTTGGAAGACACAATTATTGCACTATTTTCATCGCCAGGACCTGTATGGCTACTTTGATGGTACACTCATTCTTCCTCCCCAAATAATTGATACTTTGCATCTTGATACACGTGTACTCACCCAAATTCCAAATCCTGCACATTTTCAATGGTTGTGACAGGACAGTCTAATCCTTAGCACTCCCATGTCTTCCATGACTAAGGGTGTTTTAGCGTAAATAGTCTCTTACACCACCTCTCATCAAGTTTGGTAAGCACTTGAAAAAACTTCTCCTCACAATCTCGGACTCATACCACCCAAGTTTGAACTCAACTTACCAATGCAAAGAAGGGAAATCAATCTGCTAATGATTATTTCTTATTGACCAAAAGATTAGCTAATGAACTTGCTATGGTTGGCCAACCTCTCAAATATGATGACATCATTTCCTGTTTCTTGCCGGGTTGGGACATGAATATGACAGCTTTGTCTCCTTCATCTATGCCCGTAATGATCCAGTCATACTTAAAGAGGTATACTCTCGTCTATTTTTTACAGTATCTTGTCTAACTCATCATCATCTATCTACTCTTGCACCCATTGTTGAAGCAAATATTGCCCAGAGATAACCACCACCATCCAATAATAGGAGCAAAGGTGGTTCTCGAGGTAGAAGACATCATAACAACTATTGTGCTTTCTCCTACAATAGAAGTGACACATATAATTCTTATACTATTGTGTGTCAAGTCTGTGAAAAAAATGGTCATTTTGCATGCAAGTGCTACCATCGTTTTGATCTCACCTATCAACATTGTTCTTCTCCTCCAAATAACTAGGCTTTTATTGTAGCAAACAATGGTGGCTGGGAGAATGACTGGCATGTAGACACAGGTGTTACTCACCATATCACTCATAATATGGCCAATCTGAACCTAAAGAGTGATGACTATACTAGTACAGATCAACTTCAAGTTGGTAACGGTCAAGATTTGCATATTGCTAAAACTAGAGGGTTGGAATTTTTAAGCCAATTTCAGATAAAATTGATTGCAACCATTGGAGTTATGAAGAATGTCTACAAGAGACTTATATTCAGCTTATGTGCTACTACAAGCAACTATAAATAGTTTATCTATTAGACGAGAGAACCAAAGCTTTTGGAGTTTGTCTCAAGTCATAAATTGACTTATATAGACTGCAAAGATGATTAGGATATTAGGGATGGATATAGCTTTGAGGTAGGGCCATACAAAATTCCTCTTCCAATTCACCATGTAGAAATGCATTTTAGATATGAATTTGTGTAATCTCCTAGTTATAAGAAATAGCCAAGGACAAGACAATTTGAATTGTAGCATACTTGACAACAGGACTAAATGTCTCATTAAAATCAATTCCTTCTTATTGATGAAAGCCCTTGGCAACTTACTTGGCCTTAAACCTCCCTATGGAACCATCAACATTTTTTTTAATTTTGTATATCTAGCAACAACCAACGATATTGGCTTTAGGAGGAGGAGCAACTAATGACCAAGTCTCATTGTGTAGACAAGCATCAAGCTCTGCATTCATTTTTGTTCACCATTGTGGTGACTTGACTGCATCATTATAACATGATGGTTCTACATCAGAAGAGTGAAAAGAGGTAAGTAATGCTTTAGGTTGAGGATAACGTACAAAAGCATCAGAGTTTGCTTTTGGTTTAAAAATAATATTTCTTAATCTGGTAGTCATGGCATGGGTTGCTGATATTGCCTTGCATTACTATAGGACTTAAGATGGATTGAAGAGGTGTCTCTAATAGACTAGAGGAGATGGGTTGGTCAACAATAGCTATGTATGGAGAGGAGATAGAAGGAGTATGTCTAACAGGTAGTTCTTCCTTTGTTCCTGCAGAGTGAGACACTAAAGGAACAAAAATCATTAGTTGCAGATGGTATACTTCAAGTTTTTATATCATTAAATCTAGCAAGCAGTGGTACTGGAAGATGGAAAGGCAAGGTAACATGTATGGATGAACTTGGTTTTGAGGACAATATAGAGGAACCATTTTTCTGGTAAGGGAACATATTTCCTTCAAATATTACATGATGGGACATATAAACATGACCAGTTGATTAATCAATGCACTTGTATTCATGATGATTAACACTATAGCCAATGAAGATACATGATTTGCTTTTAAAATCCAATTTATGTTTATTATAGGGTATAAGATTAGGCCAACATGTACATCTGAAGACACATAAGAATGAAAAATTTGGGATCCGGTTATAAAGCATTTCATAAGGTGACAAATTATTGAGGATGAGTGTTGGTAGGCGATTAATCTAAAAGGTTGTAGTTATAGAGGCATCTTCCCAATAAACTAGAGCTAAATTAATCAAATTCAAAAAAACTTACTTTCTATCCAAAATATTTTGCACTAACAATAATGTTTATTTCAAGTTTCATGACCAATATTTTCCTGTGAAGGTTTACTCGGGGACCGTCCTTCATCGAGGCCATGTCAATAATGGGTTGTACCATTTTCTCAACCACACATGTTCCTCCTCAAGCCTTTCAAGTGTTCGCATTTCATTTGATCAGTGGCACCGTCGCCTTGGTCATACTGCTTCTCAAGTTGTTCAGCGTGTTTTGTCCTCAAAGAAACTACTAGTTGATAAAATAAAAAGGCACTTTGTGTCCTGATTGCCAATTAGCAAAGAGTCATGCTTTGCCTTTTACTAATTCAAGTTATGTTTCAAAATCTCCATTAGAATTAATTTTTATCGATGTCTGTGGTCTAGCATTTGTAGCCTCAACTACTGGTGCTTGATGTTATTTTAGTTTTGTAGATAATTATTCTAAATTCTTATGGTTAGTTCCCATTAAATTCAAATTTGATGTTGAGTGTGTTTTTCTTCAATTTCAATGTTATGTGGAAAAACAATTTAGTAGTCAAATAAAGGCCATCTATTCAGATTGGGGTAGTGAATATCGTAGACTTCATAATTATTTTCAAGCAAATGGCATAGTTCATCATATTGCATGCCCTCATACTGACCAACAAATCGGTTCAATTGAACAAAGACATAGACAAATTATTAAAGTAGGCCTTAGTTTATTAGCACACTCAAATTTACCTCTACTTTATAGGGAAGATACCTTTACAACTGCAACCTTTTTGATTAATCGCCTACCAACACCCATCCTCAATAATTTGTAACCTTATGAAATGTTCTATAACCGGATCCCATATTTTCCATTCTTACATGTTTTCTGATATGCATGTTAGCCTAATCTTAGACCGTATAATAAACATAAATTGGATTTTAAAAGCAAATCATGTATCTTCATTGGTTATAGTGTTAATCGTCATGGATACAAGTGCCTTAATTAATCAATTGGTCGTGTTTATATGTCCCATCATGTAATATTTGATGAAAATATGTTCCCTTACCAGGAAAAATGTTTTCTCTTTACTGTCCTTAAGACCCAGCTCCATACATGTTACCTTGTCTTTCCATCTTCCAGTACCGCTGCTTGCTAGATTCAATATAAACAAAATTACCTCCAGCATATCCATACAAGTGCATTGTTACTTTCAAAACAATATAAAATGCAAATAAAATATAAACAAAATGTTGGTCCATGAAACAAAGAGCTTAAAAATAAGGGGAAAAAATGACAAATTTAGTAAACCTAATAAATTCCGATTAACCTCTAAAACGTGTAGCCTATTAAGTTGTAAACCTGATCTCAACTAAGAAACATAACAACCGCTCAATTAAATATTAAAATTTGAAGCCAATATAATTAATTTAATTTTAAAATAAATATCTTTGTTTTAAAATCTAAATATAATAAAGATAAAAAAAACTCGAGACAACCCTGGTTATTTTAAAACAATAAATAAACTCCATAAAAAATACTTGTGGTTGATTGAACCTCACACTTGATTATCTTAAAATCAAATTTGACCTGTATTTAATTTAAATCCAGTCAAAATATGTATGAAATCAAACCAGCATGGTGAGTGAAATATAATTATCATGTATAATTTTTTGAAGAAAAAAACTCAATAAATGTACTAGTACATTCAAAATTATTTAGTGGTTGTTTGGGAGTGTAGTTGAAATTATTTTTTAAAGTGTTTTTCATTTAAAAATATATCAAAATAATTTTTATTTTATTTTTAAAAAATTATTTTTAACATTATCATATGAAAACGATTTAAAAAAATTTAAAAATATAATTTAAAATAAAAATATTTTTTTCTTAAATTTTTCAAAAACACGGAGTGCAAACAGCTCCAGGACAAGTGAATGGCAGCATGATGGGCCCAGATATCAGTGGATTAGACTATGATGTGAATCCATCCATTATCTTCCAGGTGATGCCGAAAGCATGCATTGCAATTGGCCGTGGAAATAAAGTGGAGTGACCTTGATCCAAATAAAAAGATGTTCGGTCATCAAACAAAGCAATCCACCCAACTCTACTTTGTGGAACAAAACCTAAAAGAAGCTTTCGGTATGGATTCCTCCTCCCCGGACCCTTTACCTGCAAAGGGAAACCCACCCCCTCCATTTCTTTTGCTCGACGAGAAGCATTTATTCGGACCCTCTACTTTTTCAAAATTACCTCCAGCATTTTAAGAAACAAGCAGTTCCTGATTTGCTAGTGAGTTTGTAGTCAAATCACCCTAAATTAGTTTCAATAATCCAATCACCAAGAAATTTATGCTATTGAGTACTAGAGTGACGTAGAAGTAAGTGCGTGTGCGTGTGTGTGTATTAGAAGAAGATAAAGAAGAAGAAATTTAAAATGCCAAATGGAATTCTAGGTCAGACTAGCATGGGTTTAGCTTCAAATTCAATTTCAATATGGTCCCTTTTATTTATTTATTTATTATGATCCAAACATACATCTCTTTTTTATACAAACTCCGCTTTAACAAACAAAAAAATATATTTCCAACTCCGGTATTATGGCCCACAACCCACAATCCATCTTTTTTTGGTACAACAAGGCTAGGGACAACACATGGACTCATATTTTCTCGAATCAAACCCTTAGTTAAAAGATCATCAACTTGTCTTTACATCTCTCCATGTTCCTCAGGATTCATCCTATAGGCGGGCTTATTAGGTAGAATGGAATCGAGCATAAGATCAATTCAATGTTGAATGTCTCTTATCGGTAGGAGGCCGGTTGGAATTTCTTCGGGAATGAAATCATCAAACTCATGAAGAATAGCTTGCATCAAAGGTGGAATTGTTTTTCTTTTGTCATTCTCCATTTACAGCTGCAATTTCTCCACCATTTTTGTTGCTACCACATTCATAGAGTTCCCATCATCAATGATATTATCACATACCTTGCCATGGGATATACAGCGGATGTGAAAGATGTTGTTGCGAAGCTAATTTTCTTCCTCTACATGGACTGCACTTAGGCTGGGACGAATGACAAGAGACTCTCCTTGTCTCCAAAGGTGATTTCATCTTCATTCGCCACCTCATCATTACTAGGCAACTCTTGTTGCGAATCATTGTCCACATCCTCTTTAACTGGAGAAACAATCGTGCGGTTATTGGGATTACTAGGTCGGCTTGGTCATATCGCATCAGAGTGCCCCCGATATCTTTCTTGGGAAGTGATTTGAAGTTGGTTGGCCTATATGTTGGCGAGGGCTTAGAAGTAGAACCACTCCCTTGATTAGTAGCATCTTTCCAAGTTGAAAAGCAAAAACTAATCTCCTATGCTTCTTTAAGTTGGAGCTCCACTTTGATTGCCAGCTTGAAGACATCATTATAGGTCCATTACGGCTGCAATTGACCAACATTAGCAATTTCTGATCAAAGTCCTCCAAGGTAGCGAGCAATGGTGTGTTCTTCCGGTTCAGACGCATCACAACGTATCTTAACATAATCAAACTCTATTGTATACGCTTCCATGGATAACTTCTGTTGCCTGAAATTATGGAACTAACGAAATGCATATTAAATATAGCATTCAGGCAAGAACTTCTTTCTAAAATCTTCCTTCATCTTTTCCCATGTCACAATTCTCCTTTTTCCTTTACGAGCATGCTAGTTTTTGAGATGTTCCCACCAAATAGAAGTATGCTTCTTCAACTTAATGACCACAAGCTTCACCTTTCTACTATCCGACACATCTTTGTAATCAAAAACTCATTCAACAATGTTAAGTAATCTATGAACTCATCTCCTTGGGTTCTGCCCTCAAACTCTGGAATGTCAGCTTTCATGTCATAATCTCGTTGGAAATCTAGGTTGCTTTGAGGTTGACGACGGAGAAAAGCCTCTTCACTAGACGACTCACTATGAGCTTGGTGAAAGGGGTTAACCTCCTCCTCATCATGTGATCCATGATGCATCTCATCATGTTCCTAATTTACATAGCCTTCTCAAATCGTCCATCTCAATGTCACGAAGGTCCAGTTCGCGTACACTGCCTTAATAGCGTTTTGTCCAGGTCGACAATGCCCAACCATCACAACCAGGCTTTGATACCAAACTAACACCGGGAGAATAGAAGAAAGAGAAAAAAACACAAGTGAACACTCAAAGATAACACAACTCACCACCCGATGGAGATCCACCAAAGGCATACAAAGTAAACAAGAAGAAATCCTTCTTCGCAAAAGCCAAAGGTTAAACTATATTCAATTCTAAAAAGAAAAAAAACTATCATGTCTATCTTAAATACTCTAGATACATGAACGTCCCTTCACATACATACATGCATAGGAACTGATATTCAATAAAGCACAGAATTTTTAAGAAAAGATAAACACACGAACAATAATTATTAATTAGGTCTTTGATTTCTGTTCTTGGGATACTCCAGTATCATTTTTCTTGAGAACAGGAAGTTCAGGAAGTGTCTCGGTCAGCCACCTCCAACAGTAGAAAAGCATGAAAAACCAGAGGTAGTAGATATGATGCAAGATAATTCGTTGAAGAAATTGGTTGACAAATCGCGGAAGAATCCAAGGCAAGAAAAGGAATGCCTGAACAAGAAAAAACACTATCAAGGAAATAGATGAATCTGCCACCTCCAACACAGCTGTCACCAAAAATCATGCTCCTATGATTTCACAATCTTTCTTTCCTTCTTTGTAAATATACCATTAAATGTGATTGTAAACTTTCCTTCAGTTATGTATTTTTGAATCCCTAAGATTAGGCTCCTTGATGTATAAATCTGTAAGAGAACATGAATAGAATTGTAAGTGAAAATCATTACAATGCTTCATCACTTTATGGTATCAGAGCTGCAAAAACTGTAATGAGTAGTTTTCCTCTTTACCTATGCCATGGCTACAACATCTGCATCCTCTACCGACTCACTAATCATCACTCTCAACTCCACAACCACCATTAGCGAAAAACTCACCCCTTCCACCTTCCCTCAATGGAGAGCCCAATTTGAAGCACTACTCATAAGTTACGACTTCATTGATTTTGTCACTGGTATAAAAAAATGCCCTGCTATTGATTCAACAGAATCCACCATCTCCAGAGCTACACACTCCCACTGGGTAAGCCAAGACAAATTAATACTTCACACCATTCTTGCATCCACATCCACTACAATTACCCCACTTCTAGCCAGATGCAAGACCTCTCATGAGGCTTGGACATCACTACATCGACTTTATGCAGGAAAATCACGAACACGAGCAATGCAACTCAAGGAAGATCTGACCTTGAGCACTCGTGGAAATCGGACTGTCACTAAATTTCTTCAAGCTGTAAAAATGGTTGCTAATGAACTTGCAATCATTAATCATCCAGTCTCTGATGATGATCTAACTCTCTATATTCTCAATGGACTAGGTCCAGAATTTAGAGAAATTGTTGCTCCCATCCGTGCTCACGAAACCTCCTTGAATTTTGAGGAACTTCATGATCTTCTTGTTGGGCATGAAAGTTACCTTCGAAGGTTGCAAAATCAATAGCCCACAACCTTCATTCATACTGCAAATTATTCCCATAGGCAAGGAGGTGCCCCCTAACAGCAAAACCATTTCATACCCACTACAAATTATCCTCAACGGCAAGCACGAGCTCCTGGCCAGTACAGAAATAGCCCTAGACACACTTACACCATGATCCATAATATAAATGGGTATAACAAAACCGAGCCTCCAAATTCAGGTTCAAATGGGCCCCCAAATTCGGGACATAGAAAATATCAACCCAAATACCAATGGTGTGATCAATTGGGCCATACAGCTAAATATTGCCCAAAAATGTCCTCCGGGGAATTTACTGCAAACTGTGCAGCATCCTCCCAAGACAAAAATCATAAGTGGCTAGTTGACTCTGCAGCATCCCACAATATGACCACTGACCTTTCCAAACTCTCAATTCATTCTGAATATGATGGGACTGACGAAGTGGTAATCAGTGATGGAACAGGTTTGCCTATATCTCACATTGGATCATTATCTCTTCCCTCATCTAATCGAACATTTCATTTACGTGATACCCATTGTGTACTCACAATTCAGAAAAATCTTATTTTCGTTCATCATTTTACCAAACATAATGATGTTTACCTTATATTTCACCCTGATTATTTTTTGGTGAAGGATCAGATCACGCGGGCGACACTGCTCAAAGGTGCATGTGAAGACGGAGTGTACCTATTTCCGGAGCATCTACCATCATCTTCCAAAAAGGTTGTTGCCTATGTTCACAATCGCATTATCATTGATGGGTGGCACAAAAGACTTGGACATCCATCGTCCAAATTAGTTCATCATTTAATTCACACCTTCTTGTTACCAACCCATCACAATGGTCATATATCCCCCTGTATTTCTTGCTCCCAAAATAAAGCTCACCGTCAACCTTTCAATAACCATGGTCTCACTAGTACTGCTTCCATTGAATTAATTTACACAGATGTTTGGGGACCATCTCATGAAATTGGAATTGAAGGGTCAAAATACTGTCATTTTTATTGATCATTTTATGAAATACATTTGGTTATACCCTATGAATCATAAATCCAATGTTCATAAAATATTCCCACAATTCCAAAATCTCGTAGAAAATAAATTTAACACCAAAATCAAGAGTCTTTACTCCGATAACGGTGGAGAATATATTGGTCTCAAACCCTACCTCTCTATTCATGGGATCAGTCATTATACCACTACCCCCCACACTCCTCAACAAAACAGTATGTCTGAAAGACATCATAGCCATCTTGTTGAAACAGGTCTCACTCTACTCACTGATGCGTATATGCCCTTATGATGTGACCATATTATTTGATAGTTTCATCCATATTTACCTAGTGTATTGCATATGTTTTGTGTATAAAATGCCTTGATATTCTTTGTTTGTATGTTTTGAAGGCATTTTTGGATGAAAGATGCAAAAAAGAGGTAATTGGAGCTGATTGACAGATTTGACCTTCAGTCGGTATTTTGTTCAGAATGGAAGCTCTAGAGATTGAAATGAAGTGATTCTAGTGGAATTCAAAAGATAACATCCATAAATTTATATAAAGTTAAGGAAAAAGAAATAAAATAAGGAAGATCATAGAAATCGCAGCCTTCAAAGTCAAATCTTGCAATTTGCCGATATCGACCTTTGTCCGTTCGAACTTCAATATCTCGAGATACAGAAGTCCGATTGATGCAAACTCAATTTTCTTGGCTTTAGGACCCAAATCCCTATAAACGCTCCAAATGGAAGCTCAAAACGATATGCTATGATGGAGATATGAATTTTACAAGGGACAATTAAATTTTGTCAACTTAAGGAAGGACTATTTTGTAAAATAGATACTATCTATTCTAAGCATATATAAAAGAAGAGAGGAGCAAGGAAGTGGCGGCCAGCACCAAAGAAAACACAAATCTTCCTCCTCCAAACCTTAAATCATGTTTTCTTCCATCTTGTTATTTAGTTGTTCAATAAACATGCAAGGCTAGACTCTTTTGCTTGGTTGCAAGGACACGAAAACCGTCAGATTTCAAGAACTGTGAGATCTATTTTTACCTCAATTTTTCAATTTATATGATGAATATGTTTGTTCTCCTATGCTTATTTTTCTATGATTGTTTATTTAATTGCTAAGAGCGGACTCAAAGTTATTATTGTAGACAATCGATTGCTAAGTTTGATATCAAAACCGGAGTTGTGGTATATGAACTTATGAAGCAACTAAGTTAATAATTGTAGCGAATCTATGTTATTAATCTTAGGGAGAACATTCAATCGAACTAAATATATATTGCGGACAATTATGTTTCTTAATTGATCAATTTATCTATATTTTAATGCTGCCATTGAATCAAATTACTAGTGCGGACACTGTGGTTGTTTGATGGTTAGGGTAAGTTATACGGCAGATTCGTTAACAAACCAAATTTAAGAAGAGATAAATATTCAAAATATAAATTCATGTGTCGTTTCCATGATCAGTTCTAATTTCTGTAGGTGGATGTTGAGGTTTGCTTTATTGATAAATTTCAGTTTTATATAATTTTTGCTTAGTTTGCTTTAGCCTAACCTAGACAACTTCCAACCCCCCCCTAATTGCATAACATATAGCATGAAAATCTGAACTAAATCGTCCTCGTGGGATCGACCCCTTGCTTGCTCTATACTATCTTGTTTGATTTGTTTTAAGCTAGGGTAATTAATTCGTGCGACCACGACATCGCAACACCTTATCATTTTGGCCATATGCATTTCAAACCGTAGCCTACCTTATAAATAGAATGCCTACTGCAACCTTACAAAATCAATCCCCATTTAAAAAATTGTTCCACCGACATCCAAATTACCTTAAACTCAAGCAATTTGGTTGCTTATGCTTCCCCTTCACTAAGCCCTACAATCACCACAAACTTGAACCCAAAGCCCAACCATGCATATTTGTGGGCTATTCTCTTTCTCAAAATCCCACCAATAAAAAAATGTTCCATTCTCGACATGTTATCTTCCATGAAAACACATTTCCCTTTCAAAAAACCCATTCCAGCTTTACAATCCTTAATTCCAACCCATCCAACATTGCAGCCTCCCCTGTCCCAATCATGCTACCACAAGTTCTACTGGTTCCTTAAACCTCCTCATCTCCAGGAATAGGTATTGCTCTCTCTCCATCACAAACCCATAGTGTAAACCCCGGGAAATAAATGTAAGTGTTAAATTAAAGAAATAAATTAAAAGAGAAATAAAATAAGTTGAGGGGAGGGTGAAATTGAAATAAATGTAAAGATTGTGATTTAAATTATAAGAAGAGAACATGTGGGGTAAAAAGAAACATTTAAAGGAAATGGGGGGCCTTAGTGCAATAAGAGAAATTGAGGAGTATAAATACCCCTCTTTTCTCTCATTTCCAGGAGAAGGAGAAGAAGAAAGGAAGGGAGATTTTGATATTGACTTACCTAAATTAAAGAAGAATTTCGAAGTAAAAGTGGGATTAAGGGTTACCAAAACATTAAAAGGTCAAAAAACCCAAGATTTGGAGTATTATTCGAAGGAGAAAGTGGAGGAAAAAGGAGTGTTTGGATCATCATGAATAACTGTCATACATTCAGTGTATGCCAGGATCCCAGGTAAAAGGGATCAATATAAATGGCTAACATACATTTAGTGTATGTTAGGATCCCGGATAAAGGGATTGTGGTGCAATGTTTAAACACACATTCATGAATGTTGAACTTTCAAGAGTAAAATAAAAATGTATAAGGTATGTTATGGACCCGGAAAGGGGTCTTCTTCGATCTCTAATGTTGGTAGTGATGGTTCGCATCAGGTAGGGTGATAAGGGTATCGGAAATGCTTAGTATTGGCAATACTTAGTATCGATTATATTTAGTATCAAAAATACGTGAGTGGGGAAAATAGTTTGGCTTTCGAATGGCTATGTTGATTATTTCAATTATATATGATGGCATATCGTGGGTTTAATAACTTTAATATGATTTCTTCTAGAATTTTCTTTATGAGATTACCTTGTATCTCTATTTCAGGTCCATCATCTTCACGTCAGGAGTAAAGCTATCATTTCTTAGTTTTTTTGTATCCAATAGTAATTTGTATAAAGTAAATGTTGGCAAACTGATATGTATGTTCACCATTTTTGGAAAAATATTGGAATGTAAGAAAATTAACTCGTTTGTTGTATTTTATTAAATGTGACTAGATTTATATCAACTCTAGTGTAAATGGTTGAATGATGTTAAATGTATGGTTTATTAATTATGGTTATGATGAGGATGATGTTTAAGGTTTTGTAGACCCAAGATGAATGGGTCAAGATTGAATTAAGGGTTATGTTATTGCCCACATGTTACTGTTTCGGAACATGTTATTGTTTCAGGACTTGTTACTGTCTCGGGACCTGTTACTGTTTCGGACATGTTATTGTCTCGGGACCTCTTACTGTTTCGGACATGTTACTGTTTTGGGACCTGTTATTGTTTGAGACTGGTTACTATTACGGGTCATGTTATTGTTTCGGGACATATTATTGTTTGAGACCGGTTACTGTTCTGGGACATGTTATTGTTTTGGGACATGTTACTGTTTTGAGACCTGTTATCGTTTTAGATCTGTTATTGTTTGAGACATGTTATTGTTTCAGGACATGTTACTGTTTCGGGACATGTTATTGTTTTGAGACCTGTTACTATTTAGGGTCATGTTACTGCTTGCTTGTGATTGAAATATAAAAAATATTACGTTTTCTTTTGGCGAATGTGTATTAATAAGATTACATGGCAGTCCCTAAGAGTAGGGGCTGTTACACATAGAATGACCACTCAATGCATGAATAACATTCATAAACCTAAGAAATCCTTTGTGGTCACCAAACAACCCCCTTCCCCCTTCATTGGAACCGACAAGTGTGGCTGCATCCATCACCGATTATCGATGGCGTGATGTTATGTCCTCTGAGCTGACTGCTCTAATGAGTCATAATACATGGCAACTCGTCCCACCACCAGCCAAGTGTAATATTGTTGGCTTAAATGGGTATTTCGAATTAAGAGGCATGATGATGGTTGATGATGGTTCTGTTGATCGTTTTAAGGCCAAACATGTGGCCAAAGGATTCAATCAAAGACCTGGACTATATTACACAGAGACATTTAGCCCGGTTGTCAAACCTATAACCATACGCATTGTCTTAACCTTAGCTGTTAAGAATGGCTGGTCACTAGGCAATTATATGTAAATAATGCCTTTATTCATGGGAGTCTCAGACACCAATCTCCTGGAGCTCCAAAAAGCAACGTGCTATTGCTAGATCATCAACCGAAGCTGAGTACAGGGCCTTAGTTACGGCTGCCTCAGAGTCGATGTGGTTGTTGTCTCTACTGCAAGAACTGAAATCAAGTTACCACAACCACCCTTGCTCCTGTGTGATAACTTGGGGGCCACTCATTTAAGCTTTAACCCTGTTCAGCATTCAAGGATGAAACATATTCAACTCGATGTGCATTTTATGCGAGATTTGGTTCAAAAAAATCTGCTCAATGTTCGGCATGTTCACACTAATGATCAACTCACCGATTTACTTACAAAGTCACTGTCACGGCAGCGGACAACTTATATATGTACCAAGCTCGGCCTATCTGATGGTAGCCCGTTCTTGAGGGGGCGTATCAAGGAAATAGATGAATCTGCCACCTCCAACACAGCTGTCACCAAAAATCATGCTCCCATTATTTCACAATCTGTCTTTCCTTCTTTGTAAATATACCATTAAATGTGATTGTAACCTTTCCTTCGGTTATGTATTTTTGAATCCCTAAGATTAGGCTCCTTGATGTATAAATCTGTAAGAGAACATTAATAGAATTGTGAGTGAAAATTATTACAGTGCATCATAGGGATTTCTTAGGGCGGGAATAGAAGTATAAGATCGATAATGTTGTCACCTGCATGGAAAGGAGAAAAAAAACTCAATTGCCTCCAAAAGCATCGGCCTTCAAATGTCTTTTTCAGAACTCGTAAATTTCTGGAATGGTTCAGGAATTTTGAATATAATTGTATACAAGTTAAGTTACTTGGGCATGAACTAAATGTTTAAAAGATTAGGGATGGCTAGCAAAAAGTTCGGAAAGAAGAAAGCAATAATACCATTCCAAAATAATTAATCAGTCCTTCGTCTTTTGGTGATGCCTTTTTTGTATCTCGCTTTAAATCGACTGCTTTGTCCTGCCAAAAAAACATAAATACATTTTAATATGTCGTGCTACCTCTTCCTTTCTTTCTTTTCCTGCTATGGAGAGACAACAATCTAACCCACTGAAACTGGCGATCAGCCCATGTTTGGATAACAGTCATTTGAGCTTAGATGATATAAATATATTAACTCGATAAATGATGATCAAATAGCATATCATCTCATTTGCTTTATCAAATTTCTCTTCAGCACTTTTGGATTGTTGTTCAGCCAAATCATATGGTGTCAGATTTTCATTGTTAACAGCCGAACTATCTACACGTTTATCACGCACGAGAACAAATGCAGCCACGGATTTACCATTGTTGGGAAAAGAACTCAATAATAGGGCACTAATTTAGCGGATTACCAATCAAGTCCCAAACCTTTTTCCCTCTTTGTGCAATCAAATTATGGGATCAAACAATCAACAATATAATGCAAATAATCAAACACATCAACACCAAGATTTTTACGTGGAAAGCCCAATGCGGGAAAAAACCACGGGACCGTAGTCCACTTAAAACTTCCACTATCACAAATAATGGGTTCACATTATTCTTCCTCAGATTCAACTAACGGCTACAACATATATCATCAAGAACAACCTATTCTTGGAATACAATAAGATTAAAGAGAACAAAGTTTGAGAAAAGGCTCACAATACTAACAACCCCGTTTTCTGTCAAAACGGCCAACTTTCACAACTCCAATCTTCAATCCAACCGTTCATAATAAAGATTAATGTGAAGCCTCTGTCCAAATCTCAGCTCGATCCAACGGTTAACGAGCTGAAAATCAAAGAAATAAGATGGACTTTTCTTTTCTCCCTCACTTTTCTCTTTTTGTCTCTTGTTAAGTATAAAACCCTAATACCACTTTTTTTAAGTGATATGGCAGCCCCCCTTTTAATTTAAATGGTACGGGACCACACAACAAATCTCCCCCTCACGCACCATGTGAGGAATTCGCCATAGTGGCGATCAATTTGTAAAGTTCAACTTTAGGAGGCTCTACCAAGCCTACTTCCTTTCTGCAAAACTCAAACTTCTCTCTCGATAAAGGCTTGGTCATCATATCTGATGCATTGTTATCAGTATGGATCTTCTCAACAACAAATGACTTCATCTCCATAGCATCTCGAATCCATTGATATCTAACTTCAATGTGCTTTGATCGAGAGTAAAAAGTAGGATGCTTACTGAGATGGATTGCACTTTGACAGTCACAGTGCAACACAAAGTTCTCTTGAACTAGACCAAGTTAATGCAAGAACTTCTTCATCCATAACAACTCTTTGCCCCCTTCAGTAAGAGCAATATATTCAGCCTCTGTAGTGGATAATGCATCACATTTTTACAACCTTGATTGCCATGAGACTACTCCCCTTGCAAACTTCATCAAGTATCCTGATGTGGACTTTCTAGAATCAACATCATTGGCCATATCTGCATCTGTGTATCCTTCCAACACAGGTTTGTTATTGCCAAAACACAAGTTAAAGCTAGAAGTGCCTTTGAGATACCTGAGTATCCATTTCACTGCTGACCAGTGTTCTTTACCAGGATTGGAGAGGAACCGACTAACCACACCAACTGCATGAGCTATATCCGGCCTTGTGCAAACCATGTCATACATCAAGCTACCAACTACGGATGCATAAGGAGCCTTTTTCATCTCATCTTTTTCTTCATCACTTAAAGGACACTAATTAGAACTTAGTTTAAAGTGGCTTGCAAGTGGAGAACAAACCGGTTTGGAGTTGCTCATGTTGAATCTCTCAAGTACCTTTTGAACATATCTCTCTTGAGATAGCCAAAGTTTCTCCTTCTTCCTGTCACGTGTGATCTTCATGCCAAGAATCTGTTTTGTCGGTCCTAAGTCTTTCATTGCAAAAGACTTACTTAACTCTTCCTTCAAAATCTAAATCTTCTTAGCATCATGGCCAACAATCAGCATATCATCCACATACAATAGCAGAATAATAAAGTTTCCATCTGGAAACCTCTTCATAAATACACAATGATCAGAAGTGGTCCTGTCAAAACCATGATCCACCATGAAAGAATCAAACTTCTTGTACCACTGTCTTGGAGCTTGCTTTAACCCATATAGACTCTTTTTCAACTTGCAAACTAATTGCTCTTTGCTTTTTGCTTCAAACCCTTCAGGCTGCTCCATATAGATCTCTTCATCTAAATCACCATAGAGAAAGGAAGTTTTTACATCAAGTTATTCAACTTCAAGATTCAAACTAGCAGCTATACCAAGCACAACTCGGATTGAAGACATCTTGACCACTAGTGAAAAAATTTCTTCAAAATCAATACCTTTCTTCTGACCGAAACCTTTCACAACCAATCTTGCCTTGTACCTTGGTTGTGAGCAATGTTCATCAGTTTTCAACCTGAACACTCATTTGTTCTTGAGTGCTCTCTTACCTTTAGGAAGCTTCACTAACTCAAAGGTATGGTTTTCATGCAAGGATTTCATCTCTTCTTGCATTGCTTTCAACCACTCACTTTTCTTCTCATGTGACATAGCTTCATCAAAGCATTCTGGTTCTCCCCCATCAGTAACCAGCACATACTCATGAGGAGAATATTTGGTGGAAGGTTGGTGAGGTCTAGTTAACCTTCTCAACTGTGGCTCATCTGGAGCTTCTTGTATATCCTGTTCAGGAATAACATCAATATCATCATTAGTTGATTCAAAATCACCAGCTAATGGCTCAATAAGAAAACCACCATTATCATCATTTTGCAAATCTCCCCCATGATTAGCAAGCATCACAGGTAACTGTTGAGCAGGTCTTGGATTTGAATTAGATGGAATAAAAGTAGTAGACTCTGCTTTCTCTTTCTGTTCAAAGTCTTCAATGGTTTGATCTTCAAAGAAGATAACATCTCTGCTTCTCACAATTTTCTTCTCCTTTGGATCCCACAACCTATAGCCAAACTCATCATCTTCAGAGCCCAAGAAAATGCATTGTTTTGTCTTTTTGTCAAGCTTAGACCTTTCATCTCGAGGAACATGTACAAATGCTCTGCATCCAAACACTCTCAAGTGTGCATAAGAAACATCATTTCCTTTCCAAACTATATTTGGAACATCAAATTCAAGGGAAACTGATGGAGAAAGGTTGATCATGGCAACTGCAGTCTTCATTGCCTCACCCCAAAAGGACTTAGACAGCTTTGCATGAGAGAGCATACATCTAATTCTTTCAACAATGGTTCTATTCATTCTCTCAGCCACTCCATTCTACTGTGGAGTCTTAGGAATTGTCTTCTCCAACTTGATACCATGTTCCCTGCAGTACTTCTCAAAAGGACCTTTGTATTCACCACCATTATCAGCTTGAACACATTTCATCTTTCTACCAGTTTCTCTTTCAACTCTGGCATGGAAATCCTTAAATACATCAAGCACCTGATCTTTGGATTTCAAACAAGTGGCCCAAATTTTCCTGGAGTGATCATCAATAAAACTAACAAAGTACAATGCACCTCCAAGAGACTTATCAATCATAGAGCAAACATCAGTATGAACTAAATCAAGAATATGTGATCTTCTATGTGAAGGTGATCTTTGAAATGCAACTCTATGCTGTTTACCAACTAAACAATGAGTACATGTGTTCAAGTTCATACCTTTTAAAGGAAGGTAGTTCTTCTTGGCAAGGATGCCAAGACCTTTCTCACTTAAATGTCCAAGCCGCTTATGCCATAAATCAATAGAGCAATCTTCAATTGCATTCACCTCCCCTTTGATCACCTTGGCTTGTGACATGTAGAGACCCATCTTCTTCCCTTTAGCAACAATTAAAGAATTTTTGGAGAGCTTCCATTTACCATCTCCAAAGTAACTGTGATAGCCTTCTTCATCAAGAGTACCTATAGAGATCAAATGTAGGCGCATATCGGGTACATGTCTAACATCCTTGAGTATCAATTTGCACCCAGTATTGGTTTCCAACCAAATATCTCCAATGCCCACAACACTAGCAATCCCTTGATTTCCCATCCTAACTTGACCAAAGTCACCAGTAGTGTAGGATGTGTAAAAATCATGTCGGGGTGTAACATGGTAAGAAGCTGCTGAATCTGCAACCCAGGTGGTATCCTAACATGCAAGATTAACACAACCATCATCATAAACAATTGCAACATCACCATCAAATACAACTGCAGCTGTACCATTCTCATCATTCCTGTCTTCATCTTTTCCCTTCTGATCTCTTTTATACTTTCTACAGTCTTTTTGAATATGCCCAGGCTTGTCACAATAATAGCACTTAAATCCCTTCCTTGACTGAGATCTTCCTTTTGGCTTCCATTTGCCTTTTCTATTGCTAGATTCTCTATCTTGTTTGCCGTGAGAGAACCTACTTTGACTTCTCCCTCGACTTTCTGTAACAAGTGCATGAGACTCGGAAGTGCTTATCCCTTTTCTCCTCTTCTCTTCATTGAGGATACAATCCTTCACTGTTTTTAAAGTGATCTCTCCATTCGGAGTAGAATTGCTAAGTGACACCACCAAAGTCTCCCAACTATCCGGCAATGAACTCAATAGGATTAGTGCTTGCATCTCATTGGCTAGCTCAAGATTCATCAATGACAACTGATTTAAAAAACCTTGGAATTCATTTATATGCACCGAAGCATCTTCACCATCTCTATACTTCAAATTCACAAGGTCTCTAATTACAGAAACCTTGTTTTGTGTACTCTCTTTGGCAAATGTTTCTTCCAACATCTTCCAAACTTTATAGCAGTCATGTTATTGAGAAATATAATTAATAGACTTAGAGGATACCCATTTTCTAACATTAGCGGTACCCTTTCTATTAAGCCCCTTCCATTTTGCATCATCCATTTCATCAGGCTTTACTCTTTTATATTCAATCGGCAAAGCCAGATCATTGCAATATAAGTGATCCTCCATCATTGTTTTCCATAGAAAATAATTTGAGGAAGTGAGCTTTATCATTGCCCGAATCTTCCTTTTCCATTTTAATTGCACAAGAAAATCAATCTACACAACCAGTGCTCTGATACCACTTGTTGGGAAAAGAACTCAATAATAGGGCACTAATTTGCGGATTACCAATCAAGTCCCAAACCTTTTTCCCTCTTTGTGCAATCAAATTATGGGATCAAACAATCAACAATATAATACAGATAATCAAACACATCAACACCAAGATTTTTACGTGGAAAGCCCAATGCGGGAAAAAACCACGGGACCGTAGTCCACTTAAAACTTCTACTATCACAAATAATGGGTTCACAATATTCTTGCTTAGATTCAATTAAGGGTTACAACATATATCATCAAGAACAACCTATTCTTGGAATACAATAAGATTAAAGAGAACAAAGTTTGAGAAAAGACTCACAATACTAACAACCCCGTTTTCTGTCAAAACAGCCAACTTTCACAACTCCAATCTTCAATCCAACCGTTCATAATAAAGATTAATGTGTCTAGAAGCCTTTGTCCAAATCTCAGCTCGATCCAACGGTTAACGAGATGAAAATCAAAGAAATAAGATGGATTGTTCAGCAGCCACCACCTTTTCTTTTCTCCCTCACTTTTCTCGTTTTGTCTCTTGTTAAGTATAAAACCCTAATACCACTTTTTTTAAGTGATGTGGCAGCCCCCCTTTTAACAACCATAACCTGATGCCAAATGCAAAGTTGTATTTCCATCCTCATCCATCTCATTTAGCAGGGGCTCGACGAGCTCTGGGTTCTGTTTAAGTATGTAGCTAATCACATTGCCCTTTCCACTTTCAGCCGCTACATGAAGAATGTTCTGCCCTTTCTTATTGAGGAATTCTTTTGGATATGGGAATTTATCAAGATATACCTTCACTACATCAATAGAGTGACTTTTGCATGCTAGATGGATAGGATAGTTGCCTTCAGGGTTTGTTTCATAAGCACCACCGTGAAACTTAGCTAATAGGAATTGAACTCCTTCCAGGAAACCTATGGATGATGCATAATGTAGTGAATTTCCCAACTCTTCGTTAGTGAGACGTAATAGATCTAGCCTTGCCTCTCCAATTTTCTCCAATATACCTGAAAATAAAAAGTTTTTCAAATGAATATGAAGATGTTAGGTTTGCAATAATTGTCTGTATGTAAGTCATTTTCTACCGATCAGTATAGACATTGTGATCACCTATGTCACGTTGTTCGATGGCAGCATGAACAGGGGACTTTCCTTTTATCGGGAACCAAGCTCACGATTTCAAGAGATCATCAAGTATCCCATTCTTGTTGCCATTCTCAATAGCCAGATATAAAGGAGACCTGCCATTGTTGTTGTTGTAGTAGGCCACTTCTGGATCTGGTTATTTTCATCAGCATCAGGTGCATTTGAGAGACCAAAAGTCATAACCATCCATTTCTTGTCAGGTCATCATCATATATATATATATATGATACTGGTTGCTAGTGGCACTTGTCCCTCGTATGGTCTAGTCTGTAGCTGTCTTGGGAGGATTCTAGCCATCAGGTGCTGTGAATTCTCCTTTGTAAGCTGGGTCACCCGTGTTTCTATAAGGGGAAAAACAGGTGGAAGTTTTCTCCATCAATTCTGCGTTTAGGGCATGTTGTGTGCTTCATCAACCGTCCACACTACCTGTAACCCAATCCTTTCTCTAATTGATGATTTCAAGCCTCCCAAATATCTAGATACTTGTCGAGCTTCTGATTCATTCAAGTTATTCCGCACTGAAAGTCTGGACCACTCCTCGGTATAGTCTGCCACTGATTTGTTCCCCTGCGCACAATTTTGTAAGCTTTGGAATATGAATTGCTCATAATCAGGTGGTAAGAATCTATTCATGAGTTGTTTCATTCGTCTCCATGACCGAATGGGGTTTTTCCCTTGGCGTCGCCTATCCATCTGCAACTGTTCCCACCACACAGCAGCCCCACCTCTTAATTTATAGAAAACTAGCTTGACCTGTCGTTCATCTGCCACCTCTGTGAAATTGAAGAAGAGTTCAACCTCCGAGAGCCAATCCAGAAATTCCTCAATCTGTAACTTAATATGGAAAAAAGGTATGTCAGCGCGTATTCTGTACTCAGGCTGATTTCGCCCTTGTAACTTATTTTCCCGAGCGTCTGGTGTTTCTTCTTCTGATTCATCATCACTGTCATCGACATAGGGTCTGTTTCTGGCGACCATAGAAGGAGGTTCCATCCTCAGATGGTTGCGAGCGCCCCTGTTGGCAGGTGCTAGAGGACCCCCAACCAGTTGTTGGATCATGGCCTCCATCCTCGCCATTGCTTGCCTCTGTTGGTCAATGGCTGCCCACAGATCTACATCTCTGTCCCTGCGACCAGCGTCACAGGAATTAGCTCTTCCTCCTTCGTTGTTGTTGGCCATTGAGGACAAGGCAAATCCTTGCTCTGATATTGCTTGACGCGGAACGGAAGGTAAGATTTACCAACATAAATTTATTGAATGAAAACACTTTATTTAGAAATGAAATTCAAATTTTGATTGTGTCCTCTGCCATTGTTTACAACCTTTAAATAGGCGTGTTCAAGTATGTCCAGGATTAGAAACAATTATTATTGTAGATTACAATTATTCTAAAACTGGAAATAAGGCAAATCAAGGATTTGTAGATGTGAATTTGCAAGCATGAACGATGGGATTTGCTCTAAATGCTGGATTTGAGCTTCTAATTTCCAAACACCCTACTGCCAGCTGACTTAATGCTTTTGGAACGGTCCTTCTTCTTCAATTTCTTGTCCAACACTTCTTCAAATTCCAGGGCTAGCCATTCTACATCAATAATCCACTTCAAACACTATGTTAAAATTTGGAAAAGCGAGAATAGGAGCTTCAATCATCTTTTTCTTTATGCTTTCAAAGCTTCTTTGTGCTTCATCATTCCAAGTGAAAGTTCCTCTCTTTAGGCATTTGGTGATTAGAGCAATGATGGTGCTAAACCCCTTGATAAAACGACAGTAGAAAGAGACCAAACCATAAAAGCTTCGGTTGTCATGAAAAGAACTAAGAGTTAGTTGGCTTGTGATTGCTTCAATTTTGTTGGGACCTGCCTTTATTCCTTCACTCGAAACAACATAGCCCAAAAGGATAATGTTATTAGTTAAGAATTGACACTTCTTCAAGTTGACATACAATTTTCGTTCCCTTAACACACTAAAGACTTGGTTAAGATGTTCCAAGTGTTGTTCCTGATTTTTGCTAAATACAAGAATATCATCAAAATTAACAACAAAATGACCAATAAAATATTTAAGAACATGATTCATAAGTTGCATAAAGGTACTGGGTGCATTTGAGATACCAAAAGGCATAAGCATCCATTTCAAGAGTCCATCCCTTGTTTTGAAAACAATCTTCCATTCATAACCCTCTTTCATTCGGATTTGATGATAGCCACTACGAAGATCAATCTTGGAGAAGATGGTAGAACCATGTAGGTGGTCAAGAAGGTCATCAAGACAAGGAATAGGAAAATGGCATATGATAGTTGTTCACCGTTCTACTATCAGTACACATGTGCCATGAACCATTTTTTTTGGTACAAGAAGAGCTGGGACAACACATGGACTCATGCTTCCTCGAATCAAACCCTTGGTCAAATGATCATCAACTTGTCTTTGCAACTCTCCATGCTCCTTAGGATTCATCCTATAGGCGGGATTATTAGGTAGAATGGCATCGAGCATAAGATCAATGCATTGTTGAATGTCTTTTATCGATGGGAGGTTGGTTGGAATTTCTCCGGGAATGAGATCATCAAACTCATTAAGAATAGCTTGCATCAAAGGTGGAATTGCATTTCTTTCTCATTTCCTTTGCACAGCCATGAAAGCTTGTAAGTATGAGGATGATTCTCCATTTTCAATTGCAATTTCTCAACCATTTTTGTTGCTACCATATTCTCATAGCTCCCTCCATCAATGATAATACCACATACCTTGCCATAGGATGTGTAGTGGGTGTGAAAGATGTTGCGAAGCCAATTTTCTTCCTCTACATGGACTGCACTTAGGCTGCAACGAATGACAAGAGACTCTCCTTAGTCTCCAAAGGTGATTTCATCTTCATTCTCCACCTCTTCATTACTAGGCAACTCTTGTTCCAAATCATTATCCACATCCTCTTCAACTAGAGAAACAATCTTGCGGTTAGGGCACTCTGATGCAATATGACCAAACCCATGACATTTGAAGCATTGTTGATTATTGGGATTGAAGTACTAGGATGGCATAGAATACCCCTCACTACCTTTCTTAGGAAGTGATTTGAAGTTTTTTGGCCTATGTGTTCATGAGGGCTTAGAAGTAGAACCACTTCCTTGATTGGTAGCACCTTTCCAAGTTCAAGAGCGAAACTATTCCCCTGTGCTTCTTTAAGTTGGTGCTCCACTTTGATTGCCAGCTTGAAGACGTCATTGTAGGTCCAATATGGCTGCAATTGAACAATATTAGCAATTTCTTATCAAAGTCCTCAAAGGTAGCGAGCAATGGTTTTTTTCTTCTGGTTCACATACATCACAACGCATCTTAAGATAATCAAACTTTACTGTATACTCCTCCACGGATAACTCTTTTTGCCTGAAATTATGGAACTGAAGAACTGCATATCGGTGCTAGTGTTCAGGCAAGAACTTCTTTCTAAGCTCTTTCTTCATCTTTTCCCATGTCACAATTCTCCTTTTTCCTTCACGAGCACGCTTGTTTTTGAGATGTTCCCACCAAATGGAAGCATTCTTCTTCAACTTACTGGCCACAAGTTTCACCTTTCAACTATCTGATACATCATTGTAATCAAAAACTCGTTCAACAGTGTTAAGCCAATTTATGAACTCATTTCTTTGGATTCTGCCCTTAAACTTTGGAATGTCAACTTTCATGTCATAATCTCGTTGAAAATTTGGGCTCCTTCGAGATTGACGACGTGGAAAAGCCTCTTCACTAGACGACTCACTATGAGCTTGGTGAAAGGGGTTAACCTCCTCCTCATCATGTGATCCATGATGCATCTCATCATGTTCCTCATTTTCATAGTGCTCAAGACGCTGCTGGAGTTGCTGCACTTGCCTTCTCAAATCATCTCGATGTCACGAAGGTCATGTTCGCGTACACTGCCGCGGTAGCGTTTTGTCCAGGTTGACAATGTCCCAAGCTTTGATACCAAACTGACGCCGGGAGAATAGAAGAAAGAGAAGAAAACGCAAGTGAACACTCAAAGATAACACAACTCACCATGCGATGGAGATCCACCTAAGGAATACATGTAAACAAGAAGAAATCCTTCTTCGCAAAAGCCAAAGGTTAAACTTTATTCAATTCTGAAAAGAAAAAAAAACCCATTATGTCTGTCTTAAATACTCTACATACATGAACGTCCCTTCATATACATACATGCATAGGAACTGAAATCATATTCAATAAAACACACAATTTTTAAGAAAAGATAAACACACGAACAATAATTATTGATTAGCTCTTTGATTTCTGTTCTTGGGATACTCCAGCATCATTTTTCTTGAGAACAGGAAGTTCAGGAAGTATCTCGGTCAGCCACCTCCAGCAGTAGAAAAGCGTGAAAAACCAGAGGCAGTAGAAATGATGCAAGATAATTCGTTGAAGAAAATGGTTGACAGATCGCGGAAGAATCCAAGGTAAGAAAAGGAATGCCTGAACAAGAAAAAACACAACGGCCACCACTGTAATGGCTATTCTTAACCACACCTCATGGGATTCAGGTAGTGCTATTCTTACGGATAAAATGAACGCCCCGAACATCATGATAATAGCCAAGAAAACCATGAACGCTGAAACCTGAACAGCAAGGAGTATAAATCTGACATCACTGAAGCTTGCCCAAAGAAGGATTAGAGCTGCCACCGTAGAGGCAGATAATGCTCCCAAATCAAGAAATAAATAACCATACAGATGATTCTCATAAGAGCTGTAACGGGAGGCAGTAATAGTTCTGTTAGATTCAGGATGATGTTCGCTTGAGTAATTGTTATCCCTTAATTGTGGAAGTTGTACACCACCCGCAAAGGTTACACCAGCAACAAGCACTGCTACCACTAGAAGATTCCCTATCCTGTTCTTTGATTCCTCTTTTGCCTGTGATATGATCAGTTCTGGAGTAACGGTGAAATGCCAACTTAGGGATTTCTTAGGGCGGGAATAGATGTATAAGATCGATAATGTTGTCACCTGCATGGAACGGAGAAAAAAAACTTGGTTGTTTTAACGAGTTTCTTGCACTTCCTCAATTGCCTCCAAAAGCATCGGTCTTCAAATGTCTTTTTCAGAACTCGATAATTTCTGGAATGATTTAGGAATTTTGAATATATATAATTGTATACAAGTTAAATTACATGGTCATGAACTAGATGTTTAAAAGATTAGGGATGGTTAGCAAAAAGTTCAGAAAGAAGAAAGCAATAATACCATTCCAAAATAATTAATCAGTCCTTCGTGTTTTGGTGATGACTTTTTTGTATCTCGCTTTAAATGGAATGCTTTGTCCTGCCAAAAAAACATAAATATATTTTAATATGTTGTGCTACCTCTTCCTTTCTTTTTTTTCCTGCTATGGAGAGACAACAATCTAAGCCACTAAAACTGGCGATCAGCCCATGTTTGGATAACAGTCCTTTGAGCTTAGATGATATATATATATCAAGTACATGCAGTCCGTTATATGCTAAACAATTTTGCGTACGTAGTCAATGTAAACTTGTACCTTTCGTTGAGAACTAGTCGAAGCGGTCGAATTTTCTGTTGTAGAATTCTTCATTCCATACACATCTTTTGAATGATGTTGCCCATCCTGAGGAATGAAGACACAAGTCATGATGAAGCATTGCACAACGGATAATTGTTCAAGTTTTTGAAGATTTATACAGGTTTTTCACAAGGTTTTCACGTTCTCTTCTTAGCTCTACAAATATCTTGCAAAATTCTCTTGAGATTTTCTTTGCTTAAATTTAGCGAAGATATAGATTCCATTTCACAAAAGGATATCATAGGCAATGAAAAAAAGTGAAAGAGAGTATATGACTTAAAACACTCAAAAAATATTGTGCTGGCAACAAAGAGGAAGCACAGATGCCAAAATATTAAATCAACAATTACCCCTAAAATATATATACTTTTGTAACTCGATAAATTATGATCAAATAGCATACCATTTCATTTGCTTTATCAAATTTCTCTTCAGCACTTTTGGATTGTTGTTCAGCCAAATCATATGGTGTCAGATTTTCACTGTTAACAACCGAACTATCTACGCGTTTATCACGCACGAGAACAAATGCAGCCACGGATTTACCATAACCTGCTGCCAAATGCAAAGGTGTATTTCCATCCTCATCCATCTCATTTAGCAGCTGCTCGACGAGCTTTGGGTCCTGTTTGATTATGTAGCTAATCGCATTGCCCTTTCCACTTTCAGCCGCTACATGAAGAATGTTCTGCCCTTTCTTATTGAGGAATTCTTTTGGATATGGGAATATATCAAGATATTCCTTCACTACATCAACAGAGTGACTTTTGCATGCTAGATGGATAGGATAGTTGCTTTCAGGGTTTGTTTCATAAGCACCATCGTGAAACTTATCTAATAGGAATTGTACTCCTTCCACGAAACCTATGGATGATGCATAATGCAGTGAATTTCCCAACTCTTCGTCAGTGAGACGTAATAGATTTGGCCTTGCCTCTCCAATTTTCTTCAATATACCTGAAAAAAAAAGGAAGTTGTTTCAAATGAATATGAAGATGTTAGGTTTGCAATAATTGTCTGTATGTAAGTCATTTTCTACCGATCAGTATAGACATTGAGATCACCTATGTCACGTTGTTCGATGGCAGCATGAACAGGGGACTTTCCTTTTGGTAGGGCATCACCCTCTTCTCTTTTTATCTGGGACGGAGCTCGTAAATTCAAGAGTTAATCAAGTATCCCATTCTTGTTTCCATTCTCAACAGCCAGATATAAAGGAGACCTGCCATTGTTGTTGTTGTAGTAGGCCACGTCTGGATCTTTGGAAGCTAGGAATTCGGCAACTTCTCTGTTAGCCTTGATCACTGCATCGTGCAAAGGTGTGTTTCCCTTTGTATGTGCCATCCTTGTCAAGATCCGATTCGATTTTACAAGAGATTTAATTGTATGAAGAGCACTTGTTTCATTGGCAGGAGGTTGAAGGACTGTGTCGTTCTGGCTGTTTCTCCTGGTGATTAGAGAATCAATTGCAGGACAGGCCATTCCATCTCTGGCAGCAAGATTAAGGACTGTGTCCTGCTGGCTGTTTCTCTTGGTGATCAGAGGAGGACACTCTTCAGTCAGATAAGCTATAACCTATTCACTACCATAGCTCGCAGCAAAATGAAGTAGTGTATTCCCGCAGGGAGTCACTAGCTTCTCTGCTAAATGTGTCTGGACACGGCTTTTGAAGGCCTCAATATCGTCCTGCCTCACAAACCCATGTAACTGACTATCTATCATTGAACTTGCCATGTGATCTCTCATAATCGAGTTTTCATCGATGTTTATTGCTACGCTATCCATGGAAAAAAAGCGATAAAGATGTTAACTTTCAATTTAAAAAGTCAAACTTTAATAACCAGAAGAAGTTGGATTAAAGAAATGCAATAAATAAAAAGTGGGGTTTTGCTATAAGCAGTTACAGATCTAATCATCACCACAAAAGTTGATCGAAAAAGATGAACTTGAAGCAAAAACGAAATGCTTGAGTGTAAGTTATAGAAACTTTAGACACAAAAGGAGTAAATAAAAGAAGAAAAACATACACGTTTGGGGTCAAGAGGGAGATAAAGTGAGGGAAAGTTGCAATCTTTTTACAAAGTGAGAGATTCAAAGATTGAAGCTTTGAGCAGAATCAACCGATCAATTTATTCTTGAGAGAGGGGTAGTGAGCCAGGTAATGGGCACACTGAAAAATTAATTTGCAAAGAACACATCCATCTAGCATTTAGATCCACCAATTACAATCGCCCTAACACCAAAAACTTAAGCCAGGCAAGGCCTGCAGGCGTTCCCTGATATAGCCAAAAATGTCCACGTTCCCTGTGGTTTAAAAATGTCCACGTTCACTTTGATTTTAAGGAGACACAATGGAAGAAAAGTATTGGTTCATGTAAAATCACCCATTCTCTTTCAAATAATTTCATCTGTCTTTTACCCCCTTGATTCATGCTCATCAAGTCATTTTCTCTGTTCATAGCAGACATACAATAATGCTTCTTAATTTAAACTGTAAGAACAGTTGCCCACATCATGAATATATTCTTTCATTTTTTTATCAAAGTTCACCACGTGTCGTTCATGTTTTGGATCCCATGTGATTACCCTATCTTAGTAGGATCCCATGTTATTACCCTATCTTAGTAGGATCCAACCAAGAATTGTTGCACGTAGAGTAAAATGCAGAACTGCTCAGCCAATCAAACAACTGTAGCTATCAATAAGAGGAAATTTTGGAGGAAGATTAGGAAGACCAACTGATCTGATCTACCCCATGTCTTCTGTTGCATTTCAAATGTTGATAAGATTTTCCTTTAAGATTATTATATTGTACCCAAACTCTATAAAAACTAACCTTGTATATGTAACATTAAAGTGAGAAAAATACATATTTTACTTCACTATTTTCTTTAAGTTTACATGGTATCAAAGCTACTACAAAAAGACTAGCGTCTCATCATGTCTTCCTCTCCTTCCTTGACCTCTACAATCCTTAACTCCTCCTCTTTAATCCCCACAATAATTCCAATTTCACTCAAGTTGATTCCTGATAATTATCCTCTTTGGAAGACACAATTACTACATTGTTTCTGTGGACAGGACTATATGGCTACTTTAATGGTACGAAAAACATACAAAGTTTGTGGTTAAGAGGGAGATAAAGAGAGGGAAAGTTGCAATCTCTTTACAAAGTGAGAGATTCGAAGATTGAAGCTTTGAGCAGAGTCAACTGAATTTATTATTGAGAGAGGGGTGGTGAGCCAGGTAATGGGCACACTGAAAAACTAATTTGCAAAGAACACATCCATCTAGCATTTAGATCCACCAATTACAATCGCCCTAACACCTACACTTATAGTGATGCAAGGAGCTTGAAAACACAAGCACCAAAAACTTAAAATGCATTGTCAAAGACCTAAGTGCTCTAAAAATTGATGGTCTAGCGGAAAGCTTAAGGAATTAAATGTTAGGCCATTTATGTCCACCAGATCATTAGCTCATATCACAAGTGACATTTATGTTTTTGCAAATAAACACGTCCCCCATTTATTGTCCAACAAGCCTTTCTGACATTGGACCCCTTTCTTTTTACCGTTTTGTTGATTGTCCAGCTGAGAACTCGGATTTTGCAGTGAAATTTCAAAAATTGACTATTGATTGGGCAAGTTACAAATGAATGGCTTCGATCATCTCATTAGCTGATCATGAGGCCGTGGGGTGAGGGTACCTGTCACGACCCGATTCCCGGATCCGTGACCGGCATATAGGCATGGTCCCCCTCCAAGGTTCCACGCCTATGCGAACCCAAACTCACACACAAACTTATCTCAACTTTCAGAGTACAACGCAGCGGACATATCAAAGTGAAATTTATAACATAATTCGATTGTCTTAATACAAGAGTTGCTTATATACAATTACAATTGTGGAGCACTAGCTAGACATAAGAACAAAAGTATCAAATACAACCAAAATAGCAGGTTCCAAGAGTTGGACAAAAATGACCTGCTAGCAAGCTACGACCCTGAAAATGATAAATAATGAGGGAGTGAGTTCAACAACTTAGTGAGTAGATAATATCCAATATACACATACGAGATAATATAGCAAAGAGAAGTATAATATCAAATCGGCTCGAAATTCTTGCAAGGAGTTTCTCAAATAGGTCATAACAAACATGTGATAGGTAAAGCTCGTCAGAAAATCAGAATGCAATGAGCATGAGGCTCTGTACTGTGGGATGATCAGTCCGCACAGGTTGGTGACTCCCCAGACCAACTAGGGTTTCGGGATACGATGTGCACAAAGGCTAACACCGCCCGTTAGCATGGGTATTCGACCGGCATACCATAGGTATATCCGATATTCAAACAAACATATTCATATCTCAAGGCTCAACTCATGATATCAATCAAATGAGGAGCTATCAATTCACAAACAGATATAGGCTCATATCAAGAACGGATATTCAACAAATGATTATGCTTTATCGTATCAAGAATATAATCAAGGTATATATTATCCAAAAAAGCATAATCCAATTCATACTAACAAATTCAAATATTTATACTATTTCTCATGCATATTAAATGTTATCCACTCACCGGACTCAAAAGCGATCGAAATTCAAAAGCAGAATATTGACGGAACCTTATTGATGTCCCGTCGATTGAATGTCGGGATTATCTGAACATATAAAAGAAGATATACTCAAGAAATGACTCAAAAGAAGTAAAATACCTTTAATAACATATCTAAGAGTTCAAATCATAATCCTATGTGTTTTTGAATCAACTATCCATTTCTTCGTAAAACCTAAATCAAAGGTTTCTTCCAAAATCTAATTCCAAATACCTAACTCATAAAATTGATAATAATCCATCAAATTAACTTCAATTATCCATCAAACCAATCTTAAATGCTATTATTTCACCTAGGGACCATTCTGAATTTTTCTCATATTTTTAGGGCCAAATCGTAATTTTACCAAATTGAAGGACTAAATTGAACTCCTCTTAAATTCACAACTATACTGAAATTTTGTCCATAATTCATCCTCAATTCTGTCCAGAATCTCGAATTTCATTCCAGGGACCAAACTGTAATTTTTCCAAAGTTCGGGGACTAAACTGAAATTTTCACCAAAAAGGACCAAAATGAATTTTTGTCATCTTCAACCTCAACCCAGAATTTCCAGCAAAGGATTTTCGAATTTATCAACATTATTTCACCATTTTTCTCAATACTTTCTCAAACCAAACATCTCAAAACTTCAAAATCATCTACAATCAAACTAATTAAACTATTACCCAACACATTCAACCCTTAACATCTCTCTTAATTCATCAATCAAACCCAAATAAAATTCTCAAACCCTAACAATCCATACAAGCAAAAATCATAGCTAATAATCACATTTATACATAATAAAACACACACATTACCTTAACAACTTATTTCTCCTTCCTCCTTTCTCTTCCTCTTCTCTTTCCCTCTTTTCTCTTCTTCTTCTTCTTTCTTCCTCTCTTCCCGATTCTCTCTCTCAAATTTCAGATTACTTCTCTTTTTCTTTTTCTTTTCTTTTCTTTTCTTTTCTATTTATATTTACTAGCTTGTACAATTACTACAACACCCTTAGCCTAATTCTAAGTCACTAAGGGCATACATGTATTTTCCTTTTAAAAAAATTCAGAATACTACAGTACCTTTCCTAGCGGGTCCCAAAAACAAATTGAGCACAAAACCTCTTGCATGGGTGAGAAATTCAGGGCTTTGCTGCGAATTCCTGTCTACGTAGGGTATCAAACTTTTCTTTTGTGTGACCTTTTTTCCACTCTAAGGCTATAGCCTTCAGCAGCCACAGTGACAGTGCCATGGCATATAGCAGGATTTGGCGTAGCATAGTGGCGTTGGAATTAAAAGTAAACTGCCACTAATACGAGATATTGTTTCTTTAAAACATGATAGTTTCTTTACAATTGATCTATCTGTTTATGTGATTTGACTTCAATCGGATGAGCTTTTATAAACTCTATTTATGAAATAACTTGTACTTAACAAACAAGTCCCCCCCCTTGTACCTGCAATAGCTGGATACCACTCAATTATCTAACCACCTTTTTTAGAGCAATTATTTAGCCTGTGGCTGGTCAGGGACACCGTCCTTGCTGACAGTGTTTACAAAACCACACAGTAATCTTCTGTGGTGCAGTGTTCTTACTTATAATTTATGCATGCGTACATTAGGGTTTGTATACAAGTGATAGGAAAGCTAAATACAAGGAAAGATAATTACAGGGTAATTACATTGTCTATCACAAACTGCATCTCCTATAATCAAGAAGGATTTCGTAAATCAATATTTGATTTACTGGAATCCTTGACAGCCCCCCGCAAGCTAAGAGTGGGATTAACGGAAACTCAAAGCTTGGAACGAAAGAAGACATAGAGATCCCGTGAGACACTTTTTGTGAATATGTCAGCCAATTGTAAGTGAGTCGGGATATGTTGAAGATGAAGGGTGCTAGCAATGACAAGCTCACGCAAAAAATGATAATCAAGATCAATGTGTTTTGCTCGTTTGTGAGAGACTAGATTAGAGCTGAGACAACCATTGGTGTAGCAACTGGTTTGCAACAGTTGAGCATGAGCTTATATGTCTGTTGCATATTTAATTTGATTGAGAAATATGTTATTTGGAATGGGAGATGCCTCAAGGCCAAGAAAATAGGAAAGGGGACCTAAGTCCTAACAGCGATTCGTTGGTGCCCCTTTTGCCATTGTTACCATTACCAAATGATTAGTCCACCTCAACTATAGTCATTACTCAATGACTACTGCTTTCATTGTCACTACCATTGCCGCCTTCTTATGATTGCTATCACCATTATCAATTTATAATTGTAAAAAGTGCAGTGTATAATTTCAGCATGTATTTTGATTGATTAGCATCTTTGTTACTGTAGCTCCTTTTGTACATGAAGAACACTAAAGACCTTACTTTACAGTTACACTACAAAACAAAATAACACAGACACCACAGGTTACTGTTATACAAGACTACAAAAGACTAATTAGCTATAATGTCAACTTTAATTCTAACATTCCCCCTCAAGTTGGAGCATAGATGTTTATCATGTCCATCTTGCTAATAGCGTCATGAAATACCTTTTTTGAAACTGTCTTTGTGAGAATATCAGCTAACTAATGTTGAGACCGAACAAACAAAAATTGTATAATTTTCTGATCAAGATTTTCTATAATGAAATGTTAGTCAAATTCAACGTGTTTAGTATGATTATGTTGTACAGGATTGTGTGCGATCTTGATGGCCGTTTATTATCATAGTGTAGACTCATGAATATCCCATAATCAATCCTCAAATCCTGTAACACATGTTTTATCTATAATAATTCACACATATCATGCGCCATATCTTTGTATTCTGCTTCTACACATGATCTAACAACCACTTTCTGCTTCTTACTTCTCCAAGTGACAAGGTTTCCCTCTACAAATGAAAAATAACCTGACATCAACCTCCTATCAGTCTGATCTCCTGCCCAGTCTGAGTCTGTGTACCCTTCAATCTCATGGACCTCATTTTTAGAGAATAGTAATCCTCTTCCTAGTGCACTCTTCAAATACCTCAAGATCTGATATACTGCTTCCATATGTTTTTCTCCTGGTGAGTGCATGAACCGACTTACCACACTCAATGCATAGGCTATATTTGGCCTAGTGTGTGATAAATATATCAGTTTTCCCATTAACTGTTGATAACGTCCCTTGTCCATTGGCGTCTGATTTTTTGATTCTCCCAGCTTGTGATTCATCTCCATAGGTGTGTCAACTGGTTTGCATGCAAGCATTTTAGTCTCTGTTAGCATATCTATCACATATTTTCATTGTGATAGACATATCCCAATCTTTAACCTTGAGACCTTGATCCCTAAGAAATACTTCAATTGTCTAAGATCTTTCATTTCAAATTTAGATGCTAGAAACTATTGTAGTGATTTTCTTTCTTCTGGATCATCTCCTATTAAGACCATATCATCTACATATATAATTAATGTCGTAATTGTACCTTCTTTGTGCCTTCTTTGTGCTTTATAAACAAGGTGTGGTCCGAGTTACTTTGCTTGTTGCCAAATTCCTTCATCGTAGAAGAGAATCTTTTAAACCACGACCGGGGTGATCGCTTTAGACCATATAATGCCTTCTTTAATTTGCAAAATTCATTTTTATACATTTGTTTATGTTTGGCTCCAGGTGGCAATTCCATGTATACTTCTTCTTCAAGGTCTTCATTTAGAAAAGCGTATTTGACATTAAATTGTTGTAATACCTAGTCTTAATTTACTGCTAGGGAGATGAGAATGCAGATGGTGATAATCTACTCTATATTTTTGTGTATACCCCTTCACAACTAATATCGTTTTGTACTTGCCAATACGCTATCGGCATTGAGTTTTTACTTGTGAATACCCATCCGCACCCAATTGTTTTCTTCCTTTTGGGGAGTGGACATATCTCCCAAGTATTGTTCCCTTTAAAGTGCCTTCATTTCTTTGTTCATCACCGTGGTCCATTTTGAATCGCTAATGCATCATGTATATTACTAGGAATAGATATAGTGAATAATTGATTAACAAAAAAATGTATATGATTCGACAATTCATAAAGAGACACATAATTACCGATTGGGTATCTAGCTTTGGTTTTGGGATCAGATTCATATTGTTTTTTTAGGATTCCTCTATTCAATCTTTATGGGTACTTATCTATTGTATTTTCTATATAAACAGGGATTTTGTTAGTTTGATCAAGAATAAGGTTTGAATTTACCTGAGAACAAACATTCTGGATTGATTCTTCAGTTAATGGTGTAGACGTAAGAAATTCTAGAGACCGAGAAGGGCTTCTGCTGAGACAATTCTGATATATGCAAACTTCTAAATCAGTATCATCGTGTGGGACCACATCGTTTTTCCTTGTTTCCTTACAAAGATTTTCTAGTATCCCTTCATTTTCTTCCAATTCAAATAGATCGTCGTCGTTCTCTTCACTATTTCTTGCCTCCTGAAGAGACATCCCAAACACTCCCCCTGAATAGTAGGGTTCCAACTCATGAAACGAGGTATCCAGGGTCACATGTAGTTTTGGGTGTAGGGGATCATAACATCGATACCTTTTTTGAAACTCTGCATAACCAATAAAGACCCATTGTTTTGCACATGGATGAAGTTTACCCCGCAGAACCTTAGGTATGTAAACATAAACCGTATATCCAAATACTCTGGGTTCAAGATTTGGCAGATGAGGAACGGTGAGTAGAGATTCCATTTTTTGTTGAGGAGTTTGAAAGTTGAGCACACTAGATGCTGTAAGGTTGATCAAATAAGTCGCCAATTTTACTACCTCACCCCAATAAAACTCAAGCATATTCATGCCAAACAGTGAAGCCCTAACAATTTCCATGATCTGTTGATTCTTTCTCTCTGCTAGTCCATTTTGTAGGTCTGATATCAAATTCCATGGTGGCCCAAAGAATGTACCTAAAACTTGATCCATAAATTTCTTACCATTGTCAGATTGCAGTGTGCAAATCGGCCTTTGGTATTGGGTTGTTACCATTTTATGAAACTCCTTAAAAGTTGCACCTATATCACTTTTATTTCGAAGTAGGGAAATCCAGGTCATTTGAGTACACTTATTAATAAATGTAACAAAATAACGGGCATTCAAAAAAAGATAAAAAATTTTCGTTTGGACCACAAACATCCGAGGGAATAACTGCGAAAGGTTTTGAACCATTATTAAAACTTGCTGAAGAGGGATACGGTAGCTTTTGTCCAGTTCACAAGTTTCAAATATAAAATCTAAATTACTGAAATTTTAAAACAAATGTGGTTGTAATTTTTTAAGATACACAAAGGAAAGATGTCCTAGCTTTCGATGCCATAACCATACGAGAGCTTGAGCATTGTTCTTACTTTTTACCTGATGTGTCTGACTGAGTTTTGACCCCCCCTCTTAGTTAACTCCTAAAAATACAGATTTCCCCATCTAACACCTTAACCAAGAATCTTTCAGGTTAGAATGTCTTGAAAACACCAAAAAAATGGCCAAAAAGTTACAGTACATACAAGAGTAGAAGTAATTTGGCTAACTGAGAGGAGATTGTATTCCAGAGATGGAACCACGAGAATTGTATCTAAGATGAGGGAATCGGTAAGGGTTATAGACCCTTCCCTGGTAATCGAAGAGTTACTACCATTAGCTGTGTAGATAACTGATTGAGAGGAAGATTTAGAGGAGTTTAAATTTCCAAAGTCTCTAGTCATATGATCGGATGCACCTGTATCAATAATCCATAAACTATTCTTAGCAATAATAGAGAGTATAAATGTTTCACCAATTTTACCTGGATGAACAACGTTTATTGTTGGTTGCTCTACCTCTGCAAGATTAACCATATTTTTTCTAGTATTTTTCTAAGGTTTTTTCTCAAATCCCATCAGTCTGGGTAGCCAATGATTTCATAACATCGTTGTTTTGAGTGACCCACTTCTCCGCAATGAGCACATACCAACCCGCTAGTCCTTTTAATTCCCGGGTTATATAATTGTTTTTCACTCCCCGGGTTACCCATATATCTCTCACCCTATGTCCTCTCTCTCCCCGAGTCCTCTCTCTCACCCCCATATCCTCTCTCACCCTTATGTCCTCTCTCTCTCTCCCCCAAGTCCTTTCTTGCCCCCATATCCTCTCTCCGGTCGTGGGTTTCTGGCGAGCATCACCATGTTCTCAGAAATTATAGGGGAAGCTCCTTTCCCGTCCATAATTTTCTTCTGAAGCTGTTATCACCAGACACGATCAGATGCCCCTTAAGATCAAGCTTTGGATCTTTTCAAAGAATTTCACCATGGATTTGCTTGAAAACTTGGTCGAGACCGCTAAGGAATATGTGTACTCGGAGTCTAGCCATGGTAGAGTGGAGATGGAGGATGTCGTCAACTATTCCATCTTGGGTAGTTTTTCGACAGTCGATTTCTTGGAAAATTTCCACTAGTTTGTTATAGTAAGTGGACATAGAACGCCTATGTTGCTTGGTTATAAATGACATTTGGTTTAATTTGAATATGCAGGTCTCATCAGCGTCATCATAAAAGGTTCTGGCGACAGCCTCCCAATTCTCTTTGGTTGTGGGGAGACGAATGAAGCACTGCATCAGCAACGGGTTCATGGAGTCGATGACCCAACTTTTTACTCGATGATTCTCAGTGATCCATGATTCCAACTTCGGGTCACTGAATTCTGTCTTCTAGTGTCTCCGGTAAGGTATCCCTTTTTGTTTCAAGCTCCAATTCTCATCTCCATGAGCTGAGACCAAAGGGAGAAATTTGTTTCATTTAGCATAATGCATGTTGGAAGTGCAAAGTTGTCTTGATGGACAACAATTGGGGTTGCTAGAGTGGAGGTAGGTATGGATGTTGTGTAGATTTCCATTGTTCTGTGAAATGGTTTTTTTTTCTATGTTTGGATAAATTACTGTGAGGAAGGGATGAAGGTTTTTCTAGGGTTTTCTAGGGTTGTGATGAAAGATTTCAAATGGGTCTTGGGTTTCTCTGGGTTCTTGGGTTTTTCTGGGTTTTGTTCTGATGAACACGAACCAAGGGACTTTGATCTGAACAGTGCTAGTTTAATGAACAAAAAAAAAAGTTAAACCACTAACATCTCTATTACTGAAGGGACAATTTTGCTGGAATGATGCAGTCGAAGCAGCCTTTGTGGAACTTAAAAAGGTAATGACTTCCACACCAACACTTGCCATGCCTAACTTTGATGAGCCTTTTGTTATTGAGTCTGATGCTTCTAGAGATGGAATTGGTATTGTTCTAGCTCAATAGGGATGTCCTATAGCCTTCATGAGTCGAGCTTTAGGATTGTCAAAGTGCGCATGGTCAACTTATACAAGAGAAATGTTGACTATTGTGGTATTCATCCAGCTGTGGAGACCATACTTGTTAGGCAGCAAATTTTTAATTCAAACAGACCAGCACGGCCTTAAATACCTATTGGAGTAGCATATCACTACCCCAAAACAGCAGACATGGGTATCTAAACTACTTAGGTATGAGTATGAGATAATGTACCCAGGAAAAGAGAATTCAGTTGTAGATGCACTATCCCGCATGACAGGCAGTCCATGCCTTACAAACTTATAAATCCCACAAATTCAAGTGTGGAATACACTCAAAGACGAGGTTTTTTCTCATCCTTACATGCAGCAAAATGGTAAGATGGCCACTGAGAACCCTGATAACACCTATATGTGGTGAAATAGGTTGCTTCATTACAAGAGCAGAGTAGTGATACCTCCTAATTTTGACATCATTCAGCAGTTGTTACATGAATTCCATGATTCACATTTTGGGAGCCTTCAGGTGTACTATGCACTTATAAATGACTTGTTCAACAGTTTTATAGGCCATCAATGGCTCGCATGGTGAAAGAATGTCTCTTCTTGTGATGTATGCATATGAGCTAAATCGACACCCTCTCACCGACGAGGTTTAGTACAGATCATTACCCCTTCCATGTCAAGTTTAGGATGACATCACGATGGATTTCATTGAGGGCCTTCCACAATCTGGCAAGAAGAACACCATTTTGGTTGTTGTTGATCAGCTTAGTAAGTCAACACATTTTTTAGCACTAGCCCATCCTTATTACAAAAATGGTGGCTAAGAAATTTGTTGAAGGTGTGGTGAAACTTCATGGTATGCCCCGCTCCATTATTAGTGATAGAGATCCCATATTTATCAATCACTTTTGGCGTGAATTCTTCAAAATATCAGGAACAAAATTGAAGATGAGTTCTACTTATCATCCATAAATGGATGGACAATTTGAAGTTGTCAACAACTATGTCGAACAATATCTTCGATGCTTTGTCCACCAGCAACCCAAAAAAATGGAATTCTCTTCTACCTTGGGCTGAGTTTTGGTATAACACTATTTATCATGCTTCCACTGACATAACCCCATTCCAGGCTCTTTATAGCCGTCTACCCCTAACAATTCCTCACTACCACATTGGGATGTCACCTATGAATGAAGTAGATCAACAAGTCGCCACTAAAGATGAATTACTAAGTCTGCTCAAGGCCAACTTACATGTCGCTAGTAACCGCATGCAACTAGCTAACTCTAAAAGGTGTGATATTGAATTTCAGGAAGGAAATGGGTTTTTCTTAAGCTTTATTCCTACTGTCGATAATCGGTGGTCAAACGAGCATGCAAAAAATTGGCTAGTCGCTTTTATGGTCCCTATTAGATTGAATAACGGATTGGCAAGGAGGCATATAAGCTTAAGCTTCTTGTCGAAGCACGTATTCATCTTGTCTTCCATGTGTCCTTTCTTTAAAAAAAATAGGTGATGACCCTCTCACTACGGTCAAGTTACCACCTATGGATGATAAAGGAGATATGCTTATCGAACCCCAAGCCATCTTGGATACTCATTAGATAAAAAAGGGGTCCTGATTTGTTGAATAAATCTTGTCAAATGGAAACAT
This sequence comes from Salix suchowensis, assembly GCA_029030765.1. NCBI lineage: Eukaryota > Viridiplantae > Streptophyta > Magnoliopsida > Malpighiales > Salicaceae > Salix > Salix suchowensis. The sequence continues at coordinate 13,655,339 of JAPFFH010000004.1, forward strand.
CTTCCAGATGACAATGCTACTTAGGAAAATGCTCAGGAATTGCGAGAGAGATTTACCAACTTGAACCTTGAGGACAAGGTTCCTTTAAATTAGTAAGGTATTGATAATCCAAGATGATCTCATCAAGTTCCTAAAAAGAATCCCAAGTTTATAGAGCTATGAAAAGCTAAAGAGAAGAGGAACTAGTCACTACAGTGTCCCAAGTATCTGGAAGGAAGGAGTCAAGTTTGTTTTATGGTTTAAATAAATGCCAACTATTTAGTAGGAATCAGTTTTTAGGGTCCTGATTTCATGTTGTTGTGCTAGTGTTTTTAGAAGAGTTTGTTATTCATTCATGTATTTAAACTCTGGTATGATACAGAGTAAGCATTCAATTATTCAATAGTAAAAACTTGTGGTCGATTCTCGGCCAAAGAAGAATTCATTTGCAAAACATCAACAGCTTTGACAGGGACCAATCAAAATGCAGCCACAGATTTACCATAACCTGCTGCCAAATGCAAAGGTGTATTTCCATCCTCATCCATCTCATTTAGCAGCGGCTCGACGAGCTTTGCTTCCTGTTTGAATATGTAGCTAATCACATTGCCCTTTCCACTTTCAGTCGCTGCATGAAGAATGTTCTACACATTCTTATTGAGGAATTCTTTTGGATATGGGAATATCAAGACTACAGCCATTTAGATTCTTATTGCCATTCTCAACAGCCAGATATAAAGGAGACTTTCCATTCTTATTGTTGTAGTAGGCCATTTCTGGATCTTTAGAAGCTAGGAATTCGGCAAGTTCTCAGTTACCCTTGATCACTGCATCATGCAAAGGTGTGTTTCCCTTTGTATTTTCCATTCTCATTAAGCTCAGAATTGATCCCGCGAGAGATTTAATTAGTTCATTGGCCTTTCCTTCTCTGGCAGCAAGATGAAGTATTTTCTGGTTGTTTTGGGTGGTGATTAAACACAAAGGGAGTAAATAAAAGAAGAAAAACATACAAAGTTTGTGGTTAAGAGGGAGATAAAGAGATAAGGAGAGGGAAAGTTGCAATCTTTTTTACAAAGTGAGAGATTCAAAGATTGAAGCTTTGAGCATAATTTGTAGAGTTATACAAGTAGAGAAAGGAAATATATAATAATTACTTGAGTTATTGTTGCCTATTTTACAGGAATAGCAAAATTATAGTATTACAAGAATTCTTGTTGTGATCAAGCCCAAAAATCTTGTTGCCATATCTCTATTACCAGTTGTGAGAGATTAGTATCTTATCATCCCCCCTCAAGCTCAAGGTGGTCGAGACCTTATGAGGAGCTTGTCACGGTTAGAAACAAACTTGTTTGAACAAAAAGGTTTGGTCAATATGTTTGCAAGTTGGGCAGTGCCAGCAACATGTTCAAGCACAAGGGCACCACTAGCAACACGTTCCTTGAAGAAATAAACATCAATTTTAATATGTTTAGTGTGATGATGAAATATTGGATTCTTGGCCACAATAATAGCACTGATATTGTCACAGAATAAGAACCTTTGCTGAGAGTCTGCAACTCTCCCTTCATTTATTGTATACAGTCTCAAGTGTGACTTCCATAAAGAGTCTCTAAGACAATCCAAGCATCATGACATGATTCACTATTGATGACTTGAGAAAGAGGACTATTGGCTAAAGAGTTGTTGATCCATCCAAGGATCAACTGATCCGTACGAAGCCAAGTTGTTGTTGTTGGATTTGTAAGGTGCCATTTGCACCAGTAACGGTTGAGTCAAGACAAGAAATATCATTAACTACATAACCCAGAAGACCATGGACTCTTAGAATTGGTATGACTTGAGCTTTCCAAAACAAATAATTATTTGAGCCAAGTTTGATGGAGATGTCAGGTAAGTGAGTTTTGGCTGGTGAAAACTCAGGGGCAGAAGACATAGGTGAAATGGAGGAGGTGGAGGAATCCATTTCAGGCTCTGATACCATGTAGAATTATGCAAGCAGAGAAAGGAAACCCACACACTGTGGTTTTGTTTATTAGTTATATGTGTGTGTGTGTGTGTGTGTGTGTGTGTGTGTGTGTGTGTGTGTGTATTAATTACATGAGTGTCTGTTGCCTATTTTATAAGAATTGCAGAATCATAGTATTACAAGAATTCTTGTTGTGATCAAGGCAATAAATCTTACTGCCATATCTCTATTGCCAGCTGTGATACATTGGTATCTTATTAGAATCAACTGAATTTATTCTTGAGAGGGGTGGTGAGCCAGGTAATGGGCACACTGAAAAACTAATTTGCAAAGAGCACATCCATCTAGAATTTAGATCAACCAATTCCAATCGCCCTAATACCTACACTTATAGTGATGCAAGGAGCTTGAAAACACAAGCACCAAAAACTTAAGTCAGGCAAGGCCTGCAGGCGTTCCCTAATAAACACGTTCCCTCCGGTTTAGAAATAAGTGATGCTCTTATAAAGCTCCTACTATGGGTTCACTTTGATTTTAAGGAGACACGATCATGATTGGAAGAAAATTATTGGTTCATGTAAAATCACTCATTCTCTTTCAAATAATTTCATCCATCTTTTATCCCCCTTGATCCATGCTCATGAAGTCATTTTCTTTGTTCATACCAAACATACAATAATGCTTCTTAATTTAAACATCTAGAACACTTGGCCCACATCATGAATATATTCTTTCATTTTCTGGTCCAAGTTCACCGCAAGTCGGTCTCATAACTCTGCAATTCAAGTTTTTTCAGGTTCTGATTGGGCAAGTGATCGTGATGATCGACAGTCAATTAGTGCTTATTGTGTTTTCATGGGCAACAATCTTATCTCATGGCATTGCAAACAACAATTTATAGTTGATCATAGTAGCACAGAAGTTGAATTCTCTTGTAGACACTACCTCAGAACTCCAATGGTTGCAATCAATTTTATCTAAAATTGACTTAAAAATCCATGTCTTCTGATTTGATCGACCCCATGTCTTCTGCTGCATTTCAAATGTTGATAAGATTTTATATTAAGATTATTATGTTGAACCCAAACTCTATAAAGAGTAACCTTGTATCTATAACATTCAAGGGAGAGAAATACATTTTTTGCTTCTCTGTTTTCTTTAAGTTTACACTGCAACTTCTTTCTTTAAGATTTTGCTAAGCCAGCGAAGCTACTATCTTTAACAGGAAGACAACGTTAAAAAAATCTTATTTTGCCCTTCACACTTCTTCATCTATATATACCTCTAGATTCTCTACTAAAAGGTTATTCCTTCTCTTGTATTACTTATTTTCTCCTTCTCTCCCTTTATCTCCAGACATGGGTGATTTTGAGAAGCAGGTGAAGGAGAGAGGCAGGGAGCTCAAGGTTTTGTTCAAGAAAGGAGTCAAGATTGTGGAGAATTCATGCAAGAAAGGATGGAAGAAGGTGAAGAACCTGAAGAAACGTTGATTAATTTTGTTATTAATATTTTTATTAATGCCAACAAATCTCAATCCCATTGTTTGATGATCTCCCACTACCTATTTATATGAAAAGGATCTCATGTGGCGGTAAAGAAACCCTTGTTATTTTTAAAATGATTAAAATCTCATATAAAATAAATTAAATAAATAACAAAATGTTATAGGATAAATGAAGCTAAAAATAGCTTAAAAAAGAGAAGAAGAAAAATAAGTCTAGGTGAACTTTATAAACCCAAGTTAATCTTTTAAACTCGCAAGCCATAAAATTTTAAACTCGACCTCAATTAAAATATTGCAAGGTAAACAATTAACAATAATAAGAAAATATCATATTTGATAGGAAAAAAACTCAAAAAGGATTAAGATGTAAAAAAAATCAAAAATCACCTTAAATAAAACAAATATAGTAATTAAAAGAATAAAAGACAAATTTGAAAGATGAAAATCTGAGGGACAAAATTAGAAGAAAAAAAATCTTTAATTTTATTAATTATTCTAAATGAAAAAATGCATTCAAGAAAATAAAAATCAAATTTTAAGGATATAACCTAAGGGACTGATATGAATCTTTACTATGGTATTACAATTCAACTATATTTTTGAATTTTTTTTTCTTAACTTCAAAATATTTGTTTCTAAAACTAAAAAAAAAATGACAAATTTAGATGAACCTAGTAAACTCCGATTAACCTCTAAAACTTGTAGCCTATTTGTAAACCCGATCTCAACTAAGAAACATAACAACCGCTCAATTAAATATTGAAATTTGAAGCCAATATAGTTAATTTAATTGAATTTTGAAAATAAATATCTTTTTTTTAAAACTAAATATAACAAAGATAAAAACTCAACCCTTGTTATTTTAAAATAATAGATAAATTTCAAAAAAAACGAATAAAACAAAGTGTTGAAAAAATAAAATTTAAAAAAAAAAACTTTAAAAAAAATCCAAGCAAACCCTGTAAACTCCGTCTCGAGATGGAAAACAGGAGGCTGAAGCACATGGCCAAAATTAAAATGCTAATATTATTTGAGTAGTATTTTATTGAACAAATAATAAATTATAAAAAATTGCAATCTGCATTTTACTATTAAAAAAATTAGAGTGATTTGTAAATGGATTTACTTATCATTATGAATACATTAACATGGGATAATTTATTACAAATTATTACAAAAGAATTCCAAATACTAATTTGTAATAAATGGAAAACATATAAAAAAAAGAAAGAAAACATATAAAAAAAGAAAGGAAAGAAGACCGTAGTCAAAGAGAGACTTGGTTAGATCCAATCCAAAAATACAGCACCCCATTTCGTAGGAGCCCCATGCACCACAAATGAGCAAACGGACCCAAGCATGGGTTTAGCTTCAAATTCAATTTCAATATGGTCCCTGTTATTTATTTATTTATTTATTATGATCCAACATACCTCTCTTTTTATACAAACTCCGCCTTAACAAACAAAAATATATATTTCGAATATTGTGGCCCACAACCCATTTCCAAGATGACCGCATATCTTACCGGATCCTTACCCGCTTTCTTTCCAATTTCAACAAACCCCAAACCGGATCCTCTTTTATCTTTTCTTTTCTTCAGTCCAAACCCTCTACCTTCCCGGATCCTCTGATCGGGCTCTGCGGAGTTCAAAAGGCGAAGCTTATCCAAGAATCCATGTAAGACCCTCTCTCGCTCATGATCCATTTTTCACCCTTTTTTATATGGTTCTTGTATGTGCAAGTCTTTTTTCTTTATTTCTGCTTCCTTCCTTTCTTTTCAAAATGTGATTTAGTGCTTATTTCCTGTATTTTGAGATGGCCCATTTACTGTTTTCTTCTGTTACTGTTCAGTTGATGGTTGTAATGACTGAAAAATTGCATCTTGCATTCATGTTAAAGAGAAAAGTAAAGTTCAAAAGTTTGTTTTTCTTTGTTCTTTGTTCTTGGAAAATTGGGGATTTGAGGATGGTCCATCTATGTTTATCGCGTTTCTTGGTGTGTGGACGCTTAATATTTAAAGAGGTGATTGGAACTGAAATTATTGCTTCTTTTGTTACTTTTGTTTGACAATTGTGGACTTTGAGGGGATGGATTGGTTTTGAATTTATTGTATCTGTTGCGTTATGGTCTATAAGAAGGATTGAATCTGAAATGTCGGGTTTTGAGTCTATGAGAATTTAGGGTTTTAAGATGATCGATTCATTTGATTTTTGGTGGATTGGCTGGATATTTTTATTCATGGTGGTTGGAGCTGGAACTTTGATTTTCTTGAGTGATTTAAGAATAATGAAATTTTGAAATGATTTTTTTTTGTTTGCTGTGACAATTGTTCATGTGATTGTTATTTCCTTGGTAGATGATGACACCACTGACAGCCTTGATTTTGGTAATGCGTTTGAAAGTGCATGTTCTCTTTTTTCTTTACCTTACAACAATAGTGAAAGTTGAAAGAGCTGATCGCTGAGTGTTTTGGCTGCTGCTTACTAATGATGAAATTGGAAGATCATTTGTGTAGTGTTTCCTATCCGTTTCTGTTAGGAGGGTTGCTTCTTGTGGATTGGGTTGGTCTTTTTGGATGCATGGTTGTCTGCAATGTTTTGGTTTAAGTGAGACCCTTATGTGTAGATTGTGATGCTCATACTAAAGGTATTGTTGTCAGGAAAAAAAGAATATGAAAGTAAATGCAAAGCATTTTCTTGTTTTCCTGAGTTTAGCCTCCCTATTGAGCCATGCTATGTTTTGGCTTGAGGTCTTAGGAATGTAATCTTTGTTTTTGGAGTTGACCCATCTCTTGGACATCATAGATTTCATCAGTGTTGAAATTTTATCAAAGGTAAAATTATGGAAAATTAAATCATGTAGTTCATCTGTCACAATTGTTCCTGATTCCTGTCAAATGCAGACTCTGGCTCTTAAACCCATGCAATGGAAGTATCAAATGAATCAGCTATTAAGAAACCAAAGAGGTTGACGTCTATTGTATGGAATCACTTCCAGAGGATTAGGAAGGCAGATGTATGCTATGCTGTTTGTGTGCATTGTGACAAGAAACTCAGTGGATCAAGTAATAGTGGGACTACGCATCTGAGAAATCACTTAATGAGATGTCTTAAAAGATCTAATTATGATGTGTCACAACTGCTTTCAGCAAAGAAAAAGAAGAAGGATACTTCCCTCAGCATTGCAAATGTCAATGCCAACTATGATGAAGCACAAAGAAAAGATGAATATATTAAGCCCACAATTATAAAGTTCGATCATGAACAGAGAAAAGATGAAATTATTAGCCTTGGAAGTTGTAGGTTTGATCAAGAACGGAGTCGTCTGGATCTTGCCCGAATGATCATATTGCATGGTTACCCATTAACCATGGTTGAGCATGTTGGATTCAAAATATTTGTGAAGAATCTTCAGCCTTTGTTTGAGATTGTGCCAAATAGCTCCATTGAAGTCTCTTGTATTGAGATTTATATGAAAGAGAAACAGAAAGTGTATGAGATGATAAATAGATTGCATGGAAGAATTAACCTTGCTGTTGAAATGTGGTCTTCTCCAGAAAATACTGAATACTTGTGTTTGATAGCGCACTATATCGATGAGGATTGGAAATTACAACAGAAAATTCTAAATTTTGTGACATTGGATTCTTCTCATACTGAAGATATGCTTTCAGAAGTGATTATAAATTGTCTCATGGAATGGGATGTTGAATGCAATTTATTTGCCATGACATTTGATGACTGTTATGCTGATGATGATATTGTGCTCAGAATTAAGGATCGGATCTCGCAAAACAGGCCTCAATCGAGTAATGGTCAATTATTTGATGTTCGCTCTGTGGCACATGTTCTTAATTTGATTGTTCAAGATGCCATGGAAACACTCCGAGAGGTGACTGAAAAGGTCCGAGGAAGTGTTCGATATGTTAAAAGTTCACAGGTAATACAAGGAAAGTTCAATGACATTGCCCAGCAAATTGGAATCAGTTGTCAGAAGAACTTGGTTCTTGATTCGCCAACTCGGTGGAACTCAACATACTTCATGCTCGAAACAGTCATAGGATACAAAAGTGCATTTTGTTTCTTGCAAGAGCATGATCCAGCCTATACCTCAGCCTTAACTGATACAGAGTGGGAATGGGCCAATTCCATCACTGGTTATTTGAAACTTTTTGTTGAAATTACCAATATCTTTTCTGGGGATAAATGTCCAACAGCGAATATATATTTTCCTGAAATTTGTGATGTTCACATCCAGCTAATTGAATGGTGTAAGAACCCTGATGATTTTCTTAGTTCCATGGCATTGAAGATGAAAGCCAAGTTTGATAGATATTGGAGCAAGTGCAGTTTGGCTTTGGCAGTAGCAGCCATCTTAGATCCTCGATTCAAGATGAAATTGGTGGAGTATTATTATTCCCAGATCTATGGTAGTACTGCCCTAGACAGAATCAAGGAAGTTTCTGATGGCATTAAGGAGCTTTTTAATGCATACTCCATCTGCTCAACATTGGTTGATCAAGGTTCATCTTTACCTGGCAGCAGTTTACCTAGTACCAGTACTGATAGTAGGGATAGATTAAAGGGTTTTGACAAGTTCCTCCATGAATCTTCTCAAGGTCAGAGTGCAATATCTGATTTGAACAAATACTTGGAAGAACCGGTCTTTCCTCGCAATTGCGATTTCAACATATTAAACTGGTGGAAAGTCCACACACCTAGGTACCCTATCTTGTCTATGATGGCACGAGACATTCTGGGGACTCCCATGTCAACTATTGCGCCAGAATTGGCTTTCGGTGTTGGAGGCAGGGTGCTTGATAGTTATCGTTGTTCCCTGAATCCAGAAACTCGACAGGCTCTGATATGCACACGGGATTGGTTGCAGGTGGAATCAGAAGGTGTGTGTCTATAATCTTTGAATTTTACTTTGATATATCTGTTTGACCCATAATTTCTCCTCTACTTATTTTCTGTTGTTGTGATTGTACCAGATCACAATCCATCTTCTCTAGCGCTTTATGCTGAAGCGAACTAGTCTGTTCATGGTATGTTATCAAGTCACATGAGTTGCAATTAAATCAATGCCCCCTTAAATGTTTATTTTCTCTTATCTATTTATTTATTTCAGTCTTGTCATGCAAGGTTGATGGGGAGCCTATCCTGAAGTTATGTGTTGTATGATGGTACCTGATTGTTTCCTACACATAGGCCTCCAGAATTTATTGTAGCATAGTTAAGATTATTCTCTATGCTCATATTGCTACTTGTCTGCAGTTGCTTCATCAAGAAGCTTAAATGTACATTTTGAGGATAGTGACTAAAACGGTTGTGTTCTAGATTTTAGGACATGCAATGGCATGGTTAATGTATCCTCAGCATGGATTATTATAGCTAGGTGGAACGGGGATTTAGTGGACAGTGCTGATATATAGTATTTTCCAACTTTCATTTTCACAGATTATGTTCTCATAAATTCAGTGATCTTGAGTTTTGACAGATTATGCTTCTTACAATTTAATGGATTTTCTTTGGCTGCATCACGTATGGTTTACAAACTAAAAATATGGAAGCAGTTTCAATAATAATAATGCAAAGGCATGGCTTACTGCAAACTGTGCAAAAGTTCTCTAATTTAGAAAAGCACACTTGAAAAATCAGTGTTAAGAAGTCAATAATCTAATGTGATCCTGCAAATTCTTCGTGATTCATTCATAGATGAATGTAAGGAGGCTTGACTGCTCCTATGTATTTCTTCTTTATGGCGTTCCAAGAATTTATGTTATGTTAGACCATTAATTTATGAATGTGAGCTGCTTTTGCTAATTGGTGATGACAAGAGAAAAGAAGATGGGAAAATAATAATATAAAACACCAAATAAAAAGGATACTTTAAATGAAAATAGGATTTAATGGATTTATTATAAGTAATTTTCTATTGTAATTAATTTGAATTCATTATTCACTTAATAAGCAAGTTGATTTCATATGTTTGAAAGATAAGGAACTCCATTCATTTTGTTTTCTATATTAAGCCTATCATCATCATCTTATTCTGCCTTGTTTAGCATTGTATTTTAAAAGTATTTTTGAAAAAATTGAAATTTTTATTTTATTTTTTACTTCAAATTAATTTTTTTGATGTTTTTAGATCATTTTCATGTGTTATGTCAAAAATAACTATTTTTAAAAAATATTATTTTAATATATTTCTGAACGAAAAAACACTTTTAAAATCAGCTTCAAATACACTGCCAAACAGGCACATGTCTCTTAAATGACATAATAATTATTTTTTAAAAATATCATTTTAATATATTTCTGAACAAAAAAACATTTTCAAAATCAGCTAGTTTTAACATTAAATTTTTTTTTTAGTATTGTAATTCAATATTTTTAAAGATTAAATTTCATCTGGAATTTAATTCTTGACACTTAAAATATTCCAAACATATAATTTAATTTAAACTTTTGAATTTAATTCAATTCAAAAGGTTCTAAACATCTTGTTAATAGGATCCTACGCTACCAATAAAAAGTTAAGTGCTTTATAACATGGTACCAAAGAAGAAGTTGTCACGTGCTTTCTTTCTTTATGTTTTTTTTCTCATGTGAAAATCAACTTATAATATATGTCTAAATTCAATATATATATATATAACATATAGTTAAACTCAAGTTAGTTTGGTCTTGGATTTTGCTAGACTTATATGCATTTAAGTTCAATATACAATTAAACCCAAAGTAATAGGATCTAGTGTTTTGTCATACCTATATGTATTTGGTCTTATCACGTAGTTGAACCCAAAAAATATTTAGGTCTAATATCTTGCTAAACTCAAATAAACTTGGGTTCAATGTGTATTTGAACCTAAAAATATATGAGTTTAGCTTATATGTTAATATATTTTAATCTCATCTAAAAATATTTCTTCATCAATAAAAAAATATTAAAACATATAATGAATCCCTCCACGGCCTATATAGAGAAAACAAATTGATATCCATTTAAGAAAACACAAAAGAATTGAGATTTTTTAATTAAATATTTTGAATCACATTTTCTTAGCATATTATACAAACTTAGATTAGATATTTTAGGAGATAATAGCTATTTATGGAAAAATAAAATGATGAGATTAAAAGAAAAATATAAAGGAGATCATCGTAATTATTTATTAAACTCATCATTAAATGATGAAATTAGGTTGAATTATAAAAGGGACACACTATAAAAGTCCATGGCCTATACAAAAATGTTTAGGAGCGTGAGTCAAAGATAGACACGAGCTGACCCCCTCTTTTTCACTTTACAAAGGGGTGGATAATTTATCGTCCATCATCTTTTTTTTTCTTTTTTTTTTTAAGTAATGTGATAGATAATAGGTTGCCTGTCACATTGCTGAAAACAACAGCAGCGTTAAGGCTAAAATGGGCAACCTCGATCATGCCTTGCCACGCGTTGATCATGTAAGCCGTGGATCAATTGTGTTAATAAATAATTAAAATAATATATTAACTTTGTTTATATGAATATAATTTTAGTTGTTGGAGGTCATGTTTGTTAGAAGTAGTTTTTTTTAGAATAATTTTTTAAATTTTTTTATGTTTTTTTATATTATTATAAAGATTGATTAATGGAAAGTATTTGTTTTTTTATTTTGGATGCAAACGTTTTTAAAAATTGCAAGAAACTAAAAAAATATTTTTATTTGTTGATTATATCAAATTTAGTTATCTATTGAGTTGATTGCTATATATGTTTTTTTTTTTTTTCATTTCTTAGAGTTTGATTTAATTTGATTTTTTATAGTAATTTTGGTTCTAAATTTTTTTATATAGTTATTTGTTTTTCCCTTATCCTTTACTTGATTGATATTTTTTATCTATTATATTTTTTTTATTGCTATTTTCTATAATTGTTCTCTTAATTAAATTTTTTATGTAAATATTTGGTCCCTATACTTTTGATTGTTATTTATTTATTTGAAATAAGTTATGAAATTGTATTTTTCTTCTTCTTTAAATTAATCATCTTTTCATGTTTTTTATCTATCAGATTAAATATCTATTATTTTAAACATTATTTATTTTATTCAAAATAATATTTAATTTTTTTTTCAATTTCAGCCTCTTAATTTTTTTACATGTTAAATTTAGTTCTTATTCTCTTAATAAACTTGAAAAAAATAAGTCATTTTCCAACTTATTTTTTATGAAGAAACTAAATAATAAAAAAAATATTAGCTTTGTTAATGATTTCCCTGCTCAAATATGTGGTTGTCTGTACATGAGGTAGCTTTGTTTTTTTTGGATAGTGGCAAGAGCACACGGTATTACAACGGTGTCGTATAGCGACCTGGTGTGGCTAGAAGGAGAAATGGAGTTGCTGATTCACAATGGCTAAGGTGAGTGCTGCTAGGTCATGCATGTTCAAGTGAGAATCCAGTCAGCCTAATCCAAAACGAAAGTCTTCTCTTCATTTTCTTTATCTTGAGTGTGGTTTTATTTTTATTTTTATTTTCTGATAAATCTAAGTTCAATCTTATCATGAAATGATGGGCTATGAGCATGGTTTATGAGACCATCTACTGCTTGAACTGCTTTTTTGCAGTCTGCAAATTTTATGCAGAATCATCAACGTGTCAAACTGGCCGGATGAGGAATCTCAATTATACGAGATATACGAGCCGATTTGTCCGCTTTGCTAGGCTTTTTTATCTATGTAGAAGATTGATTGAGTTTATAAATATTGTATTTTTTTATTTTAATATTTAATAAGTAAAATTTTAATTGATAAAATCTGTTAGAAACAGGTGTTTTTTCAACTAAAAAATGAGTGAATATTGCTACAACTAAAACTCTTTTGATAAAATCCGTTAGAAATGATTTTTTTTATATGAAGGAAATTGATTGTAAAATTTATTAGTCATATTATGATATTAAAAATATTTTAGAATAATAATAAATAGGTCTCACATATTTATAAGAAAAATATAATCATTATTATTATTTTGAATGTCTTATCTATAATAATAAGAAATTTCAACACCTAATAGTATTAAAAAAAATAAAACACTAAATAAATGAAAAAAAATTAATAAATATTAATAGATTTAAAAAAAAAGAAATGAAGAATAAAAAAAAGAGAAAATAGAAAATATCATTTTTGAAATGACTACCAACAAAATTAAAATGTAAACATAAAAGAAAATAACGTTAATAACAGTAGAAATAATAAAAATTGTTGAGACCATAATTATTGTTAGAGAAAAAATTTCCATCAATTTTTTTATTTTTATAATATTATATTAAAAGTATTTCAGAAAAATGATATTATTGTTTTTTTTAAAAAAAGCAATATATGTATACATAAATAATTAGTCTAACATATTTAAAAGAAAATAAAACTTACAAATAATAATTATCATTATTTTGAATGTTTTATCTATAATAATTAGAAAATTCAATACCTAATAATATTAACAAAAAATAAATATGATTATTTAAAGAAATTATTTAACTTGAAGAATAAAAAAAAGAGAAATAATAACAAATATTGTTTTTACAATGATTACCAACACAATTTAAAATTTAAAAATGAAAAAAATCGTAATAAGAGAGGAATAAAAAAATTGAAACAAAAACTAAGAGCATGTATATATATGGACAGAAATAAGAATTATGTAAGAAATATAAAAAAGGAACTTTTTTTCAAATGGTAATGAACAATGAAAATCACAATTGAAATAATTTTGTTTTTCTTTTTTATTGATTTTTCAATTCAAATAAATTTTTAAAATCTAATAATATTTATTGTTTTTTTTTCATTCATTTTAATTTATTTTTTAAAATATTATTAGATGTTGAAATTTCTTATTATTGTAGATTAGGCATTGAAAATAATGACAATAATTATTAGTAAGTTTTTTTCTTTATAAATATGTGACACTAATTATAGATTTTGCTATTTATTTCATATTAGTGCATTTAAAATAATGATAATAACTATTTGTGATTTTTTATCTGATAAATATGTTAGACTAATTATATATTTTGCTATTTATTTCATAACAACACCTTAAAATATATATATTCATCACTTTTTGGAAATGCGATCTCTTTTAGGTATTCTAGAAAATAACAATAATTATCGTGGTGCGCGTAAGCTGACCCGGACACCTCGGTTAAGAAAAAAAATGTACAAGTGGCAAATCAAAATAGGAATAAAAAAATTTAAAAAAAAATTGAATCCAGAGATTAGTCGTGGTGAACGTAAGTTGGCCTGGACACCTCAGTTATCAAAAAAAAAATCTTGTTTTTTGTAAATCAAAAAACAACAACCAGCTAGTAAAAAAATCAATTTTTTAACATAAAAACCTTTTTTTTTAAAAAAAAAGTTCTTAAAAAAAAACAAATCAGATTTGAAAAAAAAAACAATCAGTTATTAAGAAAAAACCTTTTTTAAACAAAAAAATCCCTTTTTGAAAAAAAAAATTAGTTATTAAGAACAGAAAATAATTTTTTTGTAAAAAAATAAAAAAACAACCCGTTATAAAAATAATCATTTGTTTTTAACAAAAAAACATTTTTTAAAAAACAACAAACAGTTCTTAAAAAAAAAATCAAATTTGTAAAAAGAAAAAACAACCAGTTAATAAAAAAAACATATTTTAAAAAAAAAAACTTTTTTTAACAAAAAAAACAGTTTTTAAAAAAAATAAAAAAGAAAAACGAAATCAGATTGGTAAAAAAAAAACAGTTCTTAAAAAAAACAAAAAAAAACAGTTTTTTTTAAAAAAAAAAAGAAAAAGAAAGAAAAAGAAAAACGAAATCAGATTGGTAAAAAAAAAACAATTATTTAAAAATAAATAAATAAATAAAAATGAAATCAAGTGTCCGAGCGGTTTCGAACTCGCGCGCGCTAGTGTTGGAAGCACGCGGCCAAGCGCTCGGCCAAAGCTATTTATTTGTCAATATCACCATAAAAAATAGATAAAGAAGACCTGTGTAAAAAGTGGGACGAACTAGCGCGATGCACGGACGACAAATATTCAGTCCACAGTGCGCCTGAGTCACAATGCACAGTGCAACCGAGGCTGAGCTCTTTTAGCTTATATCTTAATTCCGCAATATATTGTTGTCCGGGCAAATATTATTTTATAATTGTTAGGATTGAAACAATTAATAGATTTTGTTAGTTCAAAAATATCATATAGCATCTATACATACAAAGTTTGATAGAATAAAGGACATCAGTATACCGTATTATAACAACAATAGCAACAACGAAGACTTAACATCTAAAAATATCATTATTATTATTGATAAAACAATAAAAATTATTAAATTATTCCGAGAAAAAAACTCGAAAACATTAATAAAAGAGGAAGCAAGAAAAAAAACTAAATTATTATTCTTATTATTATTGCGTGAATAATGGGAAAATAAATTCAATAAAAGAATAAAAAAGACCAAAAAAATTAACAAAAGAGCAAACAAAACAAAAATGAAAAAAAAATAATGCTCCTTCGTTTTTTTTTTGTGTTTTATATTATTTTATATGTTTTTTGGATCAGATGATTTTATGATTTATTGTTGCGCAATAATAATGATTTTCTTTTTATTGTTTTTTTGAAAAAAATATTTTGCTTTTTTATTTTATTTTTCAGGGTAATTTAATGATTTTAATTGTTTGGGCAGTAATGTTGATAATAATTTTAATTGTTATAGTAATGATAATGACAGTAATATAAGGATGGATTTTCAATTTATATTTTCGTATTTTTGTGGATAGAAAATT
The DNA here is from genome assembly GCA_029030765.1 of Salix suchowensis. Lineage (NCBI taxonomy): Eukaryota > Viridiplantae > Streptophyta > Magnoliopsida > Malpighiales > Salicaceae > Salix > Salix suchowensis. Next base: position 13,670,593 of record JAPFFH010000004.1, read on the forward strand.
AACTACTTATTTTTGTTATTTGATTATTGTAGGTCTTTTCACAACTTATATTTTATTTTTAAATGTGATTTAAATTGAATTATAAAATCAACTAATCTTAATACTAATACAATGAATTCAATAATTCAGATATTCGAATTTTTTTTTTTGTAATGGTGATGATAATTTTATACTAGTTATTTCATTGAAACCTATTAAACAGATAAATTTATATCGATTTAAAATTCATATATTTTATACAAAACTGGCACTTCACAGGAATTCTGCACAGATTTATTATTTTGACTAAATTTATATTATAAAAAAACTCATACAGTTAATATTTTTTTGCATTCCAAAAAATATGGTGTCGTCCACGACGAGGCGCAGGAGTATTGGCTAGTATATATATATAGAAGACATTAACGCTCCTCATTGCGTTCGGAACCATATTTTTTCAATAGAAACAAATATCAATAATCAATATAAATTTATCTGTTTAGTAAGTTTCAACAAAATCATCATCATCATAAAATTATCATCATAATTATAAAAACAAGAAGATTCGGATACCTGAATTATCGAATTCAATGTATTAGAATTAGTTCATTTTATAATTCAAATTAAATTAAACACAACAAACAATATATAATGTAAACACTTAAGAAAAAAATATATAAATATATATGTATATTAAGGCTGACTTAGTTTGTCGTTGCCAATTTCGTGACGGGGCAGAAAATTGTAAAGGGATTCGACCAATGTCAAAATTTCGTAGTTAATTTGCAATGAGATTGTAAACCCCGGGAAATAAATGTAAGTGTTAAATTAAAAGAGAAATAAAATAAATTGAGGGAGGGTGAGATTGAAATAAATATAAAGAACAAAGAAAAGAAAAGAGACATTTTAAAATGGGGGGAGATAAGTTGGGGGGGGGGTAGAGAGAAAAGAGAGAAGAAGGGAGTTGTGCTCCGACAGCCATATCTCTGCCGGCCACCGTTGGATTAGGCTGAGTTTTGGATATGTTGGGCAGATCACTATTGTCTAGCATCTTACCGGAGGAATTGTAATTATCTGCCTCCGTTGGAGAAACCCGATCATCTGAAGATTTCTGGAAACCCCCTCAAACCCGTCGGAGTCGCTGGACAGTTCCCACCGTCCACCGTTGGATTTCTCTGATTTTTTGGTGAGTATTCTTTTGAAGAAAATAGCAAAATCTGCTTTCTTCTTCCAGTCAGAGCCGCCTACTATTTTCGCTTCATATCACCGTTGGATGAAGCTGAAATTTGGGAATGTGGTGCTACTGAGTGTGATTAATGTTCTGAACGGTGGAGATGAGGAATTGATAGTCCAGCAAGGAGATATGTATGTTGAACAGTAGCTCTCCGGTTTAAGGTGGTGCGATTGGGACTGGATCATCGGCAAGACAAGCACAACCCACTAGTGGAACAGGTAGGTGATTTACACCTCTCCTTTTTATATGACACGTAATAGGTATTTTAATTTGAATATTATACGAATACGATGAGACATATATATATATTAGATGGTTGCATGCTTGAATGTGGATCACCGATTGATTCGCTACGGCTAATGGCATCGAAAGGATGGCCAGAATAAATGAGTGATTAGCTCCGGCTAATGACATCCGAAAGGTTGGTCGGAACAAAAGAATGTTAGTTCCGTTTAACGACGTCCGGAAAGAATGGTAGACCTCAGATATGAATGCTTTTATGAATATACGGAGTAATGATATTGGTGCTCGAAAAAGAGAAATGGAGTACCTATAATCCTACAATCGAATTGCTTTATGTATATGCAGAAATTCCTACATGCCTGTGTATCTTTTAATCGATAGATCTTTTGGTCAATATTATTTTAATACCATCATTCAATAATTGCAATTCATTAATGTTTGTACTGTTGCAGGGACGTCACAGCCACGAGAGGGCTAGGGAACCTAATACAAAGGAACCTACTTTTGCAAAGAACCATGTAGATTGCATTCTAATTTAAGATGTGTTTGGGCTGAAGTAATGTACTTGAATGCTTAATTTGTTACCAGACCCTTTTGTGAACGTTTGTAAATATCACTAGTAGATTAAGAACGTAAACTCATAACCATGTATGTATACTTTTAATCTAAATCTTTAGTTGTGAAAACTGTAGTATTGTACTCTCATGAGAAGTTATTTTCTTTAATGGAACGATTATTGTATGGATGGTATTTACCGAAGTGAATGGATATGGGTCGTTGAGCAACGACATATATTACGGGTTGTTACATATAAATTGTGAAAACACATACAATGATCAAATAAAAATAAGTAGTTAATTTTCTATCTATATAAAGAAAAAAAAATATCATTGAAAATTCATCCCTACGTTACCATCATTATCATGATTATAACAGTTAAAATCATTATCAATATTATTTCCAAACAATTAAAAAATTAAATTACCCAAAAAAATAAAAAATAAAAAACATTTTTACAAAAAAAGCAATAAAAAATCAGTCAAATTATCATTATTATTGCACAAACAATGAAATCATAAAATCATCTGACCCGAAAAAAAAAAAAAACAGAAAACACAAAAAAAAGAACATTGGGAAAAAAAGGATAAATATTAATTTTAAAATGATCACTAATATAAATTAAAATTTCATGATTGAACAAAATAAAAATAAAATGACAAAAATTAAAAACAAAAACTAAAAGCATAGGTGCATAAATACGGGTAAAAAATAAAATTATCCAAGAAAGACCGAAAAAACAAAAGGAATTAATACCAAATAAAAAATTCAAAGAATAATGATTGAAACAAAAAATAAAATATATAATTAATTCCAATAAAACAACAAAATTGGAACAAATAAAAATCTTGAGACCAAAACAAATAAAAGTGTTTGTGAAACAAATTGCAGTGTAATTTTGTTTAAAAAAAAAAGAATAAGGACCAAAATGAAAAGTAGCATATATGATCGATTTCAATTGTAGGACAAAATAAAAACAAATTAAATCCTGCATACCGAAAAAATTAAAAAAACTAAAAAATAAATAAATAAGGACTGAATTCAAAACCAACATATATAACTAGATTCAATTGAAGGGCAAAATTGAAAAAAAATCATCATTGAAGAAAATATGAATAAAACCAAAATTAAAATAGCAGGGACTAAAATAAAACAATCACAAACATGAAGGAATTACATGTAATTTCCGGTGACAAGAGAGAGAAAATGTAGAAAAAACAAAAAATCATTCCATCGGCGATTCACCGACACTCGTGGCACTAGGAGGCACGGGACATGGTGGCGCACCAGGTGACATAGCGGATGAGTAGTTTCCACCACCCAACAACGTAGTGCACGCCACCAGAATGGCGTCTGCGTGTGAAACACCGGTGGAGCGTCCGTAAGAGGTGCCTGTAGTGTTTTAAAAAAGAAATAATAAAAATAGTAAATTACCTTTACACATTTGGCTCTAGTTATAATCACGAAAAAACCAAGCGTGAAAGTATTACAAAACCTTCAGTTTCAGGCCTTCGTTTTTATTTTTTCTTGGGTCTATTTGTATGTTCACTATACACAAATATGGGGGGGAATCCCCCATTGTTCCTCATCCTATTGTGAGCATCTAGGGGTAAAATTGTAGTTTTACTGTGTAAAAAATTTGAAAATACCATATATGTCCCCTAGAAATATCCAAAATACCCCCAATTCTAGGGGTTAGGGGTTAATTTTTTATGTTGTAGAATAAAATGGTAATTTTTACTGTCATGATCCATAATGATATATGTTCTTTATATACAAGAAAAATGCTACAGGAAAAAATGATGACTTTTATATTTTAGTTATATATATATATATATATATATATATATATATATATATATTAACTATAAAATAAAATGCATCAGCATTTTACTGTAGACTATGTTACTGTTCACACAAACTCTGGTTACTATTTATTGTAATAGTAAAATTACCATTTTACACCAGGACCGAAAATTTTAACCCCCGGGATCGGGGGTATTTTCACATTTTTCATGGGACATGGATTGTATTTTCGAATTTGTTGTACAGTGAAACTACTAAAATAGCCCCCTCAACGAAAAAATAAGAAAAACTGGACCGGGGGTACTTTAGAAATTTCCAGGAGACATGGATGGTATTTTCAATTTTGTGTACAGTGAAACTACGAAATTGACCCAAAAAACAAAAAAAAATAGGCGTCGGATTCGAGGGTATTTATGAATTTTCCATGGTGGTTTTTTCGCATTTATCGATGGGTTCAAGAATGTATAGGTAATTGTGTATTATTTTAATATTATTTCTCAAAGACACTATAGGCGCATCGTACGGATCCGGGTGTTGTGTTTCCTTCGCATGTGCCTTTCGAGAGGTGCATGCACCTCTTTACAACGGTTTAAAAAAGCCTTCTGCCGTGTCACATGGTTCGCCAACATGTCCTCTTCCTCCTGGTGTGACGCGTGTCTTCTTACGGTGAACGTTGAAGCTTCAATGGATAGTTTTTAGTTTTTTCTCCCTTATCTCTCTCCTACCGCCCGGAACTACGCTTCGGTCCTTAAGGTTTTGAAAGTTTTATTTTGGTCCCTGGTTTTTGGATTTCTCTTTTGTTACTATTTTTTTCAATATAGTTTTTGATTTGTTGCAATTGTGCCTTTTTATTGAAACTAATTATATATGTTGGGTTTCAATTTAATCCTTATTCTTTTTATTTTTGGTTTGCTTTTGGTCATTTTAATTATTTTAGTATGCAGGTTTTAATTGCTTCTAATTGTGTCCTCCAACTGAAATTTGTCATATATTTTATATTTTATTTTAGTCCTTATTCTTTTAATTATATAAAAACATTACACAACAATTTTTTTTAAATGGCTTTATTTATTTTGGTCCCAAGGTTTTATTTATTTCAATTTTGTCCTTCAATTGCAATTAATTATATAGTTTGTTTTAATTTGTTTTGATTGTGTCCTCCAAATAAAATTAGTCATGTATGTTACTTTTCATTTTAATCCTTATTCTGTTAGAAAATTTAACAAAATTATACTGCAATTTTAAAAAATATATATATTTATATGTTTCGGTCCTAATTTTTTTATTTGTTTCAATTTTGTTCTTCGATTAGAATTAATTATATATTTTATTTCTCATTTTGATCTTTATTGTTTGATTTTTTTTATTTGCAATTAATTTCTTTGGTTTTTTTTGTCATTCTTGGACAATGTTTATTTTTTATCCGTATTTATACATCTATGCTTTTAGTTTTAGTTTTTAATTTTTTTATTTTTTATTAGGGATTTATTTTTATTTGGTTCCGTCCTGAAATTTTAATTTATGTTGGTGATCATTTTAAAATTAATATTGCTCCCTTTTTCCTTTTGTTTCTTTTTTTTGTTTTCTCTTATTTTTATATATTCTTCGAATCAAATGATTTTATGATTTTATTGTTTGCGTCATAATAATGATAATTTTAGTGATTATCTTTTTATTGTTTTTTTTAAATGTTTTGCTTTTTTATTTTATTTGTCAAGGAAATTTAATTATTGTAACTATTTGGACAGTAATATTAATAATAATTTTAAATATTGTTTTGTTGAAACCTACTAAATAGATAAGTTTATCTCGATTTAAAATTCATATATCGTATAGAAAACTTACACTTAACAAGAATTCTGCACAGATTTATTATCTTATCTAAATTTATATTATAATAAAAATTATCATATAATTAATTTTTTTACATTGAAAAAAATATGATATCACCCGTAACAAGCATGGGGCATTGGCTAGTATGTATATATTGGCTAGTTAACTAAACAATAAAAGGCGTCCTACATTTACTGTGCACTGTGCACACAGACACAGTGCACTGTGGATTGCGACAGTAGAGTTTTTTTTTTTTTTTTGCTTTTTTTACTTTTTTTTTTCGTCTCTTTTTTTTTCTAATTATTCTTTTTTTCTTTTTTTCCCTCCGTTTTTGCTTCTTTTTTTTTGCCTTTTTTTGTATTTTTTACTTAATATTTTTTTTTCTTTTTTTTCTAATTATTCTTTTTCTTCTTTTTTTTCCCTCCGTTTTTGCTTTTTTTTTGCCTTTTTTTTATATTTTTTACTTATTATTTTTTTCATTTTTTCTTATTATATATATATATATATATATTTTTTTTTTCTACTTTTATATTTTTTTGGTTTTTTGTTTTTTAATAATCGAGGTGTCCGAGCTCGCTTAAATGCACCACGATTAATCTCCATATCCAAATTTTTTTGATAACCAGGGTGTCCAGGCCAACTTATGCATACCACGACAATCCCCGGACCCACATTTTTTTTCTTTTTTTTATAATTTTTTTTATTCACTTATATATTTTTTTTATAACCGGGATCTCTGACCAGCTTAGGCACACCACGACTAATTCTTGGGCCCAATTTTTTTAAAAACAATATGGATTGCTACAGTGCTTTCACGCTTATACTTTTTTTTGTTTTCTTTCGCTTATACATTTTTTTGTAACCATGGTCTCTCAGCCAGCTTAAGCTCTTTTTTTCACTTATATATTTTTTTCACTTATATATTTTTTTTATAACCACGATCTTCGGGTCAGCTCAAGTGCACCACCACTACTCCTCGGACCAAATCTATTTTTTTATAATCGGGGTATCCAGGCCAGCGTTGACACACCATGACTAATCTCCGAACCAATTTATTATTATTTTTTATTTTTTTTCCTTATACGTTTTTTTGTTCACTAATCTCCGAACCAATAATAATGATAATTTTAGTAATTATTTTTTAATAAAAATCTTTTGATTTTTTTTAAAGATTTTCCTGAAATTTTAATTTATACCGGTGATCATTTTAAAAGTAATATTACTCTATTTTTCCCTTTATTCGTTTTTTTTTGTTTTTTTGTTTCTTTATTTGTTCTTTAGATTATATGATTTTATTATTTATGCAATAATAATGATAATTTTAGTTATTGTTTTTTTATAAAAAATCTTTTGCTTTTTTTTTAATTTTTCATGGAAATTTTATTATTTTAATTGTTTTGGAAGTAATGTTAGCAATAATTTTAGCTTTAATAGCAATGATAATGGCAATAACGTCAGGATGAATTTTCAATCTATGTTTTCGTCTTTTTGTTGATAGAAAATTAACAACTTATTTTTTTTATTTGATTATTGTAGGTATTTTCACAATTTATATTTTATTTTTGTTTGATTTAAATTGAATTATAAAATGAACTAATCTTAATATAGTGAACTTAATAATTCAGATATCCAAGTTTTCTTGCTTTTTTAATGATGATGATAAATTTATGCTGGTTATTTCGTTTGAAACTACTAAATAGATAAATTTATATCGATTTTAAATTTATATATTTTATAAAAAACTTGCATTTGACATGAATTCTGCACAAATTTATTATTTTAGCTAAATTTATATTATAATAAAAAATATACACAATTAATATTTTTTACATTGAAAAAAATATTGTGCCGCCCGCGGCGAAGCGCGGGGCATTATCTAGTATATATATACACACACTCAAGTCACGATAGTCCTCTTGCGTGTTACGTGGGCTTACATGGATTAAGATGCTCAAAGACAAAAATAAATAAATGAATGAATAAATCATAATGCAAATGATTATCTTGTCATCATCAATTGCATGCGTTCCTTTTTGTACGGTAAAGCAAGAGGGTCACTACGTGCATGAAATGTATCTCTTCGCTTCCCATCATGTTCCCCGTCAGGACCCAGTTTAGGCTCTTTGGCTTCTCACACACCGTCCATCTGTCGAGTAATCTCTCGTCCCCCCTCAAACTGAAAACAAACTTATTATAAGTCTTTTTTTTTCATATGATTTTAATTTAATGGTAAATTCTTCAATTTCAGATTTAAAGTTTAGATCTCTTATTTAATGAGAAAATAAATAGCCCTCCATTAAAATATTTTTATTTTCCTGCAAACTATTTATAATTTGAACTGGAGAAATATTACATTTCTTTGAGGATCTGTGGTCTAGAGATATGTAATGGTAGGAAATGTGTGCTGACCCAACTCCACTTCCCTCCATTGAGGATCAGTTCCTCAAGGTTTGCTTAAAGATCAGTGCTGAATCAAAAGGCAACATTCACTGGAAGCTGATGTTGGATCATAATGAGAACAATTATGAGAATAATTATTTGTTTGAGTATGGTCAAATAAAGTGAAATTTAACTAAAAATTAAGTTTTTTGTTTATCTAATAAGCTGTGAATCTTTAATGAGTAGAGATTAAAGAACTATTTTTATTTGAATGATATACTAAAATAAGAATATCAAAAGATAGAAATGTCAAAAGTCATGAATATCAAAGGACGACTTATTATCTATATATATCCTCGTATTACACGTCCCACTTCATTCTCATTCTGACATCTCATGATTAAAAAGAAAAAAAATACAATAACCAGAATTAAAGAACTCTCATGAAAAGAACGTGTTAATCTATCAAAATCATCCATACGACTCTGAAAAAACGAATTTAAAATATGAATCCAGTATAATTCCACTTAATTATTTATATATTTTTAATAATATGATATGAATAATTTGTATGAAATGCAGTGGTAACAGCTAAAACTTTTTGACTCAGTGAGTAGGCATGCTTTCTGCCAGAGGGATATATTACAGAAACTGAAAAGAAGAAAAGGCACGGGGAAAAGTAGATGCATGAAAATGTGACCAGTGAGCTCAGGACTGACAGCAGAACAAAGGATGGGATGCAAAGGCATAAAGTTGAGATCATGCTGGCCTCACGATCAGCTGGCGCATGATCATGTTAAAGAAATCTGAAGGAGATCTCACAAGACAATTCAGGAGAATAATATTATACGACCTTTTCTCCCACAGCATACATAGTTTATCAGAGCCGCTCCTTCCACTAACTAGATCTTTCTTCATTTATTTTATTGTAAATCTTTTCATGAAGTAGCTAGCTAGTGTGGTGGTGGAGAAAAGGTTGCGTAGCTAGCTAGGCTTGCTGCTGCTGATGCTCCATGTTGAATGAACTGATGCGAGTCAAAATAAATTAATGAGTAAGAACAATGTTCTTTGTAGCAAGTTTGGAAAAGGAAAAAAAGCAGAATTTTTTCATTTTAATTTTTTTATATCATTTTAATATTAAAATTGATTTAAAAAAAATTATTTTAATATATTTATTAACAAAAAAAAAAACACTTTAACAAACAATCTCAATCGTAAATGATAAAAACATTAGCGTCCTTCCAAACCAACTATAACCTCATATATCGTGCCCAGAGTATGGTTGAAGTTATTTAAAAATATATTATTTTTATTCTTACAAAATTAATTTTGATACGAGAAAAATAACCTAAAATCACTTTTTAAATTGAAATGATAAGGTCATCATCTTCTTGTTTCATATTGTCGTGGCACCCTCTCAGTATATAATTGCACGATCCTTACACTGTGGTCTAGCTAGGTTTGTCACAGCAGAAGTAGAGAATGTCTTTAGCCAAAGCCTATACTAAAACATAGGCTATATGTCCTTTGTGTATATAGTTGCCGCACTTGAAGTTGTGAGCTTGACCTTGAACAAAGAGAAAATCCACTTCTCGACCGGTTCTTGCATGGAAAACTATATTAAATGATGAAAGTAATTTCAAATATTTAAAAATTGAATTTAAAATAAAAATAAAAAAATTTAAATATTTTCAAAAATACTTTTAAAATATAACGACAAACACCTTTAGAAAAAAGGACTGTAGCCAGAAAAGCTCAGTGATATGTTTACGGTGGGCACAATATTATTCAGCTTCCACGGGTGGTCGTCTGGCTGTCCAGCACTTTGTTTCCTAGCTAGCTCACTAATACTTACTTGGAAAATATCTGTGTTCTCCCATGATATGATAGCTTCTCTCTATGTGCTTCTGAGGTGTACTCATGAATTGGTGAAGTTTGTTGACCGCAAAGACAAGTTGATTATATTATTTTTTAAAATGTTTTTTATTTAAAAATATATTAAAATAATATTATTTTTTTTTGTAAAAAAAAATTATTGATATCAGTATATGAAAATAATCTAAAAATATTAAAAAAATAATTTAAAATATTTTTTTTTTAATTTTTTTAAAAATATTTTTGAAATATAATGTCAAACGGGGTGTAAGACTTGTTTATTTTGATTCACAAATAAGACATGAATATGATATGTTAGAAACTGATAGAATATAGAAGAATATGGATTGTGTACTCTAGAATGTGTAATATGCAGTATTTAATTAATAGTCTAGAATATAAATAGAAACATGTACTGTGTGTATATAAGCAACAGTGACACACGAGAATTATTATGCAAAAACAGAATTCCTTTACTGTTGATAGTTCACATTTCATTTTCCTCTCTACTCTCTCCTTCGTCTCTAAACTTCTTCTTCTTCCTTCCAAATTCTTCAATCTTCTGTTATCTCTTCCAGTTCTAACATGGTATCAGAGCACAAAATGATCATATAGATCAATTAATCGATCCAACCTTACACTCTCACAATCTGCATCTCAATCCTCTTTCAATTTCTTCCACAAAAAAAAAAAATCTATCTTCGGGTATATTATTCTTCTTAGTATTTCACTACTAAATCTATACCTGTGTCTCATTTTTCATCTCAAAGAGAGCTTACAGCTTTCTGCACTCTGTTCTACACCAAATTCTTCTCAAAATTTTTGCAATGGTGACAGCTACCCAATTGCAAATTCTTCAATTCCCAATCACAAACTATATTTCTACAATCTCTACTTCTGTGAATGTCAAGCTAGACGATTCTAATTACTTGAATTGACATTTTCAAATGCAATTACTACTGGAGAGCAATGGTATCTATGGATTTGTTGATGGCACCCACCCGTTTCCTCCCTCTGCCACTACTAAAAAAAGTGGTACACATGCTTCTAACTCTTCTTCTTCTGTTGAGAACCGTGATGATATCACTATATGGAAATTTTGTGATGCAATTAATTACTGCCACCCTGTCTACTATAGCTTTGTCTTGTGCAATTGGTAGTATCAGTTCTATGGATTTATGAATGCGTTTGAAAGAATAATTTTCGACTGTTTCTAAGACTAGTATATTCCAGATAAAGTCTAATTTGCAGAATATTAAAAAGAGAACTGACAGTGTAAGCCAATATCTTCTTAAAATCAAAGAAGCTCGGGACTATTTATCTGCTGCTGGGGTTTATTTTGCAGATGAGGATATTGTGATTTTAGCTTTGAATGGGCTTCCATCTGAATATAACACATTTAGATGTGTAGTACGGGGGCGAGAAAGTGTTATTTTTTTGAAGGAATTTCGATCACAATTATTGGCTGAGGAATTGATTGTTGAAAATGTCATCCCTGCTAGCTCATCATTCATTACTGCTATGAATACTATGTCTAAACCTTCTATATCACCCATGTCCCCTATGTCAACTACACAATATTTTAGACCCTCTCGTAATCAACAGAGTTACTCTTCATATGACAATGGTGGGTATAGACAGTTTAATAAGGGTAGAGGAAGGGGTAGATTTGGTCAAGGTCACAGGAATTTTTTCCCTAGACCTTCTGTTCATACTAAATCACTACCCCCATTAAACCCTACTCCGGGAGTCCTTGGGTCTTACCCTCCTTCATACACATCTGCACCTTTGACAGGAGGTACTATATGCCAATTATGTAACAATGCAGGCCATAGTGCTCCTATGTGGTTTTCATGGGTATGAGAGAATCACCTGTAATATCTATGGAAAGCATAATCACACAGCCTGGTATTGTTATTACAATGAGCATAGACCTAATTTCATAGGCACTGCCAATGAGTCTTCTGCTCCTTCTCCCCCGTAGCATCATCCTATGCATGTTATGCATCAGGTTGGTCAATCTTCTCAGCAAATATCAGCTCAGCCTCAAGTGTGGCTCACTGACTCCGGGGCTACTAATCACATGACAGCTGATCTATCCAACTTATCATTGAGCATTGCCTACCCTGCATCTGACGCAATACAAATTGCAAATGGGGAAGGTTTGTTGGTGACTCATACTGGTTCTGCTATCATCCCTACTCAACCAAAACCCCTTACCTTAAACTCAGTATTATGTGTTCCTAAATTGTCGCAGAATTTACTGTCAGTTCATCGCATCTGCTTGGATAACAACTGCTTTTTAATATTTGATGCTTTTTTCTTTTGGATTCAGGACAAAGCCACGGGGAGGATATTGTTCAAAGGGGACTGTCGTGATGGACTCTATCCAATTTCCTTTGTCTTCATCTACTCAACAATCTTTTTGTTTTTCTCCTCAAGCTTATCTTGGTCAGTTAGTTTTGTCCTCTATCTGGCATCGTAGATTAGGTCATCCTACCAATCAAATTGTTCGTATGATGTTACAGAAAGCTAATGTTCAATGTTCCTTAGATTCAGTTAATGATGTATGTGTTAGCTATCTTCAAGGAAAATTTACTAGACTTCCATTTCAGCCTAGTAATCATGCGTCTGTAACACCATTTCAAATAATACATAGTGATCTTTGGGGTCCTGCCCCTTGCATTTCTGTTCATGGCTATAAGTATTATGTCATTTTTATTGATGATTTTTCTCGTTATTGTTGGCTATATCCTCTCGTTAACAAGAGTGATTTATGCTCGGTTTTTATTACCTTTTACAACCATATTTCCACTCAATTTTCACATTCCATACAAATCTTGCAAAGTGAGAGGGGGGTATGTAAACAAACCTATGACATAATTTCTTAGTTCTAAAGGGATTGCACATCATAAATCTTGCCCTTATACACCTGAACAAAATGGGTTAGCTGAACGAAAGCATAGGCATCTTATTGAAACTACCATCACCCTACTTCAAAATGCTAGCCTACATTCTGTTTTCTGGACATATGTTGTCCACAGTGCCTGCTTTCTAATCAATAGAATGCCATCTGCAGTATTGGATTACAAATCTCCCTTTGAGGTAGTATTTCGAACAATCCCTTCTGTTACACATTTTTGAATCTTTAGGTGTGCATGTTTTCCTCTATTAAAATCTTATCTTCAAAATAAACTGCAACCAAAGACTACAATGTGTGTGTTTTTAGGGTATGCCTCTCAGTATAAAGGATACCTATGTTACAATGCCTCTAACAAACGTATGTATATCTCTCGGCATATGGTGTTTAATGAGAATGTATTCCCTTACAAAGACTTGGTCACCAAACCTGCACCACCTCATTTGTCTTTATCTCTTTCTTCAACATCTGTTCTACCTATTATTACACCTGATAATGTCATTTCAATGCCTCCCTCTTCTAGTTCTTTACCTGTTTGTGATGGTTTATCTTCATCTGTGTCTACTGGTGCCTCATCATCTTCCATTCCTTCTATGCTTTCACCTTTGACTATATCTTCTATACACGTGGCTCCTGTGTCTGCTGCTGAAGGTATGAATATTATCTCTTCAGGGGATGTTTTAAGCCCTGAAACTCTATCAGTTGTTCTTCCTATTCCTACCATGAACTTACATTCCATGCAGACTAGCAGCAAAAATGACATCTTCAAGAAGAAATCCTGCTTTACTATCATCAAGTCTTCTAGTGAAACTGATCCTACTCTACTGGAGCTTGTCAGTTACAAGTCTGCTGTCAAAATCCCAGTTTGGTTCAAGGCTATGGAAGATGAGATTACTGCTCTTCATTCTCAACATACCTGGACTTTGGTTCCATTACCTCCTAACAAGAACCTAGTGGGATGTAAATGGATTTTTAAGCTCAAAAAGCATGCAAATGGGTCTGTTGCTCGAATATAAAGCATGTTTGGTGGCTCAAGGCTTTAGTCAGGAAGCAGGTTTGGATTATGGGGAAACATTTAGTCCCGTTGTTGAGCCAACCACTGTTCGGCTTGTATTGGCCCTTGCAGCTCATCATAACTGGTTAATACTGCAGCTAGATGTTAAGAATGCCTTCTTTCATGGCATTCTTCATGAGGAGGTATACATGGCTCAACCTCCTGGGTTTGCAGACTCTTTTAATTCTCAATTGGTATGCAAACTTCATAAGACTTTGTATGGTCTCAAACAGGCTCCCCGAGCATGGAATGACAGGTTCACTACTTTCTTACCTTCTCTGGGATTTAAAACTACATATGCTGACTCTTCCTTATTTGTTAAGAGTTTTGATGATGAGATCATAATTTTGCTTGTATATGTGGATGACAATGTGATAACTGGTTCTGCTCCTTGTGAAATACACAAGATTATTGCATCTCTCACTACTGAATTTGAGATCACAGATTTGGGGGATCTCCATTACTTTCTGGGGGTTCAAATTATTCACACCAGCAGTGGTCTTTTTCTCTCTCAGTCAAAATATATTCAAGATTTATTGTGTAAGACTGAGATAAATGATTCTAAAGCCTGCCATACACCCTGCATCCCGTATCAAAGATTGTATAAAGATGATGGTGTTCCCTTTGAGAATCCCACACTATATCGCAGCATTGTAGGGGAATTGCAGTACTTGACCTTCACCCGTCCGGACATTGCCTTTGTAGTTCATCAAGTCTGCCAGTTCATGCAACATCCCATGGTGGTCCATTTCCTTGCAGTTAAACGAATTTTACGCTACCTTAAGGGTACTGCTACCTATGACTTGAATTACTATCGTGATTCCTTGGCTTTAAAAGCTTTTAATGATGCAGATTGGGCAGGGGATCCCAATGATCGACGCACCACCATTGGACTTGTTGTTTTTCATGGCTCCAATCTAATTTCATGGTCTTCCAAGAAACAACAAACAGTCTCTCGATCTTCTACTGAAGCTGAATACAGAGCATTGTCTTCTACAGTAGCTGAACTAGATTGGCTTAAGCAATTGATGGCATTCCTGCAAGTTCCAATTTCTCAGACCCTAGTCATTTTCTGTGACAATCTTTCTGCTATAGCTTTGTCTTTTAATCCTGTTCAACACCAACGGACAAAGCACATCGAGATTGACGTCCACTTTGTGCGTGAAAAGGATGGCTAGCAATCAACTATGTGTGCAATTTGTTTCTTCTTGAGAACAATTTGCTGATATTTTGACAAAGGGTCTCAGTGCACCTCTGTTTCATGGCCATTGCAGCAATATCATGCTTGGTTCATTGAAACATGAGATTAAGGGGGGATGATAGAATATAGAAGAATATGGATTGTGTATTCTAGAATGTGTAATATGCAATATTTAATTAATAGTCTAGAATATAAATAGAAGCATGTACTGTGTGTATATAAGCAACAGTGACAAATGAGAATTATTATGCAAAAACAGAATTCCTTTACTGTTGACAGTTCACATTTCGTTTTCCTCTTTTTCTCTCTTCTCTCTCCTTCGTCTCTAAACTTCTTCTTCTTCCTTCCAAATTCTTCAATCTTTTGTTATCTCTTCCAGTTCTAACAGAAACAACTTTAAAAAAATTAAAATATTAATTGTTGTAAAATAGAGTTAAGATCTTGATTTACTAAAATTACAACATTTTAACATAAATTATTAGTTATTTTTATACAATATACAACTTCAAATTCATTTTACTTATTCAATTTATAAGTTATTGAAGAAAAATAATTTCTAGGTTCTGTTTGGTATAAATTTTGTAAATTGATTTATTTTCTCACTTTTAACTCATTGAAAAGTCATAAACATTATTGGTAAAACTAACTTGTAAATTAAATAAGATTTTATTACAAGATTGAGAATCTGGTTAGCATGATTTATGAAAAATGATTTTTAAATTTAATTAATAATTTGTTTTCCAAGTAAAAAAATAATTTAAAAGGGCTTTAAATTATAATTATTTGGTAACTATTATTTAAAATGACTTTTTGAATAAGAGATCAAGTATAACATAATCTTTAAGTTCAAGTTGTAAATTTTAACTTTTGATTAATTTAAAATTTGACTCAATTTCATGACATGTTTTTTTTTTATATAAATCAAAATTTATTTTTAACTAAATATGTTTACAGTAAAAAAAATGATTCCATTTGAAAATTTATTCAAAAACAAAATCTCAGTTAAAAATTTCAATAATCAATTTTTTTTATTATATATATTTTAAAAAATCAAGTTTTATTAAATATATTTTAATATAAAACTGTTTTACTTTTTATATTAGAAGGCTAACAAGGTCAATTTGGTTCCTTAAAATTTTAAAAATGTAGTGTATAGACCCTATCACATTTTAAAGAAACACATTGTCAAGTTTGCATCCATAAATATTTTTCTATTTTTAAAATATTTTTCAGTTATTAACAAGTTGATTGAGGGTAATTTCGTTTGTTTGTTTTTATCCAATTTGGTTTTATTTAATGCTACTTGTTTTGTTTATCTATTTTTTATTGATTTTTTTCTTCGATTTCATACCTCGTCATTTTATTTTATTTATTTATTTATATTAAATATGATTATCTTTATTTTCATGGTCGTTTCTTTTTTATTTGAATTTTATTTTTAATTTCATCCCTCAAGATTTGATTCCAAATTATTTTATATCAAATTTAGTCCTATTTTTTTTATTTCTTTTTTTTAATCCTTATTTATTTATTTTTTACAATTTAAACTCTTATCATTTTATTGTTTTAGAATTTTAATGCATCCTTTTTAGGTTTTGTCTTCTACGGAATTGGTTCCATGATCATGACTAGGGTCAATAGTTCTAATAGTTAACCTAGATTGATTTTGATCTTTTTAAGTTTGTTTAAGTTTTTCAAAAGCATTTTTTTTCAAAATTTGACTTATTAGGAATTGATCTTCATTTTTTTCACTTTTCTTTTAATAGATTTATTCTAATCTTGTGTCTAGACTTACCGGTTAGCGGTTAACCTAAGTTGATTTAGTTTTTTTTTTATTCTTATTATTATTTTACAATTTTGTTGTTTAATATTAAATTATTTGATAATTAAACTTCGTATTTTTATCAAGTTTGCTTTCAATAAGCATCATAATTGTTTTACCTTGTCAATTTTCTCGATATGTTTATTTATTATTATTGTATATTTTATTAGCATTATTTAAATTAAAACATTTTATTAAATTTAATAGAGCTAATAACTCAACTTATATTTATATTTATATTTTTTAAAATACTCAGGTCATCTTAGCATTCCTTCTTTTACATTGAAGAAATTTTAGGGTGGAATGTGACACTTATCTAGAATACTCTACAATGTGATTGCAATTTACCAATAAGAAAGGCACAAATTCAATAAGGATAGAAAAGAAACTTGGGGACATGCAAAGAATGATTTTTATTAAGAGTTTTTTTTTTTGCTTTTTAAAAATAAATAATTCTTTTAATTTAATTATTTGGTATTTTTAAATCGTTATATCAAAATTAAATTTTAAAACATTATTATTAAAACAAAAAATCTTAATGTGGTATGAGAGAGGGAATGAAAAAGCAGGAGACTAAAAGTACTTTTAAGACAAAAT